>LR738715.1:731747756-731763281 GCA_902687465.1 Secale cereale
TGTGGACCGCCTTTTCCAGTTCAAAAAAAATAAAAGAAAATGATGTAAATGTCAAAAAAATAAAAGAAAATAAGTTTCCCATGTGATATGTGGTCTATTTGTTGGGAAAATTTACAAATATGAACTTTGACTTTATTTGCAAAATATCTCTGGAATTTAGTAAAACGGGCATAACTTTTGCATACGAACTCGGATTAAAAAGTTTTGTATATGAAAAATCATCTACTCGAAAAGTTACACCCGAATTTAACCGGGGAACCGCTTTAAACATTTTCAAAATCCCCAAAAACCTAACAGAAAAAAGTTACGGGGCTTTTATGATCTAGAGGCAAAAAAATTCAAAAAATTTAAAACTTACTAGTGGCGCACCGTTTGCTAGGTGCGTCACTAGTAACAGAAAAAAAAATTATAAAATTTTCGAATTTTTTTTTTATTTTTTTTCCAAAATATGATACGTAATATGACCGGGAAGTTTGACATATATTTTCAAAATTTCATCATACTCATGAACATTAACAAACTCCTAGACAACAAGTGCATGTGAAGTGAGCTGGTGCTGGGGTTGGATAGAACTACGAAGTTAAGCGTGCTCGGGTTGGAGTAGTATGAGGATGGGTGACCTTATGGGAAGTTTGACCACAGAGTGCGATTTGACTTGAGATTAAGCAAATTGACCCCATATTAAGCCATAATGACCTAAGATTAAGAAAAAAAGAAAAAAAAAGAAATTGGAAAAAAAATTGAAAAAAAAATTACTAATGGCGCACTTCTATGTAGTGCGCCATTAGTATGCCAAAGCACCTGGGTATATATGGCCCCCTGGGAGGCATACTAATGGCGCACCTGTGGTGCACCATTAGTATACCAGATACTAATGGCGCACCAGTGGTGCGCCATTAGTAAAAAATACTAATGGCGTGGTACTAATGGCGCACCAGTAGTGCGCCATTAGTAGGCCTTTTCCTAGTAGTGGGTAACCCATTGTCTCAAGAGTGGTTCCGTTTGTGATCCGTGAATGATCACCATGGTATCAAGGATACCGAGTTGTTGGATATTCGTGATGTTGTGCGAGAATCGTGGGTAAAGATCAAGATCCTTGTGGTCATTTAATGATTACTACGGTATTGTTCATACCAAGCTTGAATTGATCCTGAGATGATCGTGTGTTATCCGAGGTTGGTAAGTTTGTGCATGTGATGGTTATGATGTAACCCGAGCAGAGTAAGTTGGTGCATGATAGTATCATCATGTTGCATGTAGTACCATCATGTTCATATGTTCATGCCATGCTCATATTGTTCTAGTTGTATCATGTTCAGTGGTGCATGCCATGTTGTTCTGTTAGTATCATGCTCATGTTTGATTTAACCTGCTAATGCCATGATGTTGTTTGTCTTGACTGCTTTTGGTCTATTGTGAGCTTGCAAGTACATTTAATGTACTGACCTGGCATGTCATGCCAGTTTGTAGGTCATGCCTGGATTGCTTGCTTGTTTTGGTGTTGTTCCTGTGTTTGCAACCTAGGATAAACGTTCCAGCCAGAGTCCCTGTGGGTTGGAGTCCATCATCGTCGTTCGTTGTTCCGCTGCTAGTAGAGGTTCCGCTGCCTTGAGTTGTTATGCTGCTTGCATAGAGCAACGGTGGTTGGCATAGCGTCACTGTGCCGGTGTTATTCACTGTAATATCGGAGACCTTGTATTTGTATTCGTGTTGTAACAGAGAGCTGGTTTGTTCTATGCTAAGCAGTGTCGTATTCCAGTAGACTTCACCTTGATCTCTGGGCTGGAATACGGGGTGTTCCGGTTTCTCTGACCCGGGGTGCCACAATCAAACACAGAGAAAGACAGGGGCTTAATTTTTTGTCTCCCAACTTATTTATTGTAGAGATAATTGTCAATAATAATAATTCATGATCAAATATATTTGACTCGTCATATGTGCCTAGATCTTTCCCCGCCACATGATGCTTGCCAACTAGAGAATAACTGATGTTGAAATGAGAATGCATACTATTGACTCTTTCATAAAATTAAATACTAAAAAGTAAAATATAGGCCCTTCACAGAGGGAAGCAGGGTTTCTCATGCGCTTTTTATTTGGATGCACAAGCTTTTAATGCAAAGGAACGTCACATTATATTGCCCATTATGATAGCAACCTTTATTATGCAGTCCATGGCTTTTATTACTTTGCCATCACAAGTTCGTACAACGCTCAACTTTCCCTTACAATAAAAGATCAAACATATTTAGGAGCAATTTTTATTGCTTTATGCACCGATGAAAACTTACTTGAAGGGTCCTATTCAATCCATAGGTAGGTATGGTGGACACTCATGGCAAGAAACTAGGTTTAAGGGTTTTTCGATGGACAAGTAGTATCTCCAATTAGTATGAATTTTTGGCTAGCAAAAGATCCTAGGAAAACACCACATGTTAGAGGATCCCTGACAATATAACTTCTATGCATATATACACAACCATAACTCATTACGTTGTCTTCCTTGTCCAACTTCAACTAATTTGCTCAAGTTTGAAAATAATTAATGGGTATTCACAATCACAGAAGATGTCCAAGATAATATATTTGCATGTGAAAGTTTTTTTCTTTATACTAATCATTCATGAATTGCTTCTATGACCAATATTGTGATTGTCAAGCTTCAAAAGATTTCACTTTTTAAACCCAATGTGAAGCAACTACTAGGCATAATATCAACATATAATTTCCAACTTCATGATATTCAATTTATTCAACAATTTACTCATAGGATATAAGTGAAGCACAAGAGTAATTGACGAACAACTCCAAAGAGATATAAGTGAAGATCAAGTGAGTAGTTATGTAAATGGATAGCTAACTGGAGACTCTCTCCCATTTTAAAACTTTCAGATCTATGTATCTTATTAAAATAGCAAGCAAAACAAAATAAAATGACATTTCAAGAATAGCACAACACATGTGAAGAAGCAAAAACTTAGGCTCAGCCGATACTAACCGATAATTGTTGATGAAAAAAAGGTGGGATGCCTACCAGGGCATCCCCAAGCTTAGATGCTTGAGACTTCTTGAAATATTATCTTGGGATGCCCTGGTTATCCACAAGGATGAGCTTTTGTGTCTCCTTAATTTCTCTCATATCACGGTTTCCTAAATCTCAAAAACTTCATCCACACAAAACTCAACAAGAACTCGTTTGACAAGTTAGTATAAATCAATGCAAAACTTTATCATTCTCTACTATAGAAAATCACTAAAATTATTATTTAACATTGCATATTAAATGCTTCTACGTATTTAATACTCCTATCATCAAATAGAATCATTAAACACGCAAACATATGCAAATAGTTCAAATATAACAGCAATATGTCTAAACAGGACAATCTGTAAAGAATGCAATTTTCCTCATACTCCCCTATCTCAAAATATTCTAAAAAATTACCATATTACAGAGAACTTATGAATGGTCACTGTGTAAAAATTTCAAAGTTTTATCACGTTCTGACTATCTAGAAGAATTCAGACAATGATAGAAACTTTCTGTTTTCAAACAGCAACATAGAGTCTTGCAAAATAAGCATGGTAAAGGATATCCTTGACACTTTTATTGAAATAAAATATGCACAACATTATTCTAAATACCATCAAGCAAATAAAAAAATGACGCTCCAAGCAAAACTCATATCATGTGACGAAATAGAAATATAGCTCCAAGTGAAGTTACCGATAATGTTGAAGACGAAAGAGGGCATGCCTTCTGGGACATCCCCAAGCTTATTTGCTAGGTTGTTCCTTTAATATTACCCTGGGTGCCTTAGGCATCCCCAAGCTTAGGGTCTCTCTACTCTTTATTCTCCTCATATCGACATCTGTCCCAAAACTTGAAAACTTCAATCACACAAAACTTAACGAAACTTCGTGAGATGGGTTAGTATGATAAAACAAATCATTCACTTTGGGTACTGTCAAAGACAAGATTCATAATTGTTCTCACACAATGCCTACTGTACCATATCATTTCTACAATTTATATTGATCAATATAAGCCATAGAAACTAGAAAACAACCAAACAATGCATTGAAAACAGAATCTATCAAAAACAGAGCAGTCTGTAAAGATTTGAATTGATGTCATACTTATGGAAATCACAAAATTCTGAAAATTTAGGAAAGCGTAGTAAATCTGTATATCAACCATCTGTAAAAATTTCAGAATTTTATCACGTTCCAGTGAGGCAAAAAAATTCTACCACTGGACGCAAAAGTTTCTGTTTTTTGACAGAATCAAGTCAACTATCATCCACGCTATCCCAAAGGCTTTGCTTGGCACTTTATTGAAACAAAACATGTAAAATATAATTACTATAGTAGCTTAACCATGTGAACACACAAAAATAGTAGGTATAAGTGTTGAGTTGTCTCCCAATAAGCGCTTTTCTTTAATTCCTTTTAAGCTAGGTATGATGATTTCAATAATGCTCACTTAAAAAGTTACAAATTGAAACACAAAGAGAGCATCATGAAGCACATGTCAATCACATTTAAGCCTAACCCACTTCCTATGCATAGGGATTTTGTGAGCAAACAATTTAAGAGAACAAGAATCAACTAGCATAGGAAGGTAAAACCAGTGCAACTTCAAAACTTTTAACACATAGATAGGAAACTTGATATTATTGCAATACCTACAAGCATAGGTTCCTATATCATAATAATTTTCAGTAGCATCATGAATGAGTTCAACAATATAGCTATCACATAAAGCATTCTATACATGATCCACAAGCATAAAATTTTATTACCATCCACATAAGCAAATTTATTCTCATGAATAGTAGTGGGAGCGAACTCAACAAAATAACTATCATCGGATTGAAAATTAAAATCATGATGACAAATTTCATGCTTATAATTATTCTCTATAACATATACCTCATCACCATAATCATCATAGATAGGAACTCTGTCGTCATAGTCAATTGGAACCTCTTCCAAAATAGTGGAATCATCATTAAATAAAGTCATGACCTCTCCAAATCCACTTCCATCAATATAATCATCATAAATAGGAGGCATGCTTTCATCATAATAAAGTTTCTCATCAAAACATGGGGGACTAGAAATATCATCTTCATCAAATTAGCATCCCCAAGCTTATGGCTTTGTATATCGTTAGCATCATGGATATTCAAAGGGTTCATACCAACATCATTGCAAACTTGCTCATCATTCGAAGATTTTTTGTCAAGCATTTTATAGAATTCTTCTTCTATC
Source organism: Secale cereale (assembly GCA_902687465.1). Taxonomy (NCBI): domain Eukaryota; kingdom Viridiplantae; phylum Streptophyta; class Magnoliopsida; order Poales; family Poaceae; genus Secale; species Secale cereale. Next base: position 731,753,034 of record LR738715.1, read on the forward strand.
AATTGAGCACAATTTTCTTTTCCATCATTTTCACGAAAGACATTATAAAGATGAATAATATGATCTAACCTCAATTCCATTTTTTGTAGTTTTCTTTTTACAAAACCAAACTAGTGATAAAACAAGAAACTAAAAGATTCGATTGCAAAATCTAAAGATATACCTTCAAGCACTCACCTCCCCGGCAATGGCACAAGAAAAGAGCTTGATGTCTACTACACAACTTGTTCTTGTAGACTCGTGTTGGGCCTCCAAGCGCAGAGTTTTGTAGGACAGTACCAAATTTCCCTCAAGTGGATGACCTAAGGTTAATCAATACCTAGGAGGCATTGGATGAAGATGGTCTCTCTCAAACAACCCTGCAACCAAAGAAGAAAGAGTCTCTTGTGCCCCCAACACACCAAATACAATGGTAAACTGTATAGATGCACTAGCTCGCCGAAGAGATGGTGATACAAGTGTAATATGGATAGTAGATATTGATTTTTGTAATAGTAACAATAAGAAAACAGCAAGGTAGCAAGTTACAAAAGTGAGCACAAATGGTATTGAATGCTTGAAAATGAGGCCTAAGGTCCGTACTTTCGCTAGTGCAATCTCTCAACAATGCTAATATAATTGGATCACATAACCATCCCTAAACGTGCGATGAAGAATCACTCCAAAGTTCCTATCTAGCGGAGATTATAAGAAGAAATTGTTTGTAGTGTACAAAACCACCTCAAAGTTATTCTTTTTGATCAATCTATCAAGAGTTCATACTAAAATAACATCAAGCTATCCTCTCTGATCGATCTATCAAGAGTTCGTACTGAAATAGAACCATATGATACACATCAACCAACTCTAATGTCACCTAGATACTCTAATGTCACCACGAGTATCCGTGAGTTAATTATACGATATGCATCAAACAATTCCAGATTCATAATACTCAATCCAACACAAAGAACCTCAAGAGTGCCCAAAGATTTCTACCGGAGAAAGAAAGACGAGAATGTGCATCAACCCCTATGCATAGATTACCCCAATGTCACCTCGGGAATCCGCAAGTTGAGTGCCAAAACACATATCAAGTGAATCAATATGATACCCCGCTGTCACCAAGGGGATCCATATCAAGACATACATCAAGTGTTCTCAAATCCATAAAAGTATTCAATCCAATAAAACGAAATCTCAAAGGGAAAACTCAATTCATCACAACAAGATAGAGATGGAGACACACCGTATGATCCGACTATATTAACAAAGCCCGCATACATCAAGATCGTGCCATCTCAAAAACATGAGAGAGAGAGAGAGAGAGAGAGAGAGAGAGGGAGAGAGAGAGAAAGAGAAAGAGAAAGAGAGAGAGACCCTCAGCCCCGAGGGTGGACTACTCCCTCCTCAACATGGTGGCCGCCAAGATGATGAAGATAGACACCAGTGATGATTTCCACCTCTGGCGGAGTGCCGGGGAAGGGGTCTAGATTGGATCTCTTTGTTCTGGAATTGGCGGCGGCTGGAACAAAATTTCGTCGACTCCCCTGGGTTTTTTGGAATATTTGGGCATTTATAGGGCGAAGAGGCGGTGCGGGAGGCCACCGAGGTGGGCACAACCCACCTGGGCGCGCCTGGGCCCTTAGACACACCCTAGTGGGTTGTGCCCCCCTCAGGGCACCACCCAGGTGCTTGTCCGGCCCATTGGTTGTCTTCTGGTCCAATAAAATCTCCACAAAGTTTCGCTGCATTTGGACTCCGTTTGATATTGATTTTCTGAGATGTAAAAAACAAGCAAAAAATAGCAACTGGCACTAGGCACTATGAAAATAGGTTAGTCCCAAAAAGTGATATAAAGTTGCTATAAAATGATTGTAAAACATCTGAATGATAATATAACAGCGTGAATACTTCATCAATTATAGATACGTTGGAGACGTATTAGGAAGCGTTGATGTGGATTGCAGGACACGTGTATAACGTCATTAATTTCCGCACTAGGTGTCTGTGTTGGTATAGGTACTAACTCCGTCGTGGTTTATAGGTCCCCTTTGTAGTTTGTACCAAAATTTGACCTTAGATTTAACTAAGAATATATTAATGTCCTCGAAAATAATATTGTTGGACTGCTATTACCTCCTATGTTCAAAAGCTATATGTAATAATTATGCATGTGCTTGCTCGTAGTTTAGGAGGCCGCGGCGCGCTCTGCTCGCGTCCTCTGTACTCTACTGGCCGTATAGGCACCAAGGCGCGCTCAGGTCAGGTCCCTCCGTGCGTACTCTGCTAGTGATTGGGGCCGGCGCATGATCACACTGAGAAATATTTTGTTACTCGATCTCAGATTATGTTAATTAATTCTACCTCCAGATCCGGCTCTGGAGGTATAATTAAGTAACCTAAACTATGATCTCCAGTGCCCGTTACCGTCGCGCCACTCCATCATATTGTCGGTCATTGGGGGTATGCCATTATGTGTGGGTAACTAGCTAGTATGTGGGTCAGTACTGAGTCTCCACCGGTGGCCATTGTTGTGGTTATTTATAACTAGCAGCTGGCTAGGGGATTGGGGATTTTACAATTCACCCCTGTGGAGCGTGGGAAGCCTTCGCTGGAGCTCAAGAAGACTAAATGGAGCACACAACTGTATGCGGTGTCACATGTTATCACACTTGTATTAACATAAGGAAATATATGTGTAACTTACTAATCATCGCACAAGAGTACTCGCACACGTCTCGTGTGCCATACTCCTAGCCATCGCAAGCAACTAGTTTGCATTTTTCAAAGTTTTTTCTACACACACATAAGCGCACACGTAACTGTAGTAACCGTCTGTGGTATATTTTCTCATCGCAAATAGTTCATCCGAGTGGGATGTTTGCCGCGTATCACACACATCTTGTTTAAACGAGTTATTTGTGTTCTTTTGGGTCATCGCAAACAGTTCATCTATGTGAACTGTATGCCGCATATCACGCACATCCTGTTAAGTTGAACTGTTTCTGTTGTGTTGCCTAATCGAAAATAGTTCATCCGAGTGAACTGTATGCAGTATATCGCAGACACCTTGCCCTGGCTGACCATTTCTGTTGCGTTCCCTAATCGCAAGCAACTCATCTAAGTGAACCGTATACCATATATCGCACATACCTTGATATGGCTGGCTATTTCTGTTGTTATGCATCATCGCAAACAGTTTATATGGATTAACTGTATGTCGTGCATCGCACATGCAACTATAATCTGGAACGTGTTTTATGTATCCACCATCACAAACGTTTCGTATCATTTTTGACGTTTTTTACATCATCATTTGCGATTAATGCATCGCACACAGTTTCGTCGAAGGGTGTCTAGTTGTATTATCGCGTTTGGACCATCCTGCAATAGTGTGGGTTGCTAAAGTGACAAAAGCTTAGACCCTAGTTTATGCATTACCGTAAGGAGCTGATTTAGATCCATATGTTTCATTCTATGGTTAAATTTATCTTAATTCTTTTTTCGTAGTTGCGGATGCTTGCAAGAGGAGGTATTCATAAGTGAGAGGCTTGTTCAAGTAAGAACAATACCCAAGCACCGGTCTATCCACATATCAAACTATCAAAGTAACGAACGTGAATCAAACAAACATGATTAAAGGGACTAGAGGAAATTAACATGTGTCCTCGAGAACGTTTTGCTTACTATAAGAGAACGCTCCGACCTTTCTTTGCTATAAAAAGGATTGGGCTACCTTGCTGCTCCTTTGTTACAATTGCTACCTATTCCTCGTTACAAATTACATTGCTATTAAACTATCTGTTACCGATAATTTCAGTGCTTGCTGCTGAAAACCGCTTGTCATTTCCTTCTACTTATCGTTGGGTTCGGCACCCTTACTTATCGAAAGGACTACGATTAAACCCCTATACTTGTGGGCCATCAGCGGTGACCTTGGCGTTGTTGCAGACAGCCATGGTCTTGTTGTTCTTGCCAGACTACTCGATCTTGACGTCGGACATTGTGTCATCATATGACCCCTATAGGATGTGATAAAAAAAGATCGTTATGGGTAAAAATTGATGCACTTTGTTACAAACTAAACACTCTCGCCAAGTATCCGCCACCTTCCACATAGAACGCAATTGTTTAACTTCATCTCTCCTTGAAACTTTTTCGGTGTTTAATACACACCATTCAAAGTGTCATGCTCAAAATTTGGCGTATGCTGGATTTCATAAAAAAATCCAAACGATTTTCTCATTTACTACTATTGTGGCGGGCGCCACTAGTTGCCCTGCTAAAATTTCAAAATTTTGGGCATGGCTCATGGAAATACGGTTATGGTAGAAAAACTTGGTGCCCACCACTGGTACGTTACAATCCAGTGGCAGACAGATCTTGGTGCTCTCCACTATTGATTTTGTGTCCGCCCATATGAGCCACGGTGTTTAACTAATGTGCATTTAGCAGTCGTAGACGCCTTTTTTTTCACCCGCGACTAAAACTTTCCCAAAATAGTTGTGGCGGGTACCAGACGTCGCTCACCACTATTGTTACCCCCTCCTAGAAGCCTTTTCTCCAGTAGTTGAATACCACGGCCCAGATGACATGCGAAAGACTACATTCCATATAGGGATGCATCGGCCCATCAGAGGAAATGGAATAACACACAGAAATTGCTCATGCTAAACGAACACGCTGTTTGGGCTCGCGCTAAAGAAAACTCACAAATCTTAGAGTTTGTAACAAATGGATTAGTATCTAGATATGAGATAATTGTTTTACTTTACTTTCTAGCCTTTGTTTAAGTATTTTCTTTGACCATATTTATTTTCCAAATTATTTTCTTCTGTATTATCTTAGAGGATGTTTGTTTTCAGAGACTTATTGGTTTAGGGACTTTAAAAAGTCTCTATAAGTCCCATCTAAACTAAACAGGAGGATTTATAGGGACTTAAAGTGGGCATTTGGGACTTATGAAATAAGACTCTGAAGGAGGGACTTATAGGGACTTATAGTTGTAATATGGTCTTCTAGTCCACATTAAGTCCCAGGAACCAAACAGGTAGGGATTTTTTAGGGACTTAGGACTTATAAGTTGGGACTAAAAAAAGTCCTAGGACTTATGAACCAAACAGGACCTTAGTTTGGTTTTTCTCGGATCCACCTTATATTTGTTTGAATATTTATCAAAGGAAACAAGACAACACACATAAATTGCTCATGCTAAACGAACTGCCGTTTGGGCTCGTGCTAAAGAAAACTCACAAATCTTAGAGTTCGTATCGAACGGATTAGCAGTTAGATGTGAGATAATCGTTTTAATTTATTTTCTAGCCTCTGTTTAAGTATTTTCTTTCACCATACTTATTTTCCAAATTGTTTTCTTCTGTATTGTCTTTGTTTGGTTCTTCTCTATCAATCTTATATTTGTTTGAATATTTATCAAAGGAAACAGGACAACACACATAAATTGCTCATGCTAAACGAACCGCCGTTTGGGCTCGTGCTAAAGAAAAACTCACAAATCGTAGAATTTGTATCAAACGGACTAGCAGTTAGATGTGAGATGACTAATTCTCATCTAGATGAGAATTAACCAAACCGAAACTAAAAAGATAGTCTCCTCGAGCGGTCGGGGTCGTGAAAAGAAAATATAAAAGAGGGAGAAATTAGAACAGTTGGTACATCCGAAATACGGAGAAACATCCGAAATACGGAGAAAAAAAATCATGCCGCGCATGTGTTGGCCTTGTCGACTCCCGTGGCGGTGACCTTGGCGTGGGTGCAGACAGCCATGGTCTTGTTGTTCGTGCCGGAGTACTCGATCTTGACATCGGACATTGTGATGCCTTCGCAGGGCTTCTTGTCAGAGCAGAGCAGGCTGACGGCCTCAGGGCTGGAGGAGGTGCCGGTGATGTTTTTGAAGGTAACGTCCTTGACGGTAACCCTGGCGGAGTCGCCCTTGGAGGTGCAGAGTTTGTTGGGGCAGTACTTCTGGTCGATGATGATGGGGTAGCCCGAGTCGTCCATCTTGATGTTCTCGTAGGTGATCTTGGATGCTATGAGGGGCGACTTGGCGTCCTCATACGACTTGATGCGGAGGCCATTGGTAGAGCCCTTGAGCACGCAGTTCTTGACGGTGATGTCGGTCACGTCCTTCTCGTCCTTGTACCTCCCGAGGCTGCCAATGCTGATGCCATGGCCTGGGCCGCAGGTCACGCCGCTGATGTTGACTTGTTTGGTGCCGGGGCCGATGGAGATGCAGTCGTCACCAACGCCGATTGTGGTGTCGATGATGCTGACATTGGACGAGTCGCCCATGTGGATGCCATCGGTGTTGGGGCTGTCCCCGGGCGCGCTCACCTTCACGTCCTTGACGGTCACGCCCTTGCACTCGTAGATGTTCATGTGGAAGAACTTGGAATTGATGATAGAGATGCCTTCGATGAGCGCGTCGTCACAGAAGTCCAGCACCAACGACTGCATGGTACATGCATGCATGCACATTTACGTGAATACATACTAGAATTTCTTTGGTAATAAAAGAAATGTACGCTTAACTATCATTGTATAATCTCATGCAGGTACGCGTACGTACATTTGGCAATATCTTGCAGTTATAGTTCTTTTGGCAGCTGTTCTTGGTCCAGACCGCCTTGCCCTGACCGTCGATGTTGCCTTTGCCGGTGATGACGAGGTTCTTCACGCGCATGATCTCGATCCAGTTAGACTTGAACTTGGCCAGGTCGTTGGAAGCCAGCAGGTTGCCTTCCAGCTTGATGGTGACGCCGTCGCCCTTGCATGGCCCCGTGAAATTCAGAGCACCAGTCAGGAAATCACCCTTGGGGATGACGATCGTCTGCTTCCCGGTGCCGCCGCACGCCGAAGCCCATGCCTCCTCCACCTCCTGTATGCAATTGCAATGCAGTCCACCACATGATCCATCGATCCATCATCATTCCTATATTCTCTCTCCTTCAGCACGTACGTACCTTGGTGCAGTCCGTCTTGCCGTCGGGCTTGGCGCCGAGCTTGGCGATGTCGTACTCCCCGCCTGGACCGGATGCCGCCGCACCATCTGCGCTCTCCTTGTCCTTGGCGTACGCCGCGCTCACCAACACCAGGAGCAACAAGACTCTCATCGCGACGTTCCTCAACGCCATTTTGCCTGTGGAATCCTCCTTCATCCTTTCAGGCCAGGAACTGCAGAGCCCAACCTAGCTTATATATGCATCGGTTCAGGGGGGACAAGTGTTCGGCTTGTTGTTCGCTATGCTCATGGCATGCATGCTCGTTTGCTATTTTCAGGTTGTGGTTGCCGGTTAAAACGGGTTGATGTCCACTGGTTATTTTTGGATCACCTTTGCTACTTCGATTCCATGTTGGTTGTGTCTCAAAATTTAGCTCCAGCTCCATCTCGTGTGAGTGAATAAAAATATTGAGCCAACTGAGACAAACTGATAGTTATTGAAGAAGAAGGTGGGTGCCTTGGGCATCCCAAGCCATTAGTAGAAAACGGCCCATTTATTCCAGTTCCAGAAGCTTTAGATCTCCTGAATATATTTTGGGATGCCTTGGGCATCCCATGCATGAGCACTTACATTTGCTGATTCCTCTGATATAACTATCCCCCTGGGTCTGTAAAACTTCGTCCACATAAAGCTTACACAGAAATCATGAGATAGGTTAGTATAAATATCATTCAATTCTAAGCAAGCCTTGTTGTGGACTAATCATAAAGTTATAGCTATGGTATGGAAACACAATTTTAAAATTTCCACACCCATATGGGAACAATGAAATGCGAATATAAGCAACTAAATACAATTATAACATCAATCAGTATAAACATGGCAATAAGTAAAGATGAACATGCAATCAATACTTTTGTAAATCATTTCAAAAATCAGACATGTAACAGAGAACTCATATAGGTACTTTGTGTAAAAAAAATATCATGAAATCATCATGCTTTGTTGATTCTCCCAAAAAAAACTTTTTGTTTCAGCACAGCAACACATACAGTTACAATCTTAACTTGCTATTGGAACTTCTGGCATTTTATTCAAGTAAAACTTAAATATATTTCTTGTTACAGAAGGTAAAAACTTTATTGAAACTACTTCGGGTTGCCTCCCGGAAGTGCTTTCCTAATATTTATTCAGCTAGACTTGTAGTTTTCATGATCCTCACAAAAAAACATGAATTTTAAATGGGAGGTGATGGTAGTCTATGGGTCGGCCGACCATAGTAGGTCTCTGGCACTCTTGGCAGAGATTCATGCGAAGATCTCGGCAGCGACCTATTTGGTGAACGTTGGAGGTGAATTCAACCTCCTCCGGACCCATCTAGACAAAAATAATGCTAGGGTGGACTACCCTGGAATGCATCGATTCAATGATTGTATTGCTGATCTCGGTCTTCAAGAGTTGGATCGCATTGGAGCGAGATTCATGTGGACCAACCGGCAAATCTCGCCCACCCAGAGTGTACTGGAGAGAGTATTCATGTCGCTGGGTTGGGAACTTCATTTTCCATTGGCCACTCTCCAGGCGATTACTAGGATTGGATCAAACCACATACCCCTCCTACTCTCGTCGGCTGATGAGCAACGGAGACCTCCAACACGGTTCCGCTTTGAGGCCTTCTGGTTGCGTCAATTGGGGTTTGCGGAGGCAGTCCGCACTCAGTGGGAGGCAGCTCGAGGGGAACGTCATCGGATCATGTATGTCGTCGACAGCTGGCATTTCCTTGCCAAACTCTCTCGCCAGATCATGAAGGGGTGGGGTGCAAACGTGGGCCGCGACCTTAAGCTTCGTAAGAACGGTTTGCTTGCAGAGATTCAAATCCTTGATCTGCGGACGGATGGGGCTGGCCTTTCCTTGAATGAATCGGTGCTGTCTTATAGCCTCGAAGACGAACTTACCGAGATCTACTTCAAAGAGAAAGCCTACTAGAGGCAGCGAGGATCCATGAATTGGATCCTCTTTGGAGATGCTAACACGGCATATTTTCACGCGATCGTATATGTCCGACGACGTCGATGCACTATTCCGCTTATGTGGGATGCGGACCATCTCATCCAGGATCCTGATGCGATCCGTGCCAACGTTGATGGGTTCTATAAAGACATGTTCTCTGCTAGACCACATGGAGGGACCGTGTTGCCCGAGGATATTTGGCAGGAGGACTGGCAGGTCACCCCCGAAGAGAACAACCTCTTCCTTGCTCCATTCTCGGAGGCGGAGGGCACTACAAAAAAAAAAAGACACATCCGTGACATTTTGGGCGGAACGAAATTTTTTCCGGTCATACTTATGACACTTCTATGACGATAATTGTGACAAAACCCAGTATCATCATAGATGTGGTGGGGTCCTACTTCTATGACAAAAAATCATGACAGAAAATGGGCTTTTCGTCCTAGGCGGGCCGGAGACGCAGTTGCATGACATTCTTTGGGCCATCCATGACGGAAAAAACCATGGTAGAAGCGAGGGCGAGGAAAATATCGGGGTGTTCCCGGTTATGGTGGGTGGTCGGGGCCGAGCGATGCGCGTTTCTCTCGTACACGCACGCTCGTGGGTGCAAGGTGTTGGGCTCTAACTGAACCCGAGCGATTGCACTGCAGGCTACGCGTTACTGAACCCGAGCGATCGATCGATGGCTGTTAACTTAACACGATCGAGCGATTCCTTCGCTACTGCTGCTAACTGAAGCCGATCGATGCTGCGTCTGGATGAACAATGAGTGTTGCTGGGGGTTTGGATGAACAGTTCCCGGTGGGGGTGGATGAACAGGACCCCGTGGTGTTGCCTCTGGATGAACAGGACCCCGATCGATCGAGTCGGTTGGGGCTGGATGAATAGGATGTTGTGGAGGGCAGGATGAACAGGACCACACTGTGGAGGGCAGGATGAATAGGACCACCCCGTGGAGGGTTGTATGAATAGTAGACGGTGAAGGGCTGGATGAACAGTAGGTCGTGGAGGGGTGGTTAAACAGGAGCCCTTGGAGAGGGCTGGTTGAACAGTAGCCGGTGGAGTATCGCGCGGTGAAGGCTGGATGAACAGGCGCAGGTGGAGACTAGAGGAGGTCGACGGTGGATGAACAGTAGCCCGTGGAGGCTGGAGGGGGTCGATAGTGGAGATGAACAGTATCCCATGAAGTCCCATTTTGCGATATGCCACACCCCTCCCGATGAATAGGACCCCCGTTTCGACCATAGCGCTCCAACAAAAGTCTGTTTCCTCCTTTTTGCGGTACGCCACACCCCCC
>LR738715.1:731763403-731813550 GCA_902687465.1 Secale cereale
CCCCCCCCGATCAACAAGACCCCCGTTTCGACCGTAGGAGGTCCGTTTCCTCCGCTTTGCAGTACGCGAGACCCCTCCCGATGAACAGGATCCTGTTTCGACCGTGGCCGGTCGAACACAAGGCCGTTTGCTCCGTTCTGCGGTACGCCATGCCTCGTTTCCTTCGGCTGTTCCGTCCAAGCCGGTTGGCTCCCACGCGTTCCATTGCCTCCCGATGAACACGACGCATTCTGTTGCCTCCCCATGAACACGACGACGACGCAGTTTCAACGTTCTGACCGAGCCATGTACACGAGCCCTGGCCGTACGTATACGCGAGTAGGCGTTCGAGACCCCGCCCGTATGTACGTATGTGGCCGTATATTCTTTCTTGCACACTGGCCGCTGTACGCACGTGTACATGCTACCTGCGCGCCTCTACATCGACTAGTATGTACGTACACGTTCGCGACCAGAATGACAATGCTACGTACGCTTCGACCAGGTGGGTACCGACTGTCAGGCAATTCCTTGCCTGTGAAGATGAAGCTGGTGGGTCCCGGCAGTCAGGGGGGCGAATCCTTTTTTATGCCCGGACGCACTTCCTTACGTGCGAAGATGTAGCTGGTGGGTCCCAGCAGTCAGGGGGAAACGTTTTTTCGAGAAATACGGTGGCCCGTCCGGTGGGTCTCCGCTGTCAGGTGGAGGAATAATTATTTTGCGCGTAATAAGGAGGCACTTCCTTGCTGCGGCCGTGGACCCAGCTGTCAGCCTCTCCACGTACAGTCCACATCCGATGCAAGCCGTTCCTGGACCACGTTGACCACGCCACGCCGAGAGCACCAGGGCGGTGGACGATGGCGATGCCTAGGAAGGGGACGACGTAGAGCCAGGGAAGACGCGACAGTTCAAGTCCGCGCGGAGAGGAATACGAGGGTTCACTGGTTCGGCTGCGGTGTGAGGCTGCCATCGCCACAGAATAACATGGGGTGTGGGTGAGTGGAGGGATGGCCTGGCCAGCCGTGGGAGTAGTAGGGGCGATGAGGCCTCCGCGGCGGCACAGCTGGCCACGGGAGGCAGGAGCATAAGGCACGACCGGCGCTGGTTTGCTAGCTGGTTTGGGCGGCAGGAGCAAGAAGACCAGAGGTTAAAGAAGCACTACGGCCGTTGGATGGACATCGTACAGTCACTGGAGCTAGAATCGTGCATATTGACTAAGTTGACAAAGCCCTCCATCCCTGTCAACTTAGTAGGCCCACAAGTCAGCCTGCCACTATACTGGGTCCCAGCTAACCGGGGGAGTATTCATTTTTTTGTGCGTAATAAGGAGGCACTTCCTTGCGTACAAATATATAGCTAGTGGGTCCGAGCTATCAGCGGCGGTAACATTTTTTTTTGCGAAATACAGAGGCTCTTTCGGTGGGTCCCAGATGTCAGGTGGAGGAATCATTATTTTGCGTGTAATAAGGAGGCATTTCCTTGCGTGCGGCCGTGGACCTAGCTGTCAGTCTCTCCACGTACAGTCCACTTCAGATGCATGTCGGTCGTTGACCACGTTGACCAGGCCACGCCGAGAGCACCAGGGCGGTGGATGACGGCGAGGCCTAGGAAGGGAACGACACGGAGGCAGTGAAGACTCTGCAGTTGTTTCCCATGCGGAGGGGAGTACGACAGTATGAAGGTTCACTGGTTTGTCTGCCTTCGCCGGAGAATAACAGCAGGTGTGGGTGAGTAGAGGGATGGCTAGGCCAGCGATGTGAGTACGATGGGGCGGCTAGGCCTGCGCGGTAGCACAGCCGGCCACGAGGAGGAGAGAGTAGGCAGTCCCGCCGGCGCTTGTTTGAGCAGCTGGAGCAGGAAGAGCAGAGATTGAAGAAGCACGACAGCTATTGGACGGACATCCAACAGTCACTGCTTGTGCATCAACCTTTTTTTTAGGAAAGCCTCAAATCTGTGGAAAACTTAATACAGCCCATCTGCCATTATTTCTAATAATTTACAGTCCATCTGCTAATTCTTAAGGTTTTTTTGGAGCCCATATTCTTTTTGTTAGCATTACAGCCTATATTGTGGCCACGGTTAAAAAAATTATACAAAATTTTGCATATTTCGGTGCGGTCCGAACTGTTTTTAATCCCAAAATTTTGAGTCACATTCAAACTGATTTTAAAATAAATGTATATCAATATAAAATCCAACAAATTGTCCATGCATAAAAATCAATGCAATTTAAAATTTCAAAATGAAAAAAAGAAATTTGAAACTAATTGTCGGTTTGATGTGTTTTAAAAATGTACAGCCCATTTCTGATTACTGATAGGCCATTTTCTCGGCCAGCCGAATGAAGCTCTCCTCATCTTCAAAGATTTGCAGCCCAACAAGCCAGACAAAGCAACTTACTTGGCAAATCAAAAAAATTGGGATGTGGCCTTGGACCTAGTTATCAGCCTCTCCACTTACAGTACTCTTCCGATGGAAGTCGGTCGTTGACCACATTGACCATGCTACGCCGAGAGCACCAAGGAGGTGGACGACGGCGAGGCCTAGGAAGGGGACGACACGGAGCCGGGGAAGACGCGACACTGGATGCCCACGCGGAGAGGAGTACGAGGGTTCAGTGGTTCGGTTGCGGTGTGAGGCTGCCGTTGCCGTAGAATAACAGGGGGTGTGGGTAAGTGGAGGGATGGCCTGGCCAGCGGTGGGAGTAGTAGGTGGCGGTGAGGCCTCCGCGGTAGCACAGGCGGCCACGGGAGGCAGGAGCACGAGGCACGACCGGCGCTGGTTTGCTTGCTGGTTTGGGCGGCAGGAGCAAGAAGACCAAAGGTTGAAGAAGCACTACGGCCGTTGGATGGACATCGTACGGTCACTGGAGCTAGAATAGTGCATATTGACTAAGTTGACAAAGCCCTCCATCCCCGTCAACTTAGTAGGCCCACAAGTCAGCCTGCCACTATACTGGGTCCCAGCTAACACGGGGAGTATTCATTTTTTTGGTGCGTAATAAGGAGGCACTTCCTTGCCTGCGAAGATATAGCTGGTGGGTCCAAGCTATCTGCGGCGGTAACGTTTTTTTCGCGAAATACAGAGGCCCTTTCGGTGGGTCCCAGATGCCAGGTGGATAAATCCTTATTTTGCGCGTAATAAGGAGGCATTTCCTTGCGTGCGGCCTGATACGTCTCCAACGTATCTATAATTTTTGATTGTTTCGTGCTATTATATTATCCTTCTAGGATGTCTTATGGGCTTTATTATACACTTTTATATGATTTTTGGGACTAACCTATTAACCCAGAGCCCAGTGCCAGTTTTTCTTTTTCTCTTGTTTTATGGTTTTATAGAAAAGGAATATCAAACGGATTCCAATTGACGAGCCAATTTTTTATGATTTTTTCTGGACCAAAAGAAGCCCCCGAAGGAAAAGAGTTGGGCCAGGTGAGCCACAGGCTGCCCTCGAGGGTGGAGGGCGCGCCCTAGGCAAGGGGGCGCGCCCCCCTATCTCGAGAACGGACCGTAGCTCCCCTTTACTTGGCCCCGACTCCAAAAATTCCTATAAATACTGGAACCTCCAGAAATTAACCTAGATCGGGAGTTCCGCTGCCGAAAGCCTCTGTAGCCACCAAAAACCAATCTAGACCTTGTTCTGGCACCCTACCGGAGGGGGGAACCCTCACAAGTGGCCATCTTCATCATCCCGGCGCTCTCCATGACGAGGAGGGAGTAGTCCACCCTCGGGGCTGAGGGAATGTACCAGTAGCTATGTGTTTGATCTCTCTCTCTCTCTCTCGTGTTCTTGAGATGGCACGATCTTGATGTATCGCGAGCTTTGCTATTCTAGTTGGATCTTCTTCTCCCCCTCTACTCTCTTGTAATGGATTGAGTTTTCCCTTTGAAGTTATCTTATCAGATTGAGTCTTTAAGGATTTGATAACACTTGATGTATGTTTTGGTGATCAACTTGCGGGTTCCGTGACCTTGGGAATCTATGCATAGGGGTTGGCACACGTTTTCGTCTTGACTCTCCGGTAGAAACTTTGGGGCACTCTTTGAAGTTCTATGTGTTGGTTGTAGATGTTTCTGAGATTGTGTGATGCATATCGTATAACCATGCCCACAGATACTTGAGGTGACAATGAAGTATCTAGGTGACATTACGGTTTTGATTGATTTGTGTCTTAAGGTGTTATTCTAGTACGAATTCTATGATAGATTGAACGTTACTATGGACTCTTGAATAGATCGGTCAGAAAGAATAACTTTAAGGTGGTTTCGTACCCTACCATAATTTCTTTGTTTGTTCTCCGCTATTAGTGACTTTGGAGTGACTCTTTGTTGCATGTTGAGGGCTAGTAATATGATCCAATTATGTTATCCTTGTTGAGAGAACTTGCACTAGTGAAAGTATGAACCCTAGGCCTTGCCTACTATCATTGCAACACCGTTTATGCTCACGTTTACCACTTGCTACCTTGTTGTTTTTATATTTTCTTATTACAAAAACCTATATCTACCATCCATATTGCACTTGTATCAACATCTCTTCGCCGAACTAGTGCACCTATACAATTTACCATTGTATTGGGTGTGTTGGGGACACAAGAGACTCTTTGATATTTGGTTGTAGGGTTGCTTAAGAGAGACCATCTTCATCCTACGCCTCCCACGGATTAATAAACCTTAGGTCATCCACTTGAGGGAAATTTGTTACTGTCCTACAGACCTCTGCACTTGGAGGTCCAGCAACGTCTAGAAGAAGAAGGTTGTGTAGTAGACATCACGGCCGTGGACCCAGCTGTCAGCCTCTCCACGTACAGTCCACTTCAGATGCATGTCGGTCGTTGACCACGTTGACCAGGCCGTGCCGAGAGCACCAGGGCGGTGGACGATGGCGAGGCCTAGGAAGGGAACGACACAGAGGCATGGAAGACTCAGCAGTTGTTTCCCACGCCGAGGAGAGTACGACTATATGAGGTTTTACTGGTTCGCCTGCCGTCGCCGGAGAATAACAGCAGGTGTGGGTGAGTAGAGGCATGGCTAGGCCAGTGATGGGAGTACGATGGGGCGGTGAGGCCTGCGCGGCAGCACAGCCAGCTGCGGGGAGGAGAGAGCAGGCAGTCCCGCCGGCGCTTGTTTGAGCGGCTGGAGCAGGAAGAGCAGAGATTGAAGAAGCACGACGGCCGTTGGATGGACATCCAACAGTCACTGCTTGTGCGTCAACCTTTTTTTAGGAAAGCCTCAAATCTGTCGAAAACATCATACAACCCATCTGCCATTATTTCTAATAATTTACAGCCCATTTGCTAATTCTTAAGGGTTTTTTTTGGAGCCCATATTCTTTTTGTTAGCACTAAAGCCCATATTGTGGCCACGGTTAAAAAATTATATGAAATTTTGCATATTTCGGTGCGGTCCGAACCATTTTTAATCCCGAAATTTTGAGTCACATTCCAATTGATTTTAAAAATAAATGTATATCAATATAAAATCCAACAAATTGTCCACGCATAAAAATCAATGCATTTTAATATCTCGAAATGAAAAAAAGAAATTTGAAACTAATTACCGGTTTGATGTGTTCTAAAAATGTACAGCCCATTTCTCATTACTGATAGGCCATTTTCTCGGCCAGCCGAATGAAGCTCTCCTCGTCTTGAAAGATTTGCAGCCCAATAGGCCTGACAAAGCTACTTACTTGCACTACTAGGAAAAGGCCTACTAATGGCGCACCTATTTTGGCCATTAATGGCGCATTAGTGGTGCATCATTAGTGCCACGCCATTAGTATATTTTACTAATGGCGCACCTACGGTGCGCCATTAATATCTGGTATACTAATGGCGCACCTCAGATGCGCCATTAGTATATACCACAGTGCGCCATTAGTATGCCTCCCAGGGGCCATATATACCCAGGTGCTTTGGCATACTAATGGCGCACTACTGCCTAATGCGCCATTAGTAACTTTGGCATACTAATGGCGCAGTGTTTAGTGATGCGCCATAAGTATCCTTTGGCATACTAATGGCGCACTGTGGTTTGATGCGCCATTAGTATGAATATTAGGTTTTTTATTTATTTTTTAATTTTCTGTTTTTTGCACAGGTTACAAAATGTATTATTGGACAGAATATAGACAGCACACATCAACAACAGATTCATCGAATACAATAGAAGATTAGTCTCTAAATACAATTCATCATATTAGTCTCCAAATCTAATTCATCATATTAGTCTCCGAATTGAAAAGACCGAACAAAGATAGAACATTATATTACAAGTCTCGAGATCGCGACTAGCGAGTTTGTCTTCACATTACAAGTTGATATCGATCATCTAAACTACCATCACATAGAAGAGAGCTGCAGTCATCACGATGAGCATCATCACGATGAAACTCGTCTTCATCCGGTTCCTCCAATGCTCCCTCCCCTCTCCCGCTAGATAGCGGGCGTATCTAGATTCCGCCTCGGCCCTAGTGGTGTACCCTTTGTAACTGTTACCGCTGAATCGGTGAACCTGTCTCCGACACTCCTCCCAGTCATCGTAGACTTCGGGAACCTTACCCTTGTACACGACATACGACAGCATCGCTATGCACTAGCCAAACGAAACGTTAGTACCAATTCACAGACAATACATAAGCAATATATAAGTATGCAACAGAACGATCGGAAGAGAAAAGGAAGACATTAATAGCATCGATTACATCTAAGTTGAACGACTCTCGAAACCAAAGAGACATACTACAAGTTCATTAAAGTTTAATTACAACATGAGCCAATCGATGTTTCAGAACTAGACACAGCATCACTACTTTCGACTCGACTCAAGGGACCGGAGCGTGGATGAAGCCGCCGTCTATCGTGGGAGTCATGAAATCACGGGCGTTCTCAGCCTGCATTTGTAGCATTGTGTCGATGTCACTGTTGGATGGTTGATTTCTGAGGTAGAACTGCCCCGAGGTACGAAGGACATCTTGATGGATGATTTCCACAAACTCCGACTGGATGCGAAAGTATTCTTGTCTGATGTCCGCGTCCTGGATTGCCGACACGCTCGCAGCCCAATCTTTGAGTTAACTTGGTAGCAGAAGTTGATGATGGCCCCGTACGATCGCCCGCATGTGATGGATGGCGTAGTAGGCACCCTTCTGACCGCCAGGCGGCTGCTTGACGCACCAGAATGTCGTATTGTGGGAGAACACGTGCTTGCCGTACTTATGAATAGGCCTGGTGAAGGTGCCTCCAGATTTGGCGTAGCTGGGGAGAACATCATCAAGAACCTTCTTGACATTTGTGTAGTCTACGTTCGACTGACGGTCCGGGTCGAAATACGTGGCCATGGAATATTTGGGGCTTAGGAGGATGAGCGTGCAATGTGTGTCACTGCAGAAAACACGGAATGTTAAAATAAAAACGATCGAAATCTAAGAATTCATATGTTACGGGGCGGTTGAGGGGAGGACTTACTCGGGAAAGTAAGGCACGAGGAAGTTATCATTATCTCGGTTTGCCAGAATGACGCCTTCGAGGTCAGAACTCGTGACTTGCCGGTCCCCAGCGCTGCCCAAGATCTTGGCACGCATGTAGAAGGGGTCGACTATCACGATGTCCGGGGTCTTGTCGCGAATGATCCGCATCTCCATACTCAGCGAGAATAGCCGAACGAAAGGGTAGTGCAGCGGATGAAGGTTCAACATAGCGTAGATGTCATCAAACTGCAGGACGATCGTACCCCCGATGGAGTTATCCACAAAGCCCTTGCCCTCTGGCACCTTGGCCGCGAAAACCGGGTATGCCACATCCTTCTCTCTGAGACGCCGCTTCTCCAAAGAAAGAACACTGTCATGCAGACTCCGCATAGCACCGGTTGCAGCATCGAGCATATTTCTCGGTAGCATCGGCCTACCCGCCACATGCACCCTCCTCATTACATCCTCAGGTGAAGGTGGCCTGTCCTGAGCACGGATCGTACTCGGTGCCGGCTGGCTCGCACCCTTGTTAGTCTTTCTTTTGCGTGTCTTCTTCTTCTCTTGTAATGGGACTGAGTTCTGCTCACAGATCGCCTTCTTGAGTGTGTTGGGGCTAATAATATTTCGCACCTCGCCTATCTGAGGCTCGGTGAAGTCGGCAGCTGGAGGCGTCTCCTAAGAGCTAAACGGCTGACGACAACTGTTGCAACTTGGCTTCTCCGCGGTACCAGCTAGATCGCGCACGTCTTTTGTTGGGTTGGGTTCTTGAGAAGGAGGCCCCATGAAGTCGCCACCGTACCCATGATCGGCAAAGTACTGATCGACGTTGGCAAATGCATCGTCGTCGTCGTCGTCGTCGTTCTGATCCTGTGCCATATGCATGTTTGGATCCAGTGGCATAGGGATGTCCGGCACCGTTGCGGCGGTCTTGCCATGGGGCCGACTTGGCGCCGGCACGACTGGCGGCGTTGTCTTTGGGGTGGTGTCCCCCGCCCCCAAACGAATCTGGCTCTTTGGCCAAAGCAGGGGCCAACTCAGGCAGGCGCTGAGGGTCATCACGTCATCATCGTCGGCCCCGACGGGTCGAATCGGAGGTAACAACTCGTCGCAGCCTGGTAGCACCCGAACCAGTTGATCCCTAAACAAGTTGGGTGGCACTTGGGTACCGTGGAATACGGGGTTGCCCGGTTGAATGATTTTTCCCTTGGCGATATCGACCAACTCGTTGTTCACGAAGTGCAGGAGAGTGCACGGAACATCGGCGGCGCCCTGCGAAAACATGTAGGGCGTCAGGGATGCCCAGTCAAAGGAAGGAGATGAAGTCCTCGGCCGAGAGAGGCTTAATTAGTTACCGTGATGCTGGCATCGAGCTCGGCTAATGTCGAGGCACCGCCAACGGCGGGCGTGCAATTGACGGAGGGGCCGCTTGCTGCAGAGGTGTCGGCCGGCGTACACCCGGGTGTATTAAGCTCCCGTGCCGGCATCGGAGACACCAATGCCGCCTCCACCGGAGACACCAATGGCCCCGCCATCGCGTTCTGCGAGTTGCTGGCCGTGAAGCTAGGAATCGGGGGCGGCCCCTGTTGGCCGCCCGCAATCCACGCACTCAACCCCTCGATCAAGGTAGGCACAATGGCGGTGATCGTCGCTCCGAGTTGTTGTTGCACTTGCTCTTGGACAATCTCCGGAATCCGCGCCACATGTGCCTTGAGTTCTTGAACCTCACGTGCCTGGCTTTCCGAGCTGGTCTTTTTCTCCTTTCGCCCACCAGCGTTATAGTATGACGACCATTTTGTCGTCAAGCCTTTGCCGTCCACACGACCAGCTGACGTCGGCTTACTGAGCTTATCATTATTCTTCATTACATTCAACGCCCTATTTAGAGTGGTGTCCCAAGGGTTGCTCTTAGTCGACCCCGCGCTACTGCTTTCAGTCGCCTGTGGAAGGAATGTGAACCATTTAGAAATTTGGCTTCATTAATTAGAATGCAACCATATGGAGCTAATTACGCGGGGGTGTATTCCTTACCAGAACAAGCACAAGTGATGGCTTCTCGCCCCTCGTTGGTTACCCCAAGTGGAAGGTTTGAGATGCAGTGTAGCGGTAGTTTTCCCTTGGCAAAGATACCAAGGATCGAATCCCGTGAGACTCCGAGGGTCAACAAGAAGGTGTCAACTACTAGCGGCGCAACTTAGCGATTGACAGGACCTGCACACAGATACAAATAACTTTGCTCCCAACGAGTACAGAGAGGTTGTCAATCCCTCCGCCCTTGTTGTTTACAAAGGATCACACGCAAGAGATAATAGTGATTGGTATGACTGCAACTAGTAAGTAAGAACAGAAAGTAAATAGCGGGTGTGATCAGTGATGGTAATATGGACCGGGGTCCCATGATGTTCACTAGTGATGTTTCTCTCCCAAAAGACGATAAAACAGCTAAGCGAGGTAAACGAATTACAGCTGGGCAATTGACAGGATTATGTGCGCAAACCAATGCTAATTATGCTGCAAAGAAAGGTAGAGGCTCAAAAGCATGGGCGGTACGCCAAGGCAAGTAGACCGAAATCCATCTGCATCTACTACTAATCATCCACCTTGAGATATCTATCCAGAACATCTCGCTGGTATTAAGTTGTGAGTCCCACCCATAGTGTAAACTCAAAGCAACAGAGAACTGCATTAAAAGAACTTTGCGTAAAGTAAACAATCCTTGCACCCGCAAGTACAAGCACCGTTGTTTTCCCTCTTGTGGCAACAGCACATCCCCTAGACTCATGTTTCTGTCACTCAAGCTAGTCATCGAGGGGCATGAACCCACAATCAAGCATAACGTTCCCTCTTGGAGTTACTACCTACTACTTGGCCAAAGCAATAAACAACAACGGGGAACATGCAAGAATTACTCAAGAACATAAATATAAAAGAGGTGAATCAAATATATTACTCACACACAATCTGAACATAATCTCATAATCCATCGGATCCCAGCAAACTCATCATAGCAACACCATAAGGATTACATATGTGCCTCGATCATATAGGGCAGCTCACAAGGTCTAATCAGTGAAGAACAAAGAGGGGAGGAGAACATCACATAGCTACTGGTCATGGACCCATGGTCCAAGGGAGACTACTCACAACTCATCCGGGAGGCGTCCATGGTGGAGGAGAGGCTCCCGGTGGTGATCCTCCCCTCCGACAGGGTGCTGGGAAGAGTTCTCCTGGTGCTCCCAATCTTGGAAGCGCGGCAGCGGAGGAACAGAGATGAGATCGCAAAAAAGGGTTCCGTCCTCGAGGGTTTCGGGACGCGGTGTAAATATATGCCAAAGGGGGGCGTCAGAAGAGGCAAGGGGGGCCCAGGTGCCCTGGCGGCGCGGCTAGGAGGGGGGCCGCCCCCTCTGGTCGCCTGGAGCCCCTGTAGGCCCCCTCCGGCCCTACTTTGGCCGCATGGAAGCTTCCGGAACGCTGATTTTTTATATATTTTTCCCGGGATTTTTCTGGCAATTTACGTAATGGGAAAACTTGAAATACAAAAACAGTAGAAAACAGAAACTGGCACTGGGGTGCACTGAGTTAATAGGTTAGTCCAAATATGATCAAATGTGTATGGAAGTGCATAAATATCATAGCAATATCACACAAAAGAGGCATGGAGCAAGCAGAAATTATAGATACGTTTTGGACGTATCAGCATCCCCAAGCTTAATTCCTGCTCGTCCTCGAGTAGGTAAATGATAACAAACATAATTTCTGTGGTGACATGCTATTAACCATATAAGAACTTTTCACAGTCACATGACAAACGCTTACTGAGATAATGAATCTGTAGTAATTAAGTTGCCTCATGAGAATATCACAAAGAACTGAAAGTTTTACAATATGATACTGAAACACTCAATAGATTTATAGTGAGCATGGTGTGCAAACATGACAAAGTGGTACCTCGCTTGCCCCCTTTAGTGAAGCAAAACATAAATGCAGGGGCACCTCCAAAGTTTAAGTGACGACTAGATACAATGATTTCAGAATAAACAATATCATAATCATGCAGAAGATAATGGTACTTTGGGACAATGCACATTACACTCAGAATGACAATCATGCTCTCAATAGTTGGTGCTTTAAAGAAAGAAGGTGGAGACTCTCGAACCGTGGCTTTTGATGGCAAGGTTGAAAACCCGTGGTCGGAAAAAAAAACTAAACATGTACCAGAGCTCTTGGTTTTTCAAAACAAAGGTAAAAATTATTTTTTAGAGATGCATATTTCGTCAACGAATGCTAGTAGATAACTCAATTACTTCTCGAGCTGGACAAGTTTCGAGGAACGGCTACCGCACGAGGACGATCACATCCTCTTAATCTCCTTTGTTTATCACTGCCAAAGTTTTCTGATTTCTCATGAACAAAGCGTGAAGGAGGGTTTGTTTGTTGTATATTTTTTAATGAGCCGGGCGCACTCTTTGCCAGTTCCTTCTCGTATTAAGGGTTTGCACATTAGACATGCAATCCCGGGGTGAAGCTTGTCCAACTTAAAAAGATCATGAATTAACTACTACTTCCTCATGAGCTAAAACAGAGGCACAAAAGAGAAATGCTTTTGATTAATTTCGAGATGGTACACGAAAGTCTTCGTTAGGAATGGCAAGTAAATACCATGTATAGGAAGGTATGGTGGAATCATATGGCATAACTGGTTTAAAGGATTTTGGATGCACAAGCAGTCAGTCCGCTTAGTACAGGCGAAGGTTAGCAAAAGACTGGGAGCGACCAACTAAGAGAGCAATGACGGTCATAATCATGCAGAGCGACAAAGCAACATTGAATCGGGCATGGAAGTTATATTGCTACTCAGAAATTAAAGATCATCAAGGCTTGATAGACTTTCTTTACAGTCTTAAATATGCGTGAGCATATGCCAAGTCAATCAAAATAAATTGTTGGAGGAAGATATCACTAAACCATACCACATCATAGGCAAACAAATCATGTTGGTACTTCAATTACACATTAAGAACCCCCCAGCTATTTGAGACTAACCAGAAGAAAACATGAAATACTAAGCACCATTATGCACATAGCATTTTTATCATAGACATATCAACCAGTGCAACAGAAGCCAACTCTCTTAACAAGATAAGCATGATAACTCAAGAGAGTTCCAGCGACCAACTAAACAAAAGCTCTTTAAAAAGTAAAGCATGAAAACTAAGAGCTAAACATGATAGTAGCTATTGAAAGACAAAGAACATACACAGCAAAGATAAACATGAAAATCCCATGTTATGTTCTAGGTTGAAGTGGAGCGTGTTTCTCTCCCACACAAAGAAAGATGGGTTCCAACTCGTTATGAACAGCAAGCAAAGCTAAAGAAAACTAAAAAGGAAACTAAAAGCAAGACGCTCCAAGCATAGCACATAACACATGAAGTGATTAAAATATAGTGGAACGAAAGACGAACTGATAATTGTTGATGGAGAAGGGGATGCACGGGGGCATCCCCAAGCTTAGACGCTTGAGTCTTCTTGAATATTTCTTGGGGGTGCACGGGGCATCCCCAAGCTTGAGCGTTTGACACTCCTGAATCTTTTTATCATCTTCCCTCGCACACTTGAAAACTCCCTTCATACATAACTCATCATAATCTGATTAGCGAGGTTAGTACCCATAATAAAATAATTTTTCCTTGCTGGAAATAAGGATAATCTTGAAGGTCTACTGCTTCTCAAGATTGCCAAAAGGTTTTTGCAAAGAAAAAGCAAGCTCAAGGTTTGCAAAACGAAGGAAAGGCAAAACAGGACAGAATCTGTGAAAAACAGACCAGCAGGTAGTAAATAATTTTTTCGGGGCACTTCTGCAACTTAAATCAAAAAACTCAGAACAGACGCCCGAAAGCCAATTGTATAGAGCACGCTGTCGAAAAAATTCAGACCAAAAAGATGATCTGGTGATTTTGTACGAAGTTTTCTGTCCAAGGACAGAATCTGTTTCCTGGACAGCACATCACAACTTTTGAACTTTCTTGCAATCAGAGGCTAAACTTGGCACAAAGCTGAAAAGTAAAGATACAATGATAATGGTACTGTAGTAACAAGCATCAAGACACAACAAAAGCAAAAATAAAATTTTATTCATTGTGGGCTACCTCCCAAAAGCGCTTTCTTTTATGGCTTTAAGCTAGGCATAATGCAAAGAGATCAAGTTTTATCAAGAGTAAAAGAATAGCTAGCCTATATGACGGACTCAAAAGGTAACTTAATCTTCTTTCTAGGGAAGTGTTCCATCCCTTTCTTGAGAGGAAATTGGAATTTTATATTCCCCTCTTTCATGTCAATGATGGCACCAACGGTGCGAAGAAAAGGACGTCCCGAAATAATTGGACAAGAAGGTTCACATTCAATATCCATAATAGTAAAATCAACGGGAACATAATTGTCATTGACAATGATAAGAACATCGTCGATCCTCCCCAAAGGTTTCTTTATGGAAGAATCAACAAGACAAACACCAAAAGAACAAGAATCAAAAGGTTTCAATTTAAGCATATCATATATTCTTTTGGGCATAACGGAGGTACTAGCTCCAACATCACATAAAGCATAGCAAGAGAAGTTATTCAACTTAATTTTAATCATAGGATCCCAACCATCTTCCAGCTTTCTAGGTATGGAGGCTTCTACCCTAAGTTTCTCCTCCCTATCTTTGATGAGAGCATTAGTGATATGCTCTGTGAAGGCAAGATTGAGTGTGCTAGTGCGGGGATCTCTAGACATCTTGTGAAGGAAATCAATAACTTCGGAAAGGGTGCAATTATAAAAATTAAGGTCACTACTATCAAGTAAAGTGGTAGTGGTGTCCTTTAGGATCACTTGTTTGGTAGTTTCTATGGTCATAGCATCACCATTAATAGGTCCAATGGGACCAGGAGTGCATTGGGTGCTAAGAGTTTGGATATCCTCAACAACTTGGATAGTAGCAACAGTGTGGTGGGTAGGAAGGTTCTTAATTCTATCTTCTTCCTCCTTTTCTCTAGCCCATCTCTCTTTAAGTTTAGCCAACATCCTAATGTTTTCATTAATTTGCACTTGAATAACATTCATAGGAGTGGTCTTCCTCTCCTCAAGAGGGGAAGTTCTAATTTTAAGCAACTCTACCTCATGGGCTAAATTGTCTACCTTCGAAGAGAGATCATCTAGTTTGGCTAGTTTTTCTTCTACACTCTTATTGAAGGCTTTTTGGGTAGTGATGAAATCTTTAAGCATAATCTCTAGTTCAGAAGTGGAGCTCTTGGTGCTAGGATAAGCATGGTTGTTCCCATAGGAATTAGAGGGGAACGGTCTAGGATTGCTACCAAAATTACTCCTATAAGCATTGTTATTGAAATTGTTTCTAGAGATAAAGTTCACATCTACTTGATCTTGAGCAATCAAAGAATTTAAAGGAACATCACGAGGATCTATAGAAGATTGCTTGGAAAGTAGAGACATGATCAAGTCAACTTTTTCATTTAGGGAGGAAATCTCCTCGACAGAGTTTACCTTCCTACCTGTTGGAGCGCGTTCGGTGTGCCATTGGGAATAATTGGTCATCATCTCATCGAGAAGCTTCGTGGCAGCACCAAGTGTAGTTGACATAAAGGTTCCTCCCGCGGCCGAATCTAACAGGTTCCGCGAGGTAAAGTTCAAGCCTGCATAAAAAGTTTGGATAACCATCCAAGTAGTCAAACCATAAGTAGGGCAGATCTTGACAAGAGATTTCATGCGTTCCCAAGCTTGGGCAACGTGTTCATTATCCAATTGTTTGCAATTCATTATGTTACTCCTTAGTTGGATAATTTTAGCAGGTGGATAGTACTTCCCAATAAAGGCATCCTTGCACTTGTCCCAAGAATCGATGCTATTTCTAGGCAAAGATTGAAACCAAATTTTAGCTCCTCCTCTCAAGGAGAAAGGAAAAAGCTTAAGCTTAACAATATTACCATCTATTTATTGGTACTTTTGCATATCACAGAGTTCAACAAAATTGTTTAAGTGCAAAGCAGCATCATCATCTCCAGCACCGGAGAATTGATCTTTCATAACTAGGTTCAGTAAAACAGGTTTAATTTCATAAGAAGGTGCTGAAGTGGCAGGTGTAGTAATAGGCGTGTAGATAAAGTCATCGTTGTTATGACTAGTGAAGTCACACAACTTGGTGTTCTCGGTGGAACCCATAGCAGCAAGCAAGCAAGATAACTATTTTTGTGATTTTTGATAAAGGGAACTAAAGCAAAAACTGAAAGGTAAACTAACAAGACTAAAAAGCAAAGGTAAAAGATAGCGTGCAACTCCCCTATCTTGAAGAGTGGAGTCCCCGGCAACGGCGCCAGAAAACTTTGCTTGATGGCTTCTCGCCCCTCGTTGGTTACCCCAAGTGGAAGGTTTGAGATGCAGTGTAGCGGTAGTTTTCCCTTGGCAAAGATACCAAGGATCGAATCCCGTGAGACTCCGAGGATCAACAAGAAGGTGTCAACTGCTAGCGGCGCAACTTAGCGATTGACAGGACCTGCACACAGATACAAATAACTTTGCTCCCAACGAGTACAGAGAGGTTGTCAATCCCTCCGGCCTTGTCGTTTACAAAGGATCAAACGCAAGAGATAATAGTGATAGGTATGACTGCAACTAGTAAGTAAGAACAGAAAGTAAATAGCGGGTGTGATCAGTGATGGTAATATGGACCGGGGTCCCATGATGTTCACTAGTGACGTCTCTCTCCCAAAAGACGATAAAACAGCTAAGCAAGGTAAATGAATTACAGCTGGGCAATTGACAGGATTATGTGCGCAAACCAATGCTAATTATGCTGCAAAGAAAGGTAGAGGCTCAAAAGCATGGGCGGTACGCCAAGGCAAGTAGACCGAAATCCATCTGCATCTACTACTAATCATCCACCATGAGATATCTATCCAGAACATCTCGCTGGTATTAAGTTGCGAGTCCCACCCATAGTGTAAACTCAAAGCAACAGACAATTGCATTAAAAGAACTTTGCGTAAAGTAAACAGTCCTTGCACCCGCAAGTACAAGCACCGTTGTTTTCCCCCTTGTGGCAACAACACATCCCCTAGACTCATGTTTCTATCACTCAAGCTAGTCATCGAGGGGCATGAGCCCACAATCAAGCATAACGTTCCCTCTTGGAGTTACTACCTACTACTTGGCCAAAGCAATAAACAGCAACGGGGAACAAGCAAGAATTACTCAAGAACATAAATATAAAAGAGGTGAATCAAATATATTACTCACACACAATCTGAACATAATCTCATAATCCATCGGATCCCAGCAAACTCATCATAGCAACAGCGCAAGGATTACATATGTGCCTCGATCATGTAGGGCAGCTCACGAGGTCTAATCGGTGAAGAACAAAGAGGGGAGGAGAACATCACATAGCTACTGGTCATGGACCCATGGTCCAAGCGAGACTACTCACAACTCATCCGGGAGGCGTCCATGGTGGTGGAGAGGCTCCCGGTGGTGATCCTCCCCTCTCGCGGGGTGCCGGGAAGAGTTCTCCTGGTGCTCCCGATCTTGGAAGCGCGGCGGCGGCGGAACAGAGATGAGATCGCGAAAAAGGGTTCCATCCTCGAGGGTTTTGGGACGCGGTGTAAATATATGCCAAAGGGGGGCGTCAGAAGAGGCAAGGGGGGCCCAGGCGCCCTGGCGGCGCGACCAGGAGGGGGGCCGCCCCCTCTGGTCGCCTGGAGCCCCTGTGGGCCCCCTCTGCCCCTACTTTGGCTGCATGGAAGCTTCCAGAACGCTGATTTTTTATATATTTTTCCCAGGAATTTTTCTCGCAATTTACGTAATGGGAAAACCTGAAATACAAAAACAGCAGAAAACAGAAACTGGCACTGGGGTGCACTGAGTTAATAGGTTAGTCCAAATATGATCAAAAGTGTATGGAAGTGCATAAATATCATTGCAATATCACACAAAAGAGGCATGGAGCAAGCAGAAATTATAGATACGTTTTGGACGTATCAACAAGCGCCCTGCTCTTCAAATCCGTGGTAAGCTCCTTTGTTTTCGGGTCCTTCTTGTACCGGGCCCTGACAAAGTTCCTGGGCTGCTTGTCACCGTATTTATCGAAGAGGGGCGGTTGGCCTTGCTCGGCACGGTCCGCCTCCTCCTTGTCCCATATAGGCTCCGCCACTCTGTAACCGCCAGGACCGAGTGTGTGTTCCCCTAAGTTCAGCTGCCGCATTTCTTTCCCCCACTGACTTGATTCGGAGTTTGCGGTGCTCGAGCAATTGATCTTGAAGTCGTTGTAGTCATCTTCGGTGATCGAAGGATTTTTCTCCTTGATCTTCTCATAACTCTCACCTTTCTCGATCATTCTCTTCACCGTGCTTTTCCAAGTAGACAGGGCCTTGCTCATCTTCGTGAGGGCAGCATTGTTCACTTTATTCCCTTTGAGGCTTGTGTTTTCAAATTCAGCGGGGAACTTGTATCGTTCGTGCAGCTTCGTGAAGAGGAGGTTGCGCAAATTCCCTCGGTCAGGATGCCTTAGGTTCTCGATGTTGATCGAGACGGTGCTCCGGAGAATGCACCCGAGCTGAAGCGAGTACCCCTTTGACTATTCGTTCGGGCGCCGTTGGATTCCCGTCGGAGTCCACTTCGGTAAATTCCTCCTTGAGGGTGCGGAGCACGGTCGGGCGCCAGTCCTTCCGTTGCCTCTTCGGTTGGCTGCCATCTGTGCATGCGCCGCCATCATCAGTGGTGGCATCCTCGGCGGCACCATTAGTGGTGGCATCCTCGACGGCACCATCAGTGGGGTCATCCTCGGCGGTACCATCAGTGGTCTCAGGATCGGTGGGGAAGGCGGCGTCCTCATACAAGTGAGGCTGTTTCTCCATCTCAGCTCCCAGGATGCCTTGCCGCCCGAACCCCCGGCCTCATCGTTGTTGGCCATGTTTCTCTCTAAATAGGAAAAAAGTTTGGTCAAAAAGTTGGTTATTGTCAAGGAACAAGATCATGGTCTCATCATTTAGGGTTTGTCGACACCGAGGCGTCCTAAAAGCTAAGCTTTTATCATTGAGGGTTTTTCTACGCCGAGGCACCCTAAAAGCCTAAGCTTTCATCATTTCGGTTTTTATCGACACCGAGGCACCTAAAAGACAAGGTTTTATAATTTATGGTTTGTCGACACCGAGGCATCCTAAAAGCTAAGCTGGGAAGGAGAATTCTAAGTTGGGCCTAATCACTTGGCTCTATTGCCGCCTATGGTTTAATGCAGCTAGAATAAAGGGGCACTTGATCCTACTTAATTAACTACTAAGATACCCCGGCCCATGGATTAGTCACAAGTACCCCATATGTCCTATTTTTAGCAAGTCATGCTAAAATTCACGGAAAATTTCAGCATGACCTTTGCTGAAAATAGGACATATGGAGTACCCGAATTTGCCGGAACGGAAGTTAATCGACATTCCAGCAAACTCAAGGGCCTCTCGGGTGGACAAGGCAAAATCATTATCCCAGGTGGACAAGGCAATGTGCTACTTGCTTAAATCTCTGTCCAATGCTATTTACAAGACAAACTACAGGTGGCAAAGCCCAGTGTTAAAAAAAAGGCCTCCATCACAACATGGAAAATACATTGGCATGTGAAGAGGTGAAACAATATATGCATCTCCAAGCAGTATCATTCAACATTTTGGACAAACCACTACAAGCAATACTGGATCAGATACAAGAAGAATGTGAGAAAATGCAGACAAATACTAACAGATTGAGGTGTTTAACTTGTAGTGCTCTCTGTGCTATTAACATTTCAAATCAAAACCTTTTCTGGTTAGTAAGTGTTTCTTGAGCATATGTATGTAGTAAGTGTTTCTGCTCTTAGTGTTTCAGAACACATATTTTAGCTACCTAGTACCAGTGCTATTACCCAGCAGTTAATTAGCTTTTGCTTTTGCTTTTCAGTGCCAAATTCTAGCTAGTACCAGCAAATTAACATCTAGGAGCAATCATTTTCAAATATATATACACTGGACATTTTTAAATTAACCTAAGGAAAAATGAATAGTTAGGTTAACTACCCATTGTTAGTTATTCAGTCTGATGCTTTGTTCTACACTTTGATGCAAATTAGTATATAGAAGAAGCTATTTACTAGCAGTACCATATATAAAAGACATTCAGTCTGATGCTATTTACTAGCAGTACTAGCAGTTTTTCTTCTTCTTCAATAACTGTATTGGCCATCAGACTGTATTGGCCATATATAAAAGACATTCAGTCTGATGCTATTTCCTAGCAGTACTAGCAGTTTTTTTTTCTTCTTCATTAACTGTATTAGCTATTTACTAGCAGTACTAGCACTTCGATCATATGCTAATGCTACATTGATACATCATCATGCTGGGTAATATTAAATAAACATTGGCCATACCAGAATTTCAGTAACTACGACCTGTAAAAAGACCTAATGACAAATCCAGTCAAATTAAGCCCATAGGAAGAGCTGATTAATTCAGTAAGCTAGTATCACCACTTATTCTAATAAGTGGTGCAGGAAGTAAAATTCACTCACTATTGCTCGGACGCACACTAGTATCATGCGTTCATTATGTAGAGCTCCAGCATACATGTGTACATTCTGCAGATCGGGGGGTATGTTACTGCATGTACCTTTTCTGTCGAGGGCGCTCCACTGGGGACTCCACAGCCGTGATGCAATGGCGGCTGTCCTCCCGGCTAATGCTGAGCGGACTGTAGGAGGCGGCTCTACAATGTTATGGGAGAAATTGTTAGAATATACTGCCAAATCAAAGCATAACCCTACCAAGAGAACAATGATGTAAACAGCACAACACATGAAAACAGAGTTTACTTACTCTGGTAACTGGAAAACTGGCTCTAAGCTGTCAAACCACAGCACAAATCTGCACACAAAAACATGAAGTAAGTCAGCCAACAGTAGTATAAGTGGGAGTACAAAAGTTGTATACTCTACAACTAATAAGTAAACTAACAAAGCGCGAGTTTGACAAATAACTTGAAATCAATGAAGAAGGGCACAAAAAATTTACCCTCCATGGAAACAGAGGTGATAAGCAACAAGTCACAAAAGAAGAGCAATGCTGGCACTACATCCTCAAGAAGTGTACCCAAATATATTAGCAATCAAACAGAATGCACATCATAAACCCTACTCAAGCCTTCCATCTCTACCAATATGGAAGGACTCCACTCAGAGCACAATTAATAAAATAGTACAAGCGTGGTAGGTAACATAGTATACATCATTTGTAGTGTTGGAACCCAAATTGTCCCGAATATGCACATAAACAAGTGAAGTAAGCCATCTAGCAACTATTGAAGTGTAGGAAGATATGAACCGTTCTTAAAATAAGTTTGCAGGAAGATCAAATCCACAAGGAACATGGAAATGATGTATTAAACACTACCATAAGTACAACGACATGTTTTCCTAGCTTAGGCCTCACAAATAGTTGATGATGACATAATAAATATTTCCAGACTCAAGCCAAGTAAATACTCCTATAGATGCGTGACATGTATATATTGGAGAAATAGAGCATATCTACTCCGTGAAAGTTAATCAGGCCAGCGAGCAAGGGAGCTGCGTCCACTCATATTAGCCCACTCATCAAGGTAAATTAATTCCCAGACGCTGCAGGCATGCAAGATGAGCGCACGAGGCACCATGCAAGCGAGCACAATCTGCTTATTATGGCAGTTAATCAAAGCAGACAATTTGGGGGATATCATGTGATGTCTACACACGCTTCTATTCTTGTAGACTATGTTGGGCCTCCAAGCGCAGAGGTTTGTAGGACAGCAGCAATTTCCCTC
The DNA here is from genome assembly GCA_902687465.1 of Secale cereale. NCBI lineage: Eukaryota > Viridiplantae > Streptophyta > Magnoliopsida > Poales > Poaceae > Secale > Secale cereale. The sequence continues at coordinate 731,784,719 of LR738715.1, forward strand.
AAGTGGATGACCTAAGGTTTATCGAACTCAGGGAAGTAGAGGTTGAAGATGGTCTCTCTCAAGCAACCCTGCAACTAAGATACAAGAAGTCTCTTGTGTCCCCAACACACCTAATATAACTAGGAGTTGTATAGGTGCACTAGTTCGGCGAAGAGATGGTAAAATATGGATGATAGGAGTGGCAAAGCAAAGTAATATAAATCTGTAATAAAAAGTGCAGCAAGCAAACAAGTGATAAATGTGAGCACAAATGGTATTGCAATGGTGGAAACAAGGCCTAGGCTTCATACTTTCACTAGTGGCAACTCCCAACAACATTAACATAGTCTATCACATGATATTTCCCATAAAACACACAATGGAGACGCACTCGGAGGTCATTCCTTTGTGGTCAAGAGAGGACGAGAATTATGTAGGGCTACAAAAGCACACCTCAAAGTTCGTAGTTCTCAATCTATGGATTTCCCAATGTCACCGCGGCCATCCAAAGAGAGTACCACAATCACCACAACATATCTCCAGGATAGTCAAAGACAAGCACCAAGAGACTCTCAATCTTCAATCAACACACAAAAGAGGAAATCACTCATGAAAATATTCTTCTAATCCATGTCCAATAGACCGCTGTCACCTTGGTCTCGGGGATTATACTAGATAAAGACAAGTGAGTACATCAATTCGATACATAGAGGAAGGGGAACTATCATGGGATCACCCTAGATTGACATAGCCTATGATCACAACGAAGATCACATCATGGGAGAGATAATTGACCACTTAGCTACTGGTAGAAACCTCAGCCCCGAGGAGGAACTACTCCCGCATCATGGAGGGAGGAAGCAACTTCAATGGATATGAATCCGGGGGCACTTCCCCGTCCCGGCAGGATGCCGGCACAGGAATTCTGGTCCCCCGAAACTTGGTGGCGATGGCGGCGGAGATCGGAATTGCTTCTGGAGAAAAGGGTTCTGGAATCAGGGTTTTCGCGACGGGAGAATAAATAGGAGTCCAAGTGGGGCACCAGAGGAGGTGGGAGCACCCTAGGCGCCCCCCGGCGCGGCCAGGGGTGGGGCCGCGCCATCAGGGCGCCTAGGGCCCCTCTGCCCCCCCTCTGGCCCCACTTCTGGCGCATGGGAGCTTCTGGAGCGCTGATTTTTTATATATTTTTCCCGGAATTTTTCTGGCAATTTAACTAATGGGAAAACTTGAAATACAAAAACAGCAAAAAACAGAAACTGGCACTGGGGTGCACTGAGTTAATAGGTTAGTCCAAATATGATCAAAAGTGTATGAAAGTGTATCAAAAGCATAGCAATATCACCCAAAACATGGATGGAGCAAGCAGAAATTATAGATACATTTGGGACGTATCAACATCCCCAAGCTTAATTCCTGCTCGTCCTCGAGTAGGTAAATGATAACAAGCACAATTTCTGTGGTGACACGCTACTAACACAATCTTGATCAAGTAATAAGGTAAAGCATATGGACTGAAATAAAGTGAACCAAACCAATTGTCTATAGTTGGAAGCAAGTAAACAATGAATAACCAAGTGATCATCTAAGTAAATTCTTTTCATGAATAGTACAATTGAAGACATGAAACTATAAAGTTAAGCACAACGGTTAGCCCCAAAGGAGTTCTCTCATCAAAAGCATTCTAGTTAACACAAAAGGAAGATAAAGTTTCAGCAATGCTTTCCACTTTTCAACATTTTATCTCATGGATAAGTTCAATGCACAAGGATTATATATAACTAAGTAGAAATTTTGAACATAATCAACTTGAACCCCGGGTTAACACTAGATGCTTGCTTATGGTGGAGGAAGAAGTTAGAACATAGGAAAACTGACTCAACATTTAAAAGTAAAAGATAGGCCCTTCGCAGAGGGAAGCATGGATTACTCATGTGCTAGAGCTTTTTATTTTTGAAAACATAGAGATATAAAAGCAATTTTGAGAGATGTATGCTTATGTCAACGAATGGTAATAAACAATGCACTACTACTCATGCCAAACAGAACTTAAGAGCGGCTCCCATAGAGGAATGATAACACTCCCCTTTCTCCTTTGTTTATCACTAGCCAAAGTTTGTCTGATTTCTCAGGTACGATGTGTGAAGGAGGTTTTTGATATTGATATTGATGACATGTAAAGTGGGCTGGGCATACCCTTTTGCCAGCTTTTTTTGCAAAATTAAGGACATGCACATTATTCATGCACTTCAGGGGTCGTTCTGTCCAACACAAGTAATAATGAACTATCTACCACTTCCTCATGAGCTAAAACAGAGACACAAATAAGGATAAATTTTGAAGGTTTTAAAGGTAGCACATGAGCAATTTACTTGGAATGGCTATTAAATACCATGCATAGGTAGGTATGGTGGACACATATGGCAGAATTTTGGCTATGGAATTTGGATGCACGAGCAGCATTCCCGCTCAGTACAGAGTTTTTGGTTTAGCAAGTTTTTAGCAAGCACATGTTAACCGGTACAAGAGAATTATAACATCCTTTCAGCATAATTATAAGACTTCTACACTGTCTTCCTTGTCAACCATCTTACTTCTAAAAAGAGAACAAGAACTTTAAAACTACCAATGGTGAAAAACTAAACAATTGCAAACTTCAAAGGTATTTCTTCACTAATAAGACTTTATTAAATGATCTACATGTTTATACATGACTACTTAATTTCTCAAAACAATTGATAAGGATCAAGTTACTCAATGATCTTCAAGACTATGCAAGCTTTTTATTCTTTGCACCACAGCCACACTTGGCATTTTTCACATCCAACATATTATTTAGCAATTCAAACCAATCAACTCTCCAAATAGATATAAGTGAAGCAAGAGAGTACTTTCTATAAAAGAACTAATAGCTCTGAACATGATATGAAAGAAAAACAAGAGCTAGAAGCATATAACAAGGTAGCTAAAACACTCAAAGAGATATAAGTGAAGAACATGAGTGTTTCATGAAAAATCGGAGCGTGTCTCTCTCCCAAATAAGAATGATCAGATGCAACTTATTTAAGACCAGCAAAGAAAACAATACAAAACTAAAAAGAAAAGAGCAAGACGCTCCAAGCATAGCACATAACACATGAAGTGATAATTATAGTGGAACGAAAGACGAACTGATAATTGTTGATGGAGAAGGGGATTCATGGGGGCATCCCCAAGATTAGACGCTTGAGTCTTCTTGAATATTTCTTGGGGGTGCACGGGGGCATCCCCAAGCTTGAGCGTTTGACCCTCCTGAATCTTCTTTTATCATCTTCCCTCGCACAAATAAGGATAAACCTTGAGCGTACCCACAATAAAATAATTTTTCCTTACTGGAAATAAGGATAATCTTGAAGAGCTACTGTTTCTCAAGATTGCCAAAAGGTTTTTGCACAGAAAAAGCAAGCTCAAGGTTTGCAAAATGAAGAAAAGGCAAAACAGGACAGAATCTGTGAAAAACAGACCAGCAGGTAGTAACTAATTTTTTCGGGGCACTTCTGCAACTCAAATAAAAAAACTCAGAACAGACGCCCGAAAGCCAATTGTATAGAGCACGCTGTCAAAACAATTCAGATAAAAAATATGATTTGGTGATTTTATACGAATTTTTCTGTCCAAGGACAGAATCTGTTTTCTGGACAGCACGTCGCAACTTTTGAACTTTCTTGCAATCGGAGGCTAAAATTGGCACAAAGCTGAAAAATAAAGATACAATGATGATGCTACTGTAGTAACAAACATCAAGACACAACAAAAGCAAAATAAAACCTAATTCGTTGTGGGCTGCCTCCCAAAAGCGCTTTCTTTTATGCCTTTAAGCTAGGCTTAAGACTTTAATGATGCTCTCGTAGGAATAAGAGTTGAAGAACAAAAGAGAGCATCAAGAAGAAAACATCAAACACATTTAAGCCTAACATGCTTCCTATGCATAGGAATATTGCAATAGAATAATTCATTGAAGCACAAAGCAATAAGCATAGGAAGACAAAACAAGTGCAGCTTCAAAACCTTCAACATAAAGAGAGGGGACTTGATATTATTGAAATATCTATAAGCATATATTCCCTTCTCATAATAATTTTCAGTGGGATCACGAATAAACTCAACAATATAAGCATCACATAAAGCATTGTTACCATGATCCACATGCAAAAAGGTACTCTTACTCTCCACATAAGCATAATCTTTCTCATTGGTAATAGTGGGAGTAGGACTATCATAAACAACTTGAACACTATAGATTAATTGTGTATTAGGAAGATGGTGTTCAACAAGGGAGTAATTCCCTCCATGATTATGACAAGTTTCATAAGGATAAGTTCTCCTTATGTCATAGGTACCTTTATAATCACTATAGATTGGAGTTATAACATCATCATTAGAGAAGAGCATTATCATTGCTAGCAACTATATTTGTAAACATGTTGTCTTTATTCTTACTAGCAAAAGAATTATCGATTATCACATCACCAGTGGGTAAAGGATTTGCAATCCTATCATCCCCAAGCTTAGAGCTTTCCATATCATCACTTTCAGAGTTGGTACCAAAAAGATTTTCAAGATCATAAGTAGCATTATCATCATTTTCCCAATCACAATAAGTAACATGCATATCATAATCAAAATCATCTTCAATAGTACCTACGGACGTATCATCAAGATGATAATTAAGGCAATAAACTACACCTTCTTCTTTAAACTTACAACCGTTAGGATGAAAGTTGATGGGAGGAATATGCTCAGGCCAGGTTGATACCCATTCTTCTTCCTTCTTGCTCCTCTTCCTCCTCCTCTTCTTTTTCTTCTTCTTCACCTTAGGAGGGAGTGGTTGGAGATAAAGCTTCTCCACATATCCTAGTTTATCATTAGAAACAATAGGGGAAACTTGGGAGAAACTCTCCTTTTTATTAGCAGAAATATAAGAGACATTTTTATACTTTGGTAAAGTTCCCTCCTTTCTAATCTTACTTATGTAATCATTTTTATGGCAATTAACAACACAATAGAGATGGCAATTTTGCAAAGTGTTTTTTATTCCTATGGCATTAACATCTAGCCAAGAAGTCTTTTCTGATAACTCTTCACACATCAAAAATAACATAAGCTCATCATAAAGATCAGGGGTGATCATGTTATCACACAACTGGTTAACAGATATGTTTTGAAAGTGCATGCATTGAAAATTAAAGTGACCCTCTATACAGCAAAGTTCACAAGTAAAAGGATAATGGTCACACAATTCTCTAGCAATTTCATTTAAATCTTTGACCCAAGTGATTGTTCTTTCATGCTTATGTTGCTTACAATACTTCTCTTCTTCAATCATAGGCCTTTCACAAGGTCTATCCACTCCACAAAAATTAACATGCTTATATAAAACTTCATTTTTAGGAATTGGATCATGCATGTTGCAATCATCATGAACAATTTCATTTTCTTTGCAAATCTCTTTAAAAGGTTCATGATGCTTGATCTAATCCTCCTTAGGCATATTAAGATGTGAAGCAAAAGATTTGAGGAAATCGACGAGGAGTTGAGAATCAAGCCCAAACTTAGCACTAAACTTATTAAAACTTGTAGTTTCAACAAAGGACTTAATGCAATCATACTCATAGATTATACCTGACTCTTTACCTTTGTCGATCTCCCAATCTTCAGTGTTGCATTGAATTCTTTCAAGGAGTTCCCATTTAGCATCAATTCTTTCGTTTGTGAAAGAACCCATAGAGGAAGCATCGAGCAAATCTTTATCCTGTCGAGAAAGCCTCGCATAGAAATTAGTAATAATCATATCTTTGGGGAGCCCATGGTTAGGACATTTTAGCATTAACGTTTTCAGTCTCCCCCAAGCTTGAGCTATGCTCTCTCCGTCATGAGGATAGAAATTATAAACATAATTCCTATTCTCATGGACTTCTTGAAGAGGATAAAACTTGGAGTAAAAGAGAGACTGGATCTCTTCCCAATCCAGCAGGTGAGAGTCATCTAGTAGCCTATACCATTCCAATGCTTTTCCTTTCAGTGACAAGGCAAATAATTTCCTCATGACTCCATCTCTTGTCAAACCTGAAATCTTAAACAACTCACAAAGTTCTGTAAGTTTCAACAAATGAATACTAGGATTGACTGTCCCATCATAACAATCATTCCTAATTATTTCAATTATCCTAAGTGGTATTTGGAACGGGATACATTCAGTAGGTGGAGGAAACTTCTCTACCACGGGTGTGGTAAAGTGGCCTTCCCCAAGCAGCGAACTAAGAGTGCGGTTTTCCATAAACATAACTAGTGAAACTAAAAACAAGAAATGAAAAGATTTAATTGCAAGATCTAAAGATATACCTTCAAACACTTACTTCCCCGGAAACGGCGCCAGAAATAGCTTGATGTCTACACACGCTTCTATTCTTGTAGACTATGTTGGGCCTCCAAGCGCAGAGGTTTGTAGGACAGCAGCAATTTCCCTCAAGTGGATGACCTAAGGTTTATCGAACTCAGGGAAGTAGAGGTTGAAGATGGTCTCTCTCAAGCAACCCTGCAACTAAGATACAAGAAGTCTCTTGTGTCCCCAACACACCTAATACAACTAGGAGTTGTATAGGTGCACTAGTTCGGCGAAGAGATGGTAAAATATGGATGATAGGAGTGGCAAAGCAAAGTAATATAAATCTGTAATAAAAAGTGCAGCAAGCAAACAAGTGGTAAACGTGAGCACAAATGGTATTGCAATGGTGGAAACAAGGCCTAGGCTTCATACTTTCACTAGTGGCAACTCCCAACAACATTAACATAGTCTATCACATGATATTTCCCATAAAACACACAATGGAGACGCACTCGGAGGTCATTCCTTTGTGGTCAAGAGAGGACGAGAATTATGTAGGGCTACAAAAGCACACCTCAAAGTTCGTAGTTCTCAATCTATGGATTTCCCAATGTCACCGCGGCCATCCAAAGAGAGTACCACAATCACCACAACATATCTCCAGGATAGTCAAAGACAAGCACCAAGAGACTCTCAATCTTCAATCAACACACAAAAGAGAAAATCACTCATGAAAATATTCTTCTAATCCATGTCCAATAGACCGCTGTCACCTTGGTCTCGGGGATTATACTAGATAAAGACAAGTGAGTACATCAATTCGATACATAGAGGAAGGGGAACTATCATGGGATCACCCTAGATTGACATAGCCTATGATCACAACGAAGATCACATCATGGGAGAGATAATTGACCACTTAGCTACTGGTAGAAACCTCAGCCCCGAGGAGGAACTACTCCCGCATCATGGAGGGAGGAAGCAACTTCAATGGATATGAATCCGGGGGCACTTCCCCGTCCCGGCAGGATGCCGGCACAGGAATTCTGGTCCCCCGAAACTTGGTGGCGATGGCGGCGGAGATCGGAATTGCTTCTGGAGAAAAGGGTTCTGGAATCAGGGTTTTCGCGACGGGAGAATAAATTGGAGTCCAAGTGGGGCACCAGAGGAGGTGGGAGCACCCTAGGCGGCCCCCCGGCGCGGCCAGGGGTGGAGCCGCGCCATCAGGGCGCCTGGGGCCCCTCTGGCCCCCCTCTGGCCCCACTTCTGGCACATGGGAGCTTCTGGAGCGCTGATTTTTTATATATTTTTCCCGGAATTTTTCTGACAATTTAAGTAATGGGAAAACCTGAAATACAAAAACAGCAGAAAACAGAAACTGGCACTGGGGTGCACTGAGTTAATAGGTTAGTCCAAATATGATCAAAAGTGTATGAAAGTGTATCAAAAGCATGGCAATATCACCCAAAACATGCATGGAGCAAGCAGAAATTATAGATACGTTTGGGACGTATCATCATGTTAGCTAAATCCAGCGGGATTATATATAGGTCATTTTGTAAACCGAAAAAAATCGCGCGCACACTAATTGTGGTGCCTTATTTGCTGAAACATCATGCTGGCCTAATAAACGCAGACAGAGGGAGTTGCACTTTATCAAATACTAGATACTAAGTTGATTTTTCATTTCAACAGATACACGAGCAATTTAGCATCATGTCCACTCTGCAACAACATGAGATGCAGAGCTTCAAGCTAGAGTAGAGAAACAGGTTTTTCTTTTCCCATATAGAAGTATATATAGGTGCTGTAACATGCAGAAAACAGGGGCTGTAATCCTGGTTCACCGACAAGAGCAACAATAACCCATGTACCATCTTTTTCTAAGCCCCTACATTGAGACTCTATCTGTTGCTTCATCTTTGTAGGTGTGAGGACCCGTCTAAGCCCCTACATTGTGTCAGGACCCCGATCCTAAGTCACACAGGTCTAGCCAGTAACACATCATATCACTTTGCGGCCTCACGCACGGTATCCCCACGGGTGCCACCTTACCTGGCCCGGGACCGTTTGCGCATTTTGGCACACGTATATGATAGTGTCGCTAGCATCCGTATGACAGAGAACCCGAGCCGACATGACTAGTTATAAACCAAAAGTGGCACTAAATTACAGAGACAGGCATACATGACCCAGCAACGAACGTGTCGGTCATCAACGTATGAACCCAAGTCGTAGCAAGCTACAAGGACTTAAAGGAACAACGCGTGACATTTCCCCTAAGGGACAGACACAGGAACGAAGAAGGACACATGCCGGCCAGCCTAAGTGTTCCGGAGCAGTAGCAAGCTACCAAGGCTCAGTGGAAGCACTAGGAGACATTTCCCTGTAAGATAGGCTACCAAGGGTAAACAACTAGGTGTCGGATCCCACACATAGCAATACATATTACACGTACGCATAACATGCAAGTATGTGTTGTACAACATGGCATCACAAGATAACTCAACAACTTATATAGATAAGGCCCAGAAGTGCCAGCATAGCATTTATTACAAACAGAGGTCACATGACCCAACATACAGAGCATACAGGCAACGGAAGCAAAACATGTCTGGGTACAGACAACTACAAATGAAGAAGGCTGAAAGCCTGACTATCTACAAGATCCTACAAGGTACAAGATCGTAGCTGAGGTAACAAGCTAAACGTCGAAGTCCACGCGGAACCACTAGCGAGACTGAAGTCTCTCTGCAAAACATAAATTAAGCAAACGTGAGTACAAAGGTACTCAGCAAGACTTACATCAGAACTAGCTACATATGCATCAGTATCAACAAGGGGGTGGTGGAGTTTGACTGCAGCAAGCCAGCTTGACTCGATGGCTATCCTAAACTACGACTGCAAGTAACTCTTTTGAGGTGGCGCACACGAGTCCACATATTCACCAATCAATACACCACTATGGATCCGCTCCCATCCCCCTACGAGAAGGCCATCCATAGCACTCACGCTTATCTTGCGTGTTTCAGAGTATCCACTTTCACTTGTCTATGAACTGTAGAGGCAACCCAGAAGTCCATTTCCGCGGACACGGCTATTCGAATAGATTATATATAACCCTGCAGGGGTGTACTTCTTCACACACGCTCTCACCACTTACCGTCGTTTACACGACATGTACTCAGCAACCTTCAAGCGGAGGCCCAGCGAGGGTGTCGGCCACGACCTGACTAACCACACAAGTCTCTCGTCCAGGTTTATCGCCTATTTGGGTTCCATCCGTGGGGAGATCCGGCCGGGGTGTCGCTCACGGCCCCAAACGATGTGTACAGGGTTCCCGCATCACCAAACGGGCAATCAGTACACCGTGCCACGTACCTGCCGCATCACAGCCCACCCCGAGGGTCAGCGTTGCGCACGACCTCCAGTAAACTACAAACACCAGAAACTAGTTGCAACTCCTGGACAGAGATCATGTTGATTAATAAGTCGAGAGAGTCAATTAAGGATCCCAATGTGTGGTAGTAGCTGTTTCATGGACCAACCAACACAGAACTCAGTTCCTGAGGACGGCTGCAATGAGACAACCCACCATGTACTCCTACATGGCCTCTCATCGCTACCTTTACCAAATCGTGTTCACACACTTAGCTCTCAACAGTAGGACATGTTCACCACATTCCAATTCATCCCCGATGAATCAGACCTGACACAACTCTAAGCAATAGCAGGCATAACCAGAAAGCATGAATGAGTAGGCACAACATGGCTCAAACAACTCCTACTCATATTAGTGGGTTTCAACTATTTACTGTGGCAATGACGGGTCATGCAGTGGAAAGGGGTTCAACTACCGCAGCAGGTAACAGTTGAAGCGTTGTTGTCCTAATGCAGTAAAAGAGAGCAAGAGCGAGAGAGTGGGATTGTATCGGAATGCTCAATGGGGTTTTGCTTGCCTGGCACTTCTGAAGATAACAATGAGTCTCCATCGGTGTCATCGAACTCATCGTCGGAACATCGTCTACTGAGAGGGGACAAAACCGACAAACAGAGAAAGAACATAATCAATGCAATGCAACAATATGATGCATGATCATGACATGGCAATATGCTGTTGATTGAGCTAATGCAACTAGCAACACAATTAAATGAAGTTGGTTTGAACCCAAGATTGAAATCCAAACTCCATATGTGATTATTTAATTGTCATTTAATTCATTTGACCTGATCAGCAGGCTTAGCTTGTTCAAACATGCATGAAAATACCATAAACAGATTCCTTGGATTTTTCTGATCATTTTTCATATATAATTTATTTTCATCTGAGCTACGGTTGATTTTATATGAATTTTAGAAGTTTTGGATATTTTCTGAAATAAATAAGTCATTTCTGATTTATTTAAAATCCCAGAAAATAGTTACTGCGTCAGCACTAGGTCATGCTGACAGCAGCAAGTCAACAGGGGCTGGTCCAGTCAAACCTGACCAGTGGGGCCCACTGGTCAGTGTCTAAGGGCTGGTTTGTGTGCATGACAGGTGGGACCAGTCAGTGTTGACTTGACCAAAGTCAAACTGCCATGTGGGGTCCACCGGATTAGTACTAAGCTAAACAGGAAAATTAGACTAACCTAATTAGGCGCGAGGGCCCACATGTCAGTGTCAGTAGGGTTAATTAAGCTTAACAAAACTTAATTTAAATTAACAGGGCCCAGGGCCCACTTGTCAGCGACTCGGGGGAGGTCAAACCCCCCGGTCAGACAGGCCAAACGAACGGCGGCTAGCCGCCGGCGAGGCCGATCGCGGCGAAGGGCGTCGGAAATTTGCCCCCGGTGACCAAAGGAGCGGCGGAGGGGCTTGGCGTGATGCTGGTCCTCGTCCGCATCCAACGGAGCCATCAGCTCTCGCCGGGGAGGACCAGAACGACGGCGGCGAGGGGAAGTGCGGTGGCCGGAGTTCGGGAGTCGACGGAGTCGATGCTGTGGTGTACGGGGGAACGAACGGCTGAGTGCTACATCCTCCTGGTGATGTGCTGAGCATGGTGACGCGTTCAAAAACGGGCAGAGGCGGCTGTGGCCACGGCGGCGACATGACCGGCGGCGGTGAGCTCACGGGTCCGGTGGTGGAGCTAGCTAGGGGACGGGTTAGACTGCGGGGAGAGAGGGGAAAGACGTAGGTGCTCACGGCGCGTGCAGGGGGCGTCGAAACAGGCTCGAGGACGGCTTGGCCGGAGCGAATCGACGGCGACGAGCGGCGGCACCCGAAGTTGAAGAAGGGGTCGGTGACGACGAAGCAGAGCCTCCCGGCGTCTCATAGCTCTATGGAGAGGACGAGGGGAACGCGGCGGTGCCTCTGAGCATGTTGGCGTAGGGTGTGGTGGCCGATGGCCGCGGTGGCAGCGAGCGCGGCGGCGATGGCGGTCGGTGGTTGCGAGAGAGAGAGCACCAGGGGGGAGGAGAAGTGCCGAAGAGAGTGGAGGAGAGGTCGGGGCTGCGTGGCGATCTCAGGGCGACGAGGAGAAGCAGGAGGTGGCAAGCAGGAGCTGGCCAGGAGCGAGTGCACGCGCGACAGCGAGCTGCTCCGACTGGCAGGAGGAAGACGACGCGGTGAGGAGGTGGGCTGGGCCGCTACAGTGCTGGGCCGGTTGGGCGCTAGGTGGGCTACGCCAGGTAAGCTACAGGTGAGTTCTCTCTCTCTCCTTTCAATTTCTGTTTTCTATTTTCTGCATTTGTTTTGGCTTTATTAAAAATGCCAGAGCATTACCAAAAATCATGAAACTAAGCATGGCTACTGTTTAGAATAAAACCAACAGTAAACATTTTAGTTTATGATTATTTGAGCATTTAAAATATTATATAAAATTTAAATGCCCAAATGCAAATAGGATATGATTTAATTCAAAATCCAGAATGGTCCTAGAAATATGAGCAACATTTTTGGCAGAGGTTTTTAATCAATCCAAAAATGATGAACTTTTCCAAAGAGCATTTTGGGTTCATTGAGAAAGATTTGAATTTGAACCTAGTTGGTTTCATCTGGTGCTAGGGTTTAGTCATCCCCATTTCAAGTTTCTTTCAAAATTAAACATGACGCACACATGAGGCTAGCCTAGTGCATTACCAGAAGCTAGGGATGTGACAACTCACCCCCACTAAACAAGAATCTCGTCCCGAGATTCAAGCGTAGGGTAAGAAATCAGAGGGGACACTAACTAACACAATCTTCTCGATCCAGTTTTCCTCCTCGAAATTGTTGATTCATAGCATCATGTTGATCCTGAAACCCTTGCTTTTGAGGTCTTTGTCCAACACGGTGACGACGAAAGAAACTCCGCAATAGTTGATCTTGTGAAAGATCGGGTAACTCAAGATCAACTCTTGGAGTGAGACGTTGAAACATCTCTTGAGATGAGACACGAAGTACACCTCCAGGGGGATGGAGTGAGACAAACGATGAAGGTTCACCTAGTGGCAATAATTCCACACCTAAGAAGATGGTGATCGATACCACCAGACGAGGCACCTTAGAGAAGGTGACGCGTAGAGTTATTCCCTTAAGTGGCAAAAAGAATTACTTTTGATATAGAGATCATTAGAATTCTCTATACCAGTCGGAGGCAAATCACACCCGATCGTTTGACGGAGTTCGAAAGAATGACATTCTCGGGCCAGAATGGATGATGTGAACTAACTTGTTGAAGACAACACCAGGGATGATTTTGCTTATCATTGGAAATGGATGGAACCTATGGTAGGTCCATTGCTGAAGAAAATCCTGAACAGCAGTGATTGAGAACGGTAACCCATGGAGAATTGGCACATTGGCGGTGCAAGCTGGGAACAAAATGCAAATGCTGGGAATGATTCAGGTAACTAGGAAGAAACCCAGCAGTAGAGAATAAATCTACTCTTTGAGAGTGTATAATATAATCAAGAACACTGGAAGCAATCCTGGTTAGTGTCGAGGATAACACCTAGTGCTTGTGCGTGCTCTCAAGAACTTGAGCATTCCCATAATCATCAAGGTTTTACCAATATCCGTGTCAAGGATCCTGGCAACATCACATACTACCATGATGAATAATGATGGATGATGCAGATGCGAAGGAAGATAACACTTTCTCGGATTTCACCTTGACGAGGCCAAGGGGACGAAATCTGGATGATCAACCGAGAGACATTTAGCACTCCGCTTCTAATGTTCTCCTTGATGTACTAGGTACCACGGTCAATGCTTAAAAACATCAACATGGCCATCAAGTAAAGGTCAGACTTCGGGAGCACAAAAATCCATAAGGAACAGGTAGGGAGTAATTCCTACGAAGTCCTTATGGGGAGGTGGCCAATTTCTTCAATCAAGATACTACAACAATAGGTCTTCCGGCTAGGTGTGTAGGCCACGACATTCACTTTACCGTTAATCGAGAGACCAATATTATAGTTCTTGGGAAAGGCTCCAACCATCATATCTGCCTGAGATTCAGTTCTGGTTGGTGTCAGGATATTCCAGACTCATCGAGTCCAGGAAGAAAAATAAAAGTTTGCAACACAAATTGACGAGACGGTGTTGCGAGATTCTCGGGAATGAACTACGATAGCAAGCTCCAAAACATGAGCTTGTTCTGCTACGTACATGTGAACACGTTGTCCAGGACAAACATGACCACGTAGAAGTCTTACGATAAAACACTACCGAGTTCAGGTGGGGAACCATCATCAAGGATAACGAAGTCTCTATGCAAGTCCATGGATTAGATCCCAAGCATAGACTTCTCTTCCTTGAACAATTCAGTCGGTGGCTCGGTGTGCTAGGGACACATATGGAATGAAGATGATCAGTCTATCAGACCATAGAATACTTCGCACGTATGCATGACTGACTTGGGATGACTCCAGAGGAGGTAAAAACATGCTTTCTCGAATTCACGGCGGCAACTTGCATCAAATGCACATGAGTTAGAGGAAGTCACTTCTTTCTTCCGTACCTATGCTTCACGAACGGGTCATGAAGATAATGCTTATAAAAGTTTCCAATACTAACTGGATGTTCAACATAGATCATGGTGAAGATAACAATGTTGCTGATGGGCTCAACAACAATTCATCCAAGTTTCCATATAATTGGAGTTCCATGACAATGTGAACAAAGTGATATCATTGGTCAGACCCAAAAGATATAATGGTGTATGCTCAAGGAAACGACCATGAGTAAGACAACATTACGAATATCGTTGGTTCTGATTTGATTGACAATAACCCATACTCAAATCATAGTTTGGACAAGACAATAGATCCACAAATGATCACGGGGATCAATTGGAGAAGATATCATCTATCTTCAATACACACACAAATATCCCTTTGGAGTGATCTATGTGGGTTAAGCTTTTATCTTCCAACTCTCCAAGTTGTTGTTTAGCTTAACCAACTAGTTCGGGGTATCCAACACAGATTCTTGGAGAAGTGGTGGTTTATAAGAAACCAACTTGATCACGAACTCAACATAACAGTCAAGAAACAACCTGGTAATACTTCCGAGAAGATATTCGGAAAATCACGAACCACCGATATGTTACTAAGCTCGAGAACAATCTTGCTTTTCAAGGCAAGACGATATGATCAAATGAGCGAGGACTTAACAAAATCCTAACTCATCAATCAAGGAGTGCACCAAGGAAGTTGACTAGGTAGCACGATCAATCTTAGGATGATGATTCGGTAAGAACGAAATTGTTGTCCTTTAACTACCAAGCAACAAAGTTGCTAGGGGTATTGATTCCGCACATCACAATCCACTTGTCAGCATTCCGGTTACAACAACACGGAGACCGAGGAATGAACGATGATGGTGAGAAGTATCATTGTATCAAGAGTTCATAGGAGGTTGTGCAATTCCCATGACATTCTTGACATAAAGATGGTAATACTCCAGGATAGAACAGTTTAGAAGCTGCATTAGCATTCTTCATCTGCGAAGTACAACTTCTTTGACCCAATCCTGGATATGGATAGGGTACTAGAGTTTATTTCTCCTAGTCATTCCAGAATAGAATGGCTTGACAGACCACAAGAGTAAAAGGCATCGATGAACACGAGTGCACAACTACTCCTGACTATCAATTGATAGACGAGGGTCATAATACAACTAAAAGAAGACAACTCAAGGGACATATAACTTCTGAGTTGTGGATGCATAGGTTAGTATGTCGAAGGAGTTCCACATATTTCTTCCAGATAACCCATGCAGAAAGGTATGACTAGCAGAGTCACAATATGAATGGAGTACCACTCAAGAGCACTCGGGTTGTGATCTTTTGGTTCGGGAGAACTTCTGCCAAGGATGGTTCATGGTATTGGAAGAACGATAACCACGGACCTCGAGGACTATCACAAGGTTACTAATAACCTAAGGAACGAGCAAATACTATCAACATGAAGTAAGTAGGGTGAAACTCGGGTTCAAGAACCCAGGAATAGAATACCTACCAACTAAATAGCATCACGGGATGCTTTCAAGAATGATGGCCAAAATCATCACATTGGAATATAAAACATTGCTGGATTACTGGGTGATCCTCTAAGACACCTAGGGTCATAATAATAAGTCCAACATATATATCGAGGTAGCAGAGTACCTCAACGCACTGACTAGTGTGATTAGTCTGGCACAAAGGTACATCGAAACATGAAGGAAAGGTTTGCAAATGCATCAGATTATTTAGAAACCTAGGATGACTCGGACAGCATAACGGCTGCAAATGCTCGAAAATACTTTTGAGATCCAAGCAAAAGGGTAGCATATCCACTTAACATCATAATGTCAAGGTTCTGAGACCAACAGTTGAACAAACAGAAGTAGTAGAAACTGAACTGAGGGTTGAATCCACAATAACGTGATCCTGATAGACATAAGAGAAAGCCTAGTTCTTAATCCCCTTGGAATAGAAGAAGGTGACTTAGATCAGAAGGTCATAAGGTAAAGGAGTAAAAAGAGCTTTACGTTCCCTTCCACAATCAATTCCCTTATATAACTAAAGAGTTTCTAGACACAACTTCGACCAGTTTGGCTTGCTAATCCTACAGGCAGTCAGGCTCTGATACCAAAGCTGTCAGGACCCCGATCCTAAGTCACACAGGTCTAGCCAGTAACACATCATATCACTTTGCGGCCTCACGCACGGTATCCCCACGGGTGCCACCTTACCTGGCCCGGGACCGTTTGCGCATTTTGGCACACGCATATGATAGTGTCGCTAGCATCCGTATGACAGAGAACCCGGGCCGACATGACTAGTTGTAAACCAAAAGTGGCACTAAATTACAGAGACAGGCATACATGACCCAGCAACGAACGTGTCGGTCATCAACGTATGAACCCAAGTCGTAGCAAGCTACAAGGACTTAAAGGAACAACGCGTGACATTTCCCCTAAGGGACAGACACAGGAACGAAGAAGGACACATGCCGGCCAGCCTAAGTGTTCCGGAGCAGTAGCAAGCTACCAAGGCTCAGTGGAAGCACTAGGAGACATTTCCCTGTAAGATAGGCTACCAAGGGTAAACAACTAGGTGTCGGATCCCACACATAGCAATACATATTACACGTACGCATAACATGCAAGTATGTGCTGTACAACATGGCATCACAAGATAACTCAACAACTTATATAGATAAGGCCCAGAAGAGCCAGCATAGCATTTATTACAAACAAAGGTCACATGACCCAACATATACAGAGCATACAGGCAACGGAAGCAAAACATGTCTGGGTACAGACAACTACAAATGAAGAAGGCTGAAAGCCTGACTATCTACAAGATCCTACAAGGTACAAGATTGTAGCTGAGGTAACAAGCTAAACGTCGAAGTCCACGCGGAACCACTAGCGAGACTGAAGTCTCTCTGCAAAACATAAATTAAGCAAACGTGAGTACAAAGGTACTCAGCAAGACTTACATCAGAACTAGTTACATATGCATCAGTATCAACAAGGGGGTGGTGGAGTTTGACTGCAGCAAGCCAGCTTGACTCGGTGGCTATCCTAAACTACGACTGCAAGTAACTCTTTTGAGGTGGCGCACACGAGTCCACATATTCACCAATCAATACACCACTATGGATCCGCTCCCGTCCCCCTACGAGAAGGCCATCCATAGCACTCACGCTTATCTTGCGTGTTTTAGAGTATACACTTTCACTTGTCTATGAACTGTAGAGGCAACCCAGAAGTCCATTTCCGCGGGCACGGCTATTCGAATAGATTATATATAACCCTGCAGGGGTGTACTTCTTCACACACGCTCTCACCACTTACCGTCGTTTACACGACATGTACTCGGCAACCTTCAAGCGGAGGCCCAGCGAGGGTGTCGGCCACGACCTGACTAACCACACAAGTCTCTCGTCCAGGTTTATCGCCTATTTGGGCTCCATCCGTGGGGAGATCCGGCCGGGGTGTCGCTCACGGCCCCAAACGATGTGTACAGGGTTCCCGCATCACCACACGGGCAATCGGTACACCGTGCCACGTACCTGCCGCGTCACAGCCCACCCCGAGGGTCAGCGCTGCGCACGACCTCCAGTAAACTACAAACACCAGAAACTAGTTGCAAGTCCTGGACAGAGATCATGTTGATTAATAAGTCGAGAGAGTAAATTAAGGATCCCAATGTGTGGTAGTAGCTGTTTCATGGACCAACCAACACAGAACTCAGTTCCTGAGGACGGCTGCAATGAGACAACCCACCATGTACTCCTACATGGCCTCTCATCGCTACCTTTACCAAATCGTGTTCACACACTTAGCTCTCAACAGTAGGACATGTTCACCACATTCCAATTCATCCCCGATGAATCAGACCTGAGACAACTCTAAGCAATAGCAGGCATAACCAGAAAGCATGAATAAGTAGGCACAACATGGCTCAAACAACTCCTACTCATACTAGTGGGTTTCAACTATTTACTGTGGCAATGACGGGTCATGCAGTGGAAAGGGGTTCAACTACCGCAGCAGGTAACAGTTGAAGCGTTGTTGTCCTAATGCAGTAAAAGAGAGCAAGAGCGAGAGAGTGGGATTGTATCGGAATGCTCAATGGGGTTTTGCTTGCCTGGCACTTCTGAAGATAACAATGAGTCTCCATCGGTGTCATCGAACTCATCGTCGGAACGTCGTCTACTGAGAGGGGACAAAACTGACAAATAGAGAAAGAACATAATCAATGCAATGCAACAATATGATGCATGATCATGACATGGCAATATGCTGTTGATTGAGCTAGTGCAACTAGCAACACAATTAAATGAAGTTGGTTTGAACCCAAGATTCAAATCCAAACTCCATATGTGATTATTTAATTGTCATTTAATTGATTTGACCTGATCAGCAGGCTTAGCTTGTTCAAACATGCATGAAAATTCCATAAACAGATTCCTTGGATTTTCTGATCATTTTTCATATATAATTTATTTTCATCTGAGCTACGGTTGATTTTATATGAATTTTAGAAGTTTTGGCTATTTTCTGAAATAAATAAGTCATTTCTGATTTATTTAAAATCCCAGAAAATAGTTACTGCGTCAGCACTAGGTCATGCTGACAGCAGCAAGTCAACAGGGGCTGGTCCAGACAAACCTGACCAGTGGGGCCCACTGGTCAGTGTCTAAGGGCTGGTTTGTGTGCATGACAGGTGGGACCAGTCAGTGTTGACTTGACCAAAGTCAAACTGCCATGTGGGGTCCACCGGATTAGTACTAAGCTAAACAGGAAAATTAGACTAACCTAATTAGGCGCGAGGGCCCACATGTCAGTGTCAGTAGGGTTAATTAAGCTTAACAAAACTTAATTTAAATTAACAGGGCCCAGGGCCCACTTGTCAGCGACTCGGGGGAGGTCAAACCCCCCGGTCAGACAGGCCAAACGAACGGCGGCTAGCCGCCGGCGAGGCCGATCGCGGCGGAGGGCGTCGGAAATTCGCCCCCGGTGACCAAAGGAGCGGCGGAGGGGCTTGGCGTGATGCTGGTCCTCGTCCGCATCCAACGGAGCCATCAGCTCGCGCCGGGGAGGACCAGAACGACGGCGGCGAGGGGAAGTGCGGTGGCCGGAGTTCGGGCGTCGACGGAGTCGATGCTGTGGTGCACGGGGGAACGAACGGCTGAGTGCTACATCCTCCTGGTGATGTGCTGAGCATGGTGACGCGCTCAAAAACGGGCAGAGGCGGCTGTGGCCACGGCGGCGACATGACCGGCGGCGGTGAGCTCATGGGTCCGGTGGTGGAGCTAGCTAGGGGACGGGTTAGACTGCGGGGAGAGAGGGGAAAGACGCAGGTGCTCACGGCGCATGCAGGGGGCGTCGAAACGGGCTCGAGGACGGCTTGGCCGGAGCGAATCGACGGCGACGAGCGGCGGCACCCGAAGTTGAAGAAGGGGTCGGTGACGACGAAGCAGAGCCTCCCGGCGTCTCATAGCTCTATGGAGAGGACGAGGGGAACGCGGCGGTGCCTCTGAGCATGTTGGCGTAGGGTGTGGTGGACGATGGCCGCGGTGGCAGCGAGCGCGGCGGCGATGGCGGTCGGTGGTTGCGAGAGAGAGAGCACCAGGGGGGAGGAGAAGTGCCGAAGAGAGTGGAAGAGAGGTCGGGGCTGCGTGGCGATCTCAGGGCGACGAGGAGAAGCAGGAGGTGGCAAGCAGGAGCTGGCCAGGAGCGAGCGCACGCGCGACAGCGAGCTGCTCCGACTGGCAGGAGGAAGACGACGCGGTGAGGAGGTGGGCTGGGCCGCTACAGTGCTGGGCCGGTTGGGCGCTAGGTGGGCTGCGCCAGGTAAGCTACAGGTGAGTTCTCTCTCTCTCCTTTCAATTTCTGTTTTCTATTTTCTGCATTTGTTTTGGCTTTATTAAAAATGCCAGAGCATTACCAAAAATCATGAAACTAAGCATGGCTACTGTTTAGAATAAAACCAACAGTAAACATTTTAGTTTATGATTATTTGAGCATTTAAAATATTATATAAAATTTAAATGCCCAAATGCAAATAGGATATGATTTAATTCAAAATCCAGAATGGTCCTAGAAATATGAGCAACATTTTTGGCAGAGGTTTTTAATCAATCCAAAAATGATGAACTTTTCCAAAGAGCATTTTGGGTTCATTGAGAAAGATTTGAATTTGAACCTAGTTGGTTTCATCTGGTGCTAGGGTTTAGTCATCCCCATTTCAAGTTTCTTTCAAAATTAAACATGATGCACACATGAGGCTAGCCTAGTGCATTACCAGAAGCTAGGGATGTGACACATTGAGACTCTAAGATGACCATCTTCCACGAAGAACAGGGCAACAGGGCCAAACGGAAGCTAATCCGCGGGAAGAAGAAAAGAGCAAATGAAAATCCGAGCAGAGGGAACAAGAAGAGCAGGAACGATCCAAACATAGAACCCTAAGATGCGGCGGCCATTACCGAGGGCAGGAGAGCTTCTCTTTTTCTTTGCTGCCCCTTCTCCACCTACCACAGCCTGCGCTCCCACAGCCTTCTCCAAACACAAGAAGGGAGAGAGGGGAGAGGGCGTACCGGGGGTGGCGGAGTAGGGTCGCCGGCGAGGTGGGAGGTGGAGCGCGGCGGCGACGGGGGGAGGGAGAAGGGGATAGCGGGAGGAGGAGGAGGAGCCCCCACCCGGGGGGCGTCGGGGGCGCGGGGGCGAGGGGGCGGCGGCGTCGGGGTAGCGGCGTCGGGAGAGGAGAGGGGAAGGGGATCGAGGGCGAGGGAGAGAGAGGGAATAGGGTCGGGGACGAAATATGGATGGGGCATCAATACTAATGGCGCACCCCCCTGGTGCGCCATAAGTACATCCATACTAATGGCGCACCTCCCCCTAGTGCGCCATTAGTATTTTTTTTTATGATTTCTGTTCCAGCCAATAGGTTATCTTCCACCAAACAACTTCCACATCAAATCCCCTCTACTAGCTCGACTGGTCAGCACCGAGTTCTCACACCAGGAGGTCCTGGGTTTGATTCCCAGGCTCCACAATTTTTTTATGCATTTAAAATGTTGTTTGATACTTATTTGTGTTCAAATATGTTCAATCTTGTTTACATCATAACAGTAATATTTTTTTATAAAACAGTAATAATTTTTTTAAAAATATCATCAAATTTGCTATTTGAATATATTTATGAATATGAAAAATATCATCAAATTTATTATTTGAAATACCATGAGTTCATGGGTCGGCGCCGGCGGCCGGTGGAGCGGGGGAGGGTGCGGGGGGTCGGCGGCGGCGGTTGAGTAGGGGAGAGGTGCGGGGGGTCGGCGGCGGCGGCAGGTGGACCGGGGGGTGCTCGGCGGCGACGGGGACCGGATCTGGCGAGGTGGGATAGCGATCGAGATGGAGGGGGATCGAGATCGAGTGTCCATGAAATTTAAAAATATTCATGATAGTTCAAAAACTGCCCATGAAATACAATCGAGAAATGAAGGCTACGATTTAAATACAATCGATCTTAGCTAGCTATCTGTTCATAATCTGCTTGCCCTTCTTTTTCGCAAATGGAGTTCTTCTGTGGAACGGACGTCCTTTAGGTAGGGTGGTCCTGCTTCTTCTTGTGGCGTATGCTGCTACTTCTTCATCATCGTCATGTTCGATCCTCGGGTCGTCGTACTTGTCGAAGTCTTGCTCATTGGCTACTCCATCCATTCCGATGATCTTCCTTTTGCCTCTCCTCACGACAACACGACTGGGCTTTGACGGGTCGGTAATGAAGAAGCATTGGTCAACTTGGGAAGCCAGTACCCATGGCTCATTTTTCGCGGTGACGTTTGCGCCCGCGGTCTTGGATTTGGCTTCGGGTATAACCATGGTGGTGAAATACCGGTCTTCTTTTAGGACGCTCTTGGCCCATCTGACACGGAACATCGGGACCTTCTCTCCGGCATAGCTCAGCTCCCAGATCTCCTCGATCCTTCCGTAGTATATGACCTTGTCATTACCGGTGTAGGATTCCATCGTTACCCCGGAGTTCTGATAACCATCGCTCTTCATGTCCTTGGCCTCGGTGTAGAATGTGTAGCTGTTGATATCGTACGCCTCATAGGTCATCAGGTTGTGCTCGGCGCCCTGTGACAAGGCGAATATGAGTTGTTCTTCCACGGAAGAATCCTCATGTAAAGGGTACGACAGAAGCTTCTGCTTGAACCAATGCGTGAAACATGAGTTGTGCTCTTTGATTATATCTCTGTCCGTCCTCTGTTGGCCTTGATCATTGTACGTCTTCTCAATAAAGGTTTTGTGCTCTACCACCCAAGGATCGACCACGTCTATGTGTTGTAGCGCGACTAGGTTTGCTCTTTCAAAGTCGGCGAGTCGACACTCGAAGTCGACATGCATTTCGCGGCGACCCTCATGGTGACCCCATCCAGCGAGCCTGCCGAGGTGCCTGTTGACGGGCAGACCAACGGGGTTCTCGATGCCTAGATAATTCGTGCAGTAGGAGATGCACTCTTCGGTCAGAAAGCCCCTGGCTATGCTTCCCTCTGGACGTGACATGTTGCGAACGTATCCTTTGATGACACCATTCATCCTTTCGAACGGCATCATGATGTGCAGGAACGTCGGCCCGAGTTGGATGATATCGTCCATGATATGGACCAGCAGATGCACCATAGCGTCGAAGAATGCGGGCGGGAAGTACATCTCAAGCTCGCATAGTATCACCACGATCTCTTCCTGTAGCCTTCTGAGTTGCCTCACGCCAACCGACTTCCGAGAGATGACGTCGAAAAAGTTGCATAGGCCAAATAGGGTTTCACGGACGTGCGCGTCCATGATCCCACGGATTGCAATTGGAAGTATCTGCGTTATCAGCACGTGATAGTCGTGAGACTTCATCCCGCTGAACTTCAGCTTCGCTGGGTCTAGGTATCTCCTTATCTTCCCCACGTAACCGTAAGGAAGTTTTACTCCTACGAGGCAGGTGAAAAACTGCTCGATGTCCTCCTGACTTAGAGTGAAGCACGCGGGAGGGTAGTCATTTCCGGTCTTCTTGGCCTTTTTGCCTTTGCGACGACTTTCCGTGTCCTTCTTCGCCTCATCATCATCATCATCATCATCATATATAGCGTGAAGCTCCTGCCTGATGCCCATTGATTTCAAGTCTGCCCTTGCTTTCGGCCCATCTTTGGTCCTCTCTGGCATGTTGAGCAGGGTACCAAGCAGACTCTCGCACACGTTATTCGTGATATGCATTACATCAAGGCTGTGAGGCACACGGTGGATCTTCCAGTACGGCAAGTCCCAGAAAACAGACCTCTTTTTCCATACCTTCAGCAGCGGCTCTGGCGCCTTTCTCTTCTTTCCCGGCTCTGGCGCCTTTTGCTTCTTTCCCGGCAGTGGGCAATCTTTCCAATTTTTCAACAGCTCGTCTATTTCCTCGCCGCTCCTCGTACGCGGGCGTCCTCGGGGTTCGGTTTCACCATCGAACAGATCCTTGCGTTCTCTCCACAGGTCATCGTCGTGAAGCCACCTTCGATGTCCCATGAACACGGTTTTCGAAGACCCGGGATCTCTATCTAGCTGGCGATACGTTGTGTCATCCATGCACCTGACGCATCCAGAAAATCCGTCGACCACCTGCCCCGCGACATATTCGTAACCGAGATAGTCGTGCACCGTCGTGAGCAGCGTGGCTCTCATTGGGAAATATTCTTTCTCTGCGGCGTCCCACGTATTGGCTGGAGTTTTCCACAGCGTGTCAAGCTCCTCTTTCAGCAGCCCCAGATACAGATTGATGTCGTTCCCTGGTTGTTTCGGTCCTTCAATTAGCATACTCATGTGAATGTACTTCCTCTTCATGCACAACCAGGGGGGAAGGTTGTACATCCACACAAACACAGGCCAGGTGTTATGTATGCTTCTCTGGCTGCCAAACGGATTGACTCCATCGGTGCTCGCGCCCAGCACGATGTTCCTTGGATCGTTCCCAAATTCTAGGTCTTCAAAGTTCAACGCTTGCCACTGGCTCGCATCCTTAGGGTGACTCAGCATCTTGTCTTTTTTATCTATCTCCGGATCATTTGCGTCATCTTATCGCTTATTCTCCTCCCTATCCGCGTGCCAACGCAGGAGCTTTGCTACCTTAGGGTCCGCGAAATACCGCTGCAGACAAGGAGTGATCGGAAAGTACCACACCACTTTTCGAGGAGCTTTCTTCCTCTTCTTGTATCGAGTGACGCTGCACACCGGACATATGGTAGACTCCGCGTGCTTGTCCCGATAAATGATGCAATTGTTCATGCACACATGGTATTTCACGTGCGGTAAATCCAGAGGACACACAATTTTCTTCACCTCCTCGAAACTGGTCGGGCACTTGTTCCCCTTGGGAAGACGTTCGTGCCAGAATGACATGTTCTCGTCGAACCATGCGTCGGTCATTTTGTGTTTTACCTTCATCTCCAGAGCCATGAGCGTTACTTTCAGGCGGGTATCCTCGGGCCTGCATCCTTCATACAATGGAGTAACCGCGTCTAACTCAAGTTGATCCATCTTGGCTTTCCCTCGGGCGGCAGCTCTTGCGTTATCCGTCTGCTTGAGAAGCAGCTCTTGAATATGAGGGTCCTACACCCAGCCCATCGATGGTCCAGCGTCGTCTGCTCCGCCGGCATCATCATGTTCATGATCATGCCCGTCGTCTGCTCCGGCATCTTCCTCATCATCATGTCCTGCATCTTCTACATGATGACTGTGTACAGCATCATCGTCGTGATCATCTCCTGGGGATTCTTCGTCTTCTCGCCCGCCCGAGCCGCGGTGGTTGTCTTGCTTCCCTTCCTCATTTCTTGCCCGGCCCCCATGGACGACTTCGTAGTCATCTTCACCACCTTGCCACCGATAGCCATCCATGAAACCACGCAAGAGCAGGTGGTCCCGCACCTGCCCGAAATCCGGGTCCGCAATAAGGCTCTTCAGCTTGCATCTTCGACACGGACATCTTATCTCCGTCTCGTTCTTTTGAAGCATCTCGGCCTTCGCGGACCTCAAAAACCTATTCACGATGCCTTCGGTCATCGTGCGGACCATGGTCGCCTGCGGGGTAGAGCAAAATGATATTTTAGAACCAAGAAAAAACTTGGCATGACTTTCCCTAAAAATAGGACCAAAAAGAATGCTTAATGCCAAAATTCTCGCCGAAACGGAAATGAATCAACATTCCGGGAAAATATTGGCAACTATCGCATTTCAAATACCGCTACACCTCCAAACAGAAACACATATGCAACACCACAAACATATGCAACACCACGAACATACATAGATCTAGCTAGGCCATAAAAAGTGCATGTGCACATTGTTGTAGGGAGAACAACATAAATATAGCTTCCCCCCTTACTTACCTATCAAAACAAGGTTATTTAACCACTTAATTTGAATGAATCTATGGTGGAAATGAGGTGAAAAAGAGGAGGCACCCGAGACAAGGAGGAGGTGGAGAGAATGAAGTGGGGAGAAAGTGAGTGTGGGTAGGAGAGGTTGTCCAAAATATCTTGTTGGTGCCCACTTACTAATGGCGCACCAACTCTAAATGTGCCATTAGTAATCCAGGTTACTAATGGCGCACCTTTTGGTGGTGCGCCATTAGTAGTTTTGCAAAAAAAAGAATAAAAAATATATTAAAAAACAACGTTAGTGGCGCAGTTTCCGACAGGTACGCCATTACTAGTTACAACTAGTAATGGCGCATTGTGTCTGGATGCGCCATTAGTATGTTTGGACATGCGCACTAGTTCAAAAAAAAATTGATACTAATGGCGCACCCTGGGCTAGGTGCGCCATTAGTAGTTTCAACTCTAATGGCGTATCAGAAGGTGGTGTGCCATTAGTATATACTAATGGCGCACCGCTTGTCTGGTGCGCCATTAGTGTCAATCCCATCTATAGCCATTTTTCTAGTAGTGTTGGCAAATCTCAAAAAAACTGGGCTATGGCCATGGACCCAGCTGCGGCCGTGAACCCAGCTGTCAGCCTCTCCATGTATATTACTCTTCCAATGGAATTCGGTGGTTGACCACATTGACCACGCCGCGCCGAGAGCACCAAGGCGGTGGACGATGGCGAGGCCTAGGAAGGGGACGACGCGGAGCCGGGGAAGACGCGGCAGTGGATGCCCACGCGGAGAGGAGTACGAGGGTTCACTGGTTCGGCTGCGGTGTGAGGCTGTTGTCACTGCAGAATAACATGGGGTGTGGGTGAGTGGAGGGATAGCCAGGCCAGCGGTGGAGTAGTATGGGGCCGGTGAGGCCTCCGCGGCAGCACAGCCGGCCATGGGAGGCAGGAGCAGGCGGCACGACCGGCGCTACTTTGGGCGACTGGAGCAAGAAGACCAGAGGTTGAAGAAGCACTATGGCCATTGGATAGACATCGTACGGTCAGTGGAGCTAGAATCGTTCATATTGACTAAGTTGATAAAGCCCTCTGTCCCCGTCAACTTAATGGGCCCACAAGTCAGCCACCCACTATGGTGGGTCCTAGCTAGCAGGGGGGTATTCATTTTTTAATGCATCATAAGGAGGCACTTCCTTGCGTGCGAAGATATAGCTGGTGGGTCTGACCTGTCAGTGGGGGGAACGTTTTTTTCACGAAATACAGAAGCCCTTTCCGTGGGTCCTAGCTGTCAGGTGGAGGAATCATTATTTTGCGCGTAATAAGGAGGCATTTCCATGTCTGCGGCTGTGGACCCAGCTGTCAGCCTCTCCACATACAGTCTACTTCCGATGGATGTCGTTCATTGACCATGTTGACCAGGCCGCACCGAGAGCACCAGGGCGGTGGACGACGGCGAAGCCTAGGAAGGGAACGACACGGAGCCAGGGAAGACTCGGCAGTTGTTTCCCACACGGAGGAGTACGAGGGTTTACTGGTTCGTCTGCCATCCCCGGAGAATAACAGCAGGTGTGGGTGAGTAGAGGGATGGCTAGGCCAGCGATGGGAGTACGGTGGGGCGGTGAGGCCGGCGCGGCAGCATAGCTGGCCGCGGGAGCAGGGAGCAGGCAGTCCCGCCGGCGCTTGTTTGAGCGGATGGAGCAGGAAAAACAGAGATTGAAGAAGCGTTGGCAGCCGTTGGATGGACATCCAACAGTCACTGCTCTCAAGTGCATTATTTCTAACAATGTACATCCCATTTGCTAATTCTTAAGAAGTTTTTTGGAGCCCATCTTCTTTTTGTTAGCATTACACTCCATATTGTGGCCACGGTTAAAAAGTATACGGATTTTTTGCATATTTCGGTGCGGTCAACTGTTTTTAATCTCGAAATATCGATTCACATTCAAACTATTTTGAAAAATAATTTATATAAATATAAAATCCAAATAATTGTCCACGCATAAAAATCAATGTAATATAAAATCTTGTAATGAAAAAAAATTGAAACTAATTTCTGGTTTGATGTGTTTTAAAAATGTACAACCCATTTCTGGGCAAACCAAATGAAACTCTCCTCATCTTGAAAGATTTGCAGCCCATCAGGGCTGATAAAGCAAGTAGGCCTCGTTTGGGTATTTCTTTAAAAAACATAGAACTGGGCTAGCCATTTTCAGCAAGAAAAAAAAACACAAGTGGGCTCATGATGTGGTAAACATAAATAAAACCCTGGCTAGACGGGCCACAGCCCCCGCACAGTCCCGTTGTTACTATTTACTAGGGTGGATGGGTTGTTTTGTCTTGGGCCCAGAGAAACAATTACTACTAGTACAGTGGAGACACTCTACAGCTACCCAGAGAAACAATTACTACTAGTACAGTGAATACAATACTGCTTCTGGCTCCTCCTAGGTCATCGAAACATCTCCCTCTACTGAATGTCGTTATACTTTTGTTCACCGACATGCGGGCCATGCAGCGCGCGGGCCCAAATGTCATCCACCAAATTAGAAGGCAATATGCAGGCGGAGAATCACCCCGGTCGTAGCGCGGCAATAACGAGCCATCGTATCACAAAACCCCACCTCCCCACAGTCTAAGTTTGACGGACGAAGCAACCATCATTTCACTCTTCGCTGAATCCCCTTCTCCCTCACCGTCTTCAAGAAAGGCAACACTCACATCTGCCACTATTCTTCTCGCCCAATGTAGGGAAGGTAAGCGAATCCGTGATGTTGGTATATTTTCGTTCAGAGAAAAAAAAAGAACTTTTGCAAAGCAGTAACCGATCCCCACTCTCTTTTTTGTCTCATTTTCATTGCGATTGTGTTTTCCTTTCAGTGGTCTCCTAGTATTCATCAGTTTCATGATGGACCAAGGAGAACCAGGCAAAGATTTGCCGATATTGGAGCAAACGCGGGAGGCTGATCCCCACGAGACAGAGAGCTCCAAGAAGATGGAGGCAGCCACCGAGCCGACCCCAGATATGCTCACGGCCACTACTGAGATGGTCAACGCCCCGTTTGAGGTTACAGCCCCCGTGGCACTGTAGGAGCAGTTTTCCCCCTTCGAGGATGTGTCC
>LR738715.1:731813607-731839531 GCA_902687465.1 Secale cereale
TGAGCTGCCCTAGGTGATTTTGTTCTTTGTCGATCTTGATTGTGGTTTTTCATCTAAGTATGTGGTGATGAATAATGCAAAAAATTATTAGCTTCGACGCCATGCTATACATAGTGGTTTAAATAACTTGTGTTTCTTATATTGGGAAGTAATTCAGAATTTGTTTCTGTTTCAATTAGAGCCCTGATGCAGACAAGGATTGTGTGGTTGTACATGTCACTCGCTATGAGGCGGAAAACCTGAATATACGCACTAGGAAAACAGAGTTTTTAGGATATTAGATCCTGGAAGCCATTTGCGCTAATACCAATGAAGAGTTGTATTCCAGCCTCACTGTTGTCAGGCGTGTTGTCCAGGGTGTACTGAAGCACAAGAAGTTCAAAGCTACTCCTTCGTTTGTGAGGCATACTGTTCTTGTCAAGATTACGCAGGAAGATGACGTGGCATGCCTCCACAAACAAGTTTATGAGTGGCAAGGCCACAAGGTTGTCTTCATGAAGGTTCATAGGATTGAGCTACTGCCGGACGTCCTCGATGATGTTCATGGCAAGGTCCGTCTTGTGTCTAGCCGAAATTACATCGAGGCATGAAATACTTGCCCCAGCTAGTGTTTAATAGTAGTTTGGATTCTGTCTAATTATCCGAACCTTGCCTGTTACCGAACCTCTGGGGCTAGTACTCTGTTTGAATCCGTCTATGGGAACTGCTGCTACTTTTGTGTGCCCGTGAATCATCGTAATTGTTGCCGAAACAGATGCGTCCTCACTAGTTTTATCATACGAGCAGTGTGTGTTTTGATGAAATAGGGTACTCATTTGAGAACTGTGCGCCGGCATATACATAAGTACTTGTAAACAATGTTGGTGCTACCCCACTTGTAAGCAGTTGTGCAAAACACGGCGCATTGGCTCAGCTCGTTTCAACACTAGGCTATCGACCAGCTAACAATCAACAATCTGTTGTCTGACATATAAGCAACTATGTATCTTTTTACAGTGGTTCATGCAGTTAACTGAGGCCACAATGTAAATTGCAAACATTCACACGCTAGTCCAGCGTTCATGTGGAACACTCACATTAAACTCGGCTTCATAAAAAACTTGAAAAGCATAAGTTAAGCAATTTTATACATCTCAATAATTCATAGAACATAACAAACATATACTAGTTCACAGCAAAAGACAAAGTTGTGAGAAGGTTTACAAATCAGGAAAAAACAAGCAAGGCTTCTCTAGGCAAAGGGCCTCCCGGCAGGCTTAAATTTCCTGGAGTTCACTCTGGTTTTTTCTTGTTGCCACCATCCAGGGTTAGGTTCTCTCATTCCAGAATAACAAATTATAATTGTGTTCTCAGCTCGAATGCTGAACTGAACCATGTAGTGTACTGACCTGCTGAAATTCTTGTGCATTCCACTAAATTTAAGCACCGCTATTTGCAGAAATAAGAAGACCACAATGCCTCTTGTCCGCGCACCTGTCCAAAAAACCGCCGTGCAGCCGTGCCAGCCAGTCCTCGGTCCATGGATGAACTGGTAGAAAGTGCATTCCAGACTAGGATGCGGTTGTTTTCGCTCGTCCCTACACTGCAATCAGGAAGTAAAACGTACGAATCAACTTCTTTTATATTGCATTGGTCATTCTACCTATTAACTACCAATGTAGGAATCCCTGGAAGACGGGTGGTTAGAGGACGGCAACGAGGGATAGCCATCTCATTTTGCGCAGTTCTACTAAAACTGAGGTGTGTGCTTTTGATTGCGCGGATAGAAACGATACGGAGACAGACACCCCGAAACGATATGGAGACAGACATCCCTGTTTGCAAAAATACAAAATACAGTTATTTAAACAGTGATAGATATTTGCAGTGGCGTATGATTAACATCATCATCTATTGTGTTATAATTGGCACTAGATTGACAGTATGAAAGTGTCCTTAAGTAAGTAGCATCACATCACATCAACACTGCCACTAGATTAACATGCAGAACAATAGCATTAGTATTACTGTCATGAGAGTAGCACATGGTCAGTAAATGTGCAATCAAATTTGTGCAGTTCCACTGGGATGAAGCAATGTTAGCGGTGTGAGATTTAAGTGTAACCGCAAAAACACAATTCATGGGAAATAAAGCAAGACGGGAGCACTTCATAAAATGGTGGTGGCATTGCTTCAATTTATCGACGACACTAGACCATTACTTATAGTGACATTAGGTGGCATTGCTTAATGCTTCATGTGATTTTACATTAACGATAGCGATATGGGCGTAGGGACAGCAGAGGCATAAACTGGTGAGGCAGATGTGGTTGCCGAGAGCGGCAAACACTCAGGCAGCATGTCTGCATGTGTCCCATTTTTTATCTCCTCGTTGACATTTTCATATGTGAGTACAGGAAATCTAGACCTGCTCATTCTCATTTGCGTTGTCCCCCAACACCCGTCACTTTCTTTCCTTTTTCAACCAAGAGATAGGTCCACTTCCCCCCACCCTTCGCCATCCACCATGCTTTCTTCGTCTTTTCAACCAAGAGACCAGTTGGGTAGCTAGTATCTACTACTTTACCCCATTTCCTCTTAGAACCAAGTCCTAGATTCATGCTACAGCTTTCCGACTTTCTTCCCTGTTTGAACCAACTCTTAGAGTCGACTGTATGAACCAACTTTACCTCTAATAATAGTATAAGTCTAGGTGGCTTTGGAACAGCGGACGGAAGTAGAAAAATATCCACACGAAGCCAAGTGGGGAGCTGGGGCAGTAGAGCAAGGCAGGTTTCGAAGGAATATATACCTGAGGGACGTCGACATGTGGCAAAGACAGTGTCGGGAGGTCGCATCTTGGCCACAATACTGCAGGGAGGAAGAAGGGGTCGGAGGCCCTCCGGAGCCGGCGCTCTTTCAGAGAGAACGGCACGGCCGCCGATCGGGACGCGCGGGCAGCCGTTGGTCTCCTCCCTCGCCGCCGACGACAGCATGAACGATGCACCTACACCCCTGCCCCGGTCGAGGTTGTCCGGCCGGATTTGTGACCAGCCATGGGCTGAGAGAGAGTGTGGCCACCTATGTCTTGCTTAGATCTGGAGAGCATGAGAGAGTGAACGAGAGGAACCTTAGTAAAGCAAGTGCTAAGGCTCCTGCTTATATATATAGTGGAGTGATTTTGTTGTACGAGCTTCAAAAAAATGCGCTCCTACATGTACCCGCGAGTGAGTGTGAGAGAACTAGTGCGTGCGTGCACTGCTTCTCTTCGTGAGAGTACAATATACTATGCCCAAAGAACGTTCGCCACAAGAGTAATAGTATAAGTGTGTGACGTGTGAGCTAAAATAAAATGTGCGCGATGTCTTTTGTTTTTTTAGAAGTTTTGAGGGTAGGGTGTGAAGAGCACATATGTGTGACGTCTACCTGCAGATAGACGGTGGGTGCGAGAGGACTGGGGGGGGTGCGTGTGCGTGAGAGAGAGGGGGGCACGTATCAATGCAATGCATGTGTTTGTAAATCATTATCCGACAAATGTTCGCCATAAGCCTTTTCCTGACGAACGCCGTAAGAACCGTTAGATCGGCATCCGACAGTGTCAGTTTTGCCATGTCATTAAACAGAATAGCCACTCCTCCTACACACAAATCTTCCACGTGAGTGTAAGCAACTGACGTATGCTCCCTCCGTTCCAAAATGCAGTGCATATAGCTTTATTGAAAATTCAAACCTCGCAAACTTTTACCGAGTTTTCGTGTACCAAATTGCACATGTAGAATACCCTGTATATATCATTTCATTCATCTTCGAGAGGTAAGTATAAAGATGGGGGGGGGAGTCTACAAAGAAAGACCATCGTATCACCTGTAGCAATTTCAACCATCCTTTGGTGTGGAGGAATATCATAGGAACTCTATATGATATGATTTTTATAGGATATTTTCCTTTAGAGCCAATTGGTTCATAGGAATAGATTCATATACTCCACATTTCAAAGGAAATAAACATGATACCATTTCTATAGCTTTAGAGCCACTTGGTTCATATGAATGGATTCCTATACTCCCATAATTTCAAAGGAAAATAACATTAGCGTATATTCAATAGAAAAGTTCCTATGATATGAACCAAATTACATCTCTTTTCTAATCCTTCCTCATAGGAATTGAGATACATGTCATCTCTAGATTCAATAGAAAAGTTCCTATGATGTCAAACAAATGACATCTCTTTTCCAATCCCTACTCATAGGAATTGAGATACTCCATGTCATCTCTTTCCCTACAACTTCCATGTATACATCTTCTATTCCTAAATAGCTAGTACAAACCACTAGTAGCTTTTTTCCAAGACATGAAACTATGGCACAAGAACTATATAGTGTGCGAATAGCTTGAAAGATGGTCCCTGGATGAAGCTAATCCGACAGTGCAGAGATGGCAAATCCGAGCACTACTGGCCGTTGGATATCATCAACATTCCACCAGATCTGCCACATGTACAATTTAGAAGACTCCATGGTTGAACTTAAGCATAATGCACAAACCTCAAAACACAAGCACTTCTCCTTTGTTCTAGAATCTTCCGTATCATAATTGATTTTTTTTTAATGAATTGCCATTATTTGTTTTTTACTTTATGCTTTACAATGCACAACCCCATGAATCTTAACATTTTTATAAAGCTAATTGATTTTGAATGAGATGAACTATAAGAACTAAACGAACATTTACATCATGCATATATGACTCAAAGCTTTACATGCTATAGTGTGTATTTATTCATAATTTGGTTTCGAAATCTCATGTCTTCAATGCATGTGTACCTTACTAGTTTTGAGTAGAGTAGCAAATTTCACGCGGCCCCGGGTATATCAAAATGCAGGGCCCATGCATCATTGCCTTTCGGTCGAACCTACGTCCACAATTTTTTGTACGTACTATATCTCCACTGGTCCCGAACCCAAAATGCTGCCTCGTTCCCCTAAAACCAAGCGGCCCACACATATTTAAGGCGTCGACTCGAACTCAATCCCACTCCAGTTTACTACGACGTGGCCCCGCACACCCTAGTAGTACTACTACAAACCCTACCGCCGCACGCATCATCGGTTTTCTTCAAGAGGACGTGGGAGAAGCCGATTTGTAGTGGAGGCGCTTTCAAAAAAATGATATGTAGTGGAGACCCCTACCCTAGGGTGCCCTAGGTAGGTGCTGCACGCATCATTGGTTTTCTCTTTTCTTTATGCTCTTGCGCCCTAGAGTGAAATGATGGTTGCTTCGTCCGTCCAGCTTAATGCGGGAAAGGTGGGGTTTTGTGATTTGACCCATCATCGCTCATTTTCTACTATTGCGGTGCTACGACCGGGGTGCCTCCAATTCCAACCGCTGCTCCGAACTGTAATGTGGTGCATCGCACGTGGAACAAGATGGTGGATGAGCCACATGTCGGCTAAAGGGGTCATGTTAAGTGTGTCGCCATTTTGTGTGCGTACTGACCCTGCTTGAGTCGCTACGCCAACACGACATGTGCAGCCTACCACTTGGTTTTGCTCCTTGGTGAATCCTGACTATATTGATCTAAAAAGATACGTACTGAACTACCCTCTCTGTCTCTTTTTTTATACGTCTCGGTTTATAGGGCGTGCAGTAGTTCTAGGTCATCCATTTGACTAACTAAATCTTAGTTACTATGTCACAAAAAGTATATCATTGGATTATTAAGCGGATGTAGTTTATAAATATATATTGTTCATCACATATATAGCGAGTTAAATTCTCAACCTAGAACGACGTGCATGCCATGTAAACCGATACGGAGGAAGTATAGTAGTAAAAATGAGGTGATTTTACCGAGCGATCGGCGGGGGAGCATGGCCTGTCATGCGGTCCCACGTGTCATGATGTACCAAGGCGATGTGTGTGTCCCTCTTGAGGCAGAAGCAATACTACGTGGTTTGAGATGATGGCGAACCGAAGTGTGAAATAATGGTTGCTTCGTCCGTCTGGGAAGGTGCGGCATTGTGATTTGACGTCTCATTGCTCATTACTACTACTACTAGGGCGATACGACTGGGGTGCGTCCCCCTGCTGTTCTGCAATGTTATTTGGTGCTTGACACGTCGACCCGGTTGCTATATGTCCCACATGTCGGCGACAGGAAGTACAGAATTCATGAAAGCGAGCGTCGATGGAGGAGTACAAGACACGGCTTGGGTTTTTGCTGCTCCGCGCGATCCATCGATACAAACCCGGACTAAAAAATGGCGAGGGCGGGTCTTTTCCCGCGTGGCAGGCAGGGGAGTTTGGCATAGTCTGTTCGAGGCAAGGAGGCGGGAAAGGAAACAAGAAAATAAAGGTTGAGCGACTTAGTTTTGGGAAAATCTGATTTTACGGAGTACGTACCCACTAGGGTTTATAGGGCTCATCTAAAAACATTCGTTTTTCCATTTTATAAGTCTCAATTCTACTACTAGTAGTAGTACCATCACATGTTCGATTTCGAGGTGCGTTAGATCACCCGATGCAAGCAGTGTCAAGAGAAAACTCTCTAACCAAGGTAGTAGGGACGAGGAGTAAACAGCGGGAGTAGTAAAGTTTTCTCTCTAACCTAGGTAGACTGACATGTATTTTTTTATAGCGGCCTTGTATAAGTAAATGGAGGGAGTACTAAAGGACATATATATTCCAAACAATATGATAATCTCTCTAACCAAGATAGTAGGGACGAGGAGTAAATGGAGGGAGTAATAAAATTTTCTCCTCGTCCTGTGAGCCACCGCGCGCGTGGGCGAGGGAGCGGGCGTAAGGCATAGTAAGCAAGCTTCACATCATCCTGCGAGCTACCGCGCCTATGGGCGGGGGAGACGGCATACTAAGCAAGCTTCTCCTCGTTCTGCGAGTTGACGGGGCACATCAAAAGTACTCCAATGTATATAGCCTTGCCTCTAAGGTAGGCCCCACATGGTTTGCCTCTTTTTTAACATAATACGTCAAGTCGCAATTTGTTTTTCACCCGTGGTAGACGATCCTCCCTCCATCTAGTGGACAACCAGTACACGTGTCAAGTTACCACGTGGGCTGCCTTTTTGTACAGAAATGAGCTCCACCGTGTACCCGCACGGGTGTGGTTGGGAAAGAGACGGGAGTACGTGCGCCGTGCGTGCACCTGTTCTCTTCGTGCAGGTCTCCCACCTACGTGGGTGTGTGTGAGAGGGATTATAGATATACAAACCTAGACATAATGCGTCGTCCATCCCCATGCCTCCGCCCAATCCAACCACCAGTCACCACCACACCCCACTCCTCCTCACCTTATCTCTCATCTTTCTCCCTCCATTTTTATATACAAGGCCACTATCAAAATTACAATTTGCAGATATACAAGGCCACTAACACTAATCGATGCAATATTAATGGTGTTTTGCCTCGTAGTACTACTAGCAAAGGAGGACATTAATTATCCCTTGCATGCATGCGGGAGTGTGAGCATTGGCTTGATGTGCATGATGAAGGAAATATGCCCTAGAGGCAATAATAAAGTTGTTATTTATATTTCCTTATATCATAATAAATGTTTATTATTCATGCTAGAATTGTATTAACCGGAAACTTAGTACATGTGTGAATACATAGACAAAACAGAGTGTCCCTAGTATGCCTCTACTAGACTAGCTCATTGATCAAATATGGTTATGTTTCCTAACCATAGACATGAGTTGTCATTTGATCAACGGGATCACATCATTAGGAGAATGATGTGATGGACAAGACCCATCCATTAGCTTAGCACTATGATCGTTTAGTTGTACTGCTATTGCTTTCTTCATGACTTATACATGTTCCTATGACTATGAGATTATGCAACTCCTGAATACCGTAGGAACACCTTGTGTGCTATCAAACATCACAACGTAACTGGGTGATCATAAAGATGCTCTACAGGTGTCTCCGAAAGTGTTCGTGGTGTTGGCATAGATCAAGACTAGGATTTGTCACTCCGAGTGTCGGAGAGGTATCTCTGGGCCCTCTCAGTAATGCACATCATAATAAGCCTTGCAAGCAAAAGACTAATGAGTTAGTCATGAGATGATGTATTACGGAACGAGTAAAGAGACTTGCCGGCAACGAGATTGAACTAGGTATAGAGATACCAACGATCGAATCTCGGGCAAGTAACATACCAATGACAAAAGGAACAACGTATGTTGTTATGCGGTTTGACCGATAAAGATCTTCGTAGAATATGTAGGAGCCAATATGAGCATCCAGGTTCCGCTATTGGTTATGGACCGGAGAGGAGTCTCGGTCATGTCTACATAGTTCTCGAACCCGTAGGGTCCGCACGCTTAATGTTTCATGACGATCGATATTATGAGTTTATGAGTTTTGATGTACCGAATGAGTTCGGAGTCCCGGATTAGACCAGGGACATGACGAGGATTCTCGAAATGGTTGAGACGTAAAGATCGATATATTGGACGACTATATTCGGACATCGGAAAGGTTCCGAGTGATTCGGGTATTTTTCGGAGTATGTGGGCCTTATTGGGCCATACGGGAATAGAGGAGAAAGGCCAAAAGGAAGGAGGCGCCCCCCCCCCTCTGGTCCGAATTGGACAAGGGATGCAGCCCCCTTTTCCTTCTCCCTCTCCACCTCTTTCCTTCTCTCCTACTCCGGAAAGGAAAGGGGAATCCTACTAGGACTTGGGAGTCCTAGTAGGACTCCCCACACTTGGCGCGCCCCCTCTAGGGCCTGCCTCTCCCTTGCTCCTTTATATATGAGGGTAGGGGGGCACCCTAGGACACACAAGTTGAATTGTTTTAGCCATGTGCGGTGCCCCTCTCCACAGAAACACACCTCGGTCATACCGTTGCAGTGCTTAGGCGAAGCCCTGCGCCTGTAGATACATCATATCTGTCACCACGCCGTCGTGTTGGCGAAACTCTCCCGTGAAGCTCAACTGGATCAAGAGCTCGTGGGACGTCATCAAGCTGAACGTGTGCTGAACGCGGAGGTGCCGTACGTTCGCTTCTTGATCGGTTGGATCACGAAGAAGTTCGACTACATCAATCGCGTCACTTGACGCTTCCGCTCCCGGTCTACGAGGTTACGTAGACACACTCTCCCCCTCGTTGCTATGCATCTAGTAGATAGATCTTGCATGATCGTAGGAAAATTTTGAAAATACTACGTTCCCCAACAGTGGCATCATGAGCTAGGTCTATGCGTAGATGATATGCACGAGTAGAACACAATGAGTTGTGGGCGATACTAGTCATACTGCTTACCAGCATGTCATACTTTGCTTCGGCGGTATTGTGAGATGAAGCGGCCCGGACCGACATTACGTGTACGCTTACGCGAGACTGGTTTCACCGTTATGAGCACTTGTTGCTTAAAGGTGACTGGCGGGTGTCTGTCTCTCTCACTTTAGCTGAATCAAGTGTGCCTACGCCCGGTCCTTGTGAAGGTTAAAACAGCACATACTTGACGAAACATCGTTGTGGTTTTGTATGCGTAGGTAAAACGGTTCTTGCTAAAGCCCGTAGCAGCCACGTAAAACTTGCAACAACAAAGTATAGGACGTCTAACTTGTTTTTGTAGGGCATGGTGATGTGATATGGTCAAGACATGATGAGTTATACGGTTTTGTATGAGATGATCATGTTTTGTAAAGTTATCGGCAACTGGCAGGAGCCATATGGTTGTCGCTTTATTGTATGAAATGCAATCGCCATGTAATTGCTTTACTTTATCACTAAGCAGTAGCGATAGTCGTAGAAGCAATAGTTGGCAAGACGACAACGATGCTACGATGGAGATCAAGGTGTCGCGCCGGTGACAAAGGTGATCATGACGGTGCTTTGGAGATGGAGATCAAAAGCACAAGATGATGATGTCCATATCATGTCACATATTTTGATTTGCATGTGATGTTTATCTTATTATGCTTCTTATTTTGTTTAGAATGACGGTAGCATTATAAGATGATCCCTTACAAAATTTCAAGGTACAAGTGTTCTCCCTGAGTATGCACCGTTGCGAAAGTTCTTCGTGCCGAGACACTATGTGATGATCGGGTGTGATAAGCTCTACGTTCAAATACAACGGGTGTAAGACAGTTTTGCACACGTAGAATACTCGGGTTAAACTTGATGAGCCTAGCATATGCAGATATGGCCTCGGAACACTGGAGACCGAAAGGTCGAGCGTGAATCATATAGTAGATATGATCAACATAAGATGTTCACCATTGAAACTACTCCATCTCACGTGATGACCGGACATTGTTTAGTTGATTTGGATCACGTGATCATTTAGATGACTAGAGGGATGTCTATCTAAGTGGGAGTTCTTAAGTAATATGATTAAATTGAACTTTAATTTATCATGAACTTAGTCCTCGTAGTATTAGCATATCTATGCTGTAGATCAATAGCTCACGATGTTGCTCCCCGTTTATTTTTTATATGTTCCTAGAGAAAACTAAGTTGAAAGATGTTAGTAGCAATGATGCGGAATTGTTCCGTGATCTGAGGATTATCCTCATTGCTGCACAGAGAATTATGTCCTTGATGCACCGCTAGGTGACAGACCTATTGCAGGAGCAGATGTAGACATTATGAACGTTTTGACAAAAGCTCGGTATGATGACTACTTGATAGTTTAAGTGCACCATGCTTTACGGCTTAGAACCGGGACTTCAAAAACATTTTGAACGCCACGGAGCATATACGATGTTCCAAGAGTTGAAATTAGTATTTCATACTCATGCCCATGTCGTGAGGTATAAGACTTCTGACAGTACTTTGCCTACAAGATGGAGGAGAATAGCTCAACCAGTGAGCATGTGCTCAGATTGTCTGGGTACTACAATTACTTGAATCAAGTGGGAGTTAATCTTCGAGATAAGATAGTAATTGACAAAGTTCTCTAGTCACTATCACCAAGTTAGTAGAACTTCATGATGAACTATAATATGCAAGGGATGACGAAAGGAATTCCCGAGCTCTTTGCGATGCTGAAGTCGGCGAAGGTAGAAATCATGAAAAAGCATCAAGTGTTGATGGTTAACAAGACCACTTGTTTCAAGTAAAGGGCAAAGGGATAGAAGGGGAACTTGAAGAAGAATGACAAGCACGTTGTCACTCCCGTGAAGAAACCCAAAGCTAAAACTCAAGCCTAAAACTAAGTGCTTCTACTGCAAAGGAAATGGTCACTGGAAGTGGAACTGCCCTAGATACTTGGCGGATAAGAAGGATGGCAAAGTGAACAAAGGTATATTTTGATATACAGATTATTGATGTGTACTTTACTAGTGTTCATAGCAACCCCTGGGTATTTGATACCGGTTCAGTTGCTAAAATTAGTAACTCGAAACGAGAATTGCAGAATGAACAGAGACTAGTTAAAGGTGAAGTGACGATGTGTGTTGGAAGTGGTTCCAAGATTGATATGATCATCATCGCACACTCCCTATACTTTCGGGATTAGTGTAAAACCTAAATAAATGTTATTTGGCATTTGCGTTGAGCATGAATATGATTTGATCATATTTGTTGCAATACGGTTATTCATTTTAAGTCATAGAATAATTGTTATTCTGTTTACATGAATAAAACCTTCGATGGTCATACACCCAATGAAAATAGTTTGTTCGATCTCGATCGTGGTGATACACATATTCATAATATTGAAGCCAAAAGATGCAAGGTTAATAATGATAGTGCAACTTATTTGTGGCACTGCCGTTTAGGTCATAATGGTGTAAAGCGCATGAAGAAACTCCATAGTGATGGACTTTTGGAATCACTTGATTATGAATCACTTGGTGCTTGCGAACCATGCCTCATGGGCAAGATGACTAAAACTCCGTTCTCAGGAACAATGGAGCGAGCAACAAATTTGTTGGAGATCATACATACATATGTATGTGGACCAATGAGTGTTGAAGCTCGCAGAAGGTATTGTTATTTTCTTACCTTCACTGATGATTTGAGCAGATATGGGTATATCTACTTAATGAAGCACAAGTCTGAAACATTTGAAAAGTTCAAAGAATTTCAGAGTGAAGTGGAGAATCATTGTAACAAAAAAATAAGAGTTTCTACAATATGATCGTAGAGGTAAAATATTTGAGTTAGCGAGTTTGGCCTTCAGTAAAAACAATGTGAAATAGTTTCACTACTCACGCCACCTGGAACACCACAGTGTAATGGTGTGTCCGAACGTCATAACTGTACTTTATTAGATATGGTGCGATCGATGATGTCTCTTACCGATCTACCACTATCGCTTTTGGGGTTATGCATTAGAGACAGCTACATTCACGTTAAATAGGGCACCATCTAAATCTGTGGAGATGACACCATATGAACTGTGGTTTAACGAGAAACCTAAGCTATCATTTCTTTAAGTTTGGGACTGCGATGCTTATGTGAAAAAGTTTCAACATGATAAGCTCAAACCCAAATCGGAGAAGTAAATCTTCATAGGATACCCAAAAGAAACTGTTGGGTACACCTTCTATCACAGATCCGAAGGCAAGGTCTTTGTTGCTAAGAGTGGATCCTTTCTAGATAAGGAGTTTCTCTTGAAAGAAGTGAGTGGGAGGAAAGTAGAACTTGATGAGGTAATTGTACCTTCTCCCGAATTGGAAAGTGGAACATCACAGAAACTAGTTCCAGTGATTCCTACACCAATTAGTGAGGAAGCTAATGATGATGATCATGAAACTTCAGATCAAGTTTCTGCTGAACTTCGTAGATCAACCAGAGTTCGTTCCGCATCAGAGTGGTACGGTAACCCGGTTCTGGAAGTCATGTTACTGGACCATGATGAACCTACGAACTATGAGGAAGCGATGATGAGCCCAGATTCCGCAAAATGGCTTGAGGCCATGAAATCTGAGATGGGATACATGTATGAGAACAAAGTGTGGACTTTGGTTGACTTGCCTGATGATCGGCAAGCCATCGAAAATAAATGGATCTTCAAGAGGAAGACTGACGCTGACGGTAATGTTACTGTTTACAAAGCTCGACTTGTTGCGAAAGTTTTTCAACAAGTTCAAGGAGTTGACTACGATGAGACTTTCTCACCCGTAGCGATGCTTAAGTCTGTCCGAATCATGTTAGCAATTGCCGCATTTTATGAAATCTGGCAAATGGATAACAAAACTGCATTCTTTAATGGATTTATTAAAGAAGACTTGTATATGATGCAACCAGAAGGTTTTGTCAATCCTAAAGGTGCTAACAAAATGTGCAAGCTACAGCGATCCATCTATGGACTTGTGCAAGCATCTCGGAGTTGGAATATACGCTTTGATAAGTTGATCAAAGCATATAGATTTATACAAACTTGCGGTGAAGCCTGTATTTACAAGAAGTGAGTGGGAGCACTACAACCTTTCCGATAAGTATATGTGAATGACATATTGTCGAGCGGAACTGATGTAGAATTTTCTGGAAAGCATAAAGGAGTGTTTGAAAGGAGTTTTTCAAAGAAAGACCTTGGTGAAGCTGCTTACATATTGGGCATCAAGATCTATAGAGATAGATCAAGACGCTCGATAAGACTTTCGATGAGTACATACCTTGATAAGATTTTGAAGTAGTTCAAAATGGATCAGTCAAAGAAGGATTTCTTGCCTGGCTTGTAAGGTGTGAAGTTGAGTAAGACTCAAAGCCAGACCACGGCAGAAAAATATAGAGAGAATGAAAATCATTCCCTATGCCTCAGCCATAGGTTCTATAAAGTATGCCATGCTGTGTACCAAACATGTTGTGTACCTTGCCATGAGTTTGTCAAGGGGGTACAATAGTGATCCAGGAGTATATCACTGTACAGCGGTCAAAATTATCCTTAGTAACTGGATGACTAAGGAAATGTTTCTCGATTATGGAGGTGATAAAGAGTTCACCGTAAAGGGTTACGCCGATGCAAGCTTTGACACTAAATCCAGATGACTCTAAGTATCAATCTGGATGCGTATTAAAAGTGGGAGCAATTAGCTAGAGTAGCTCCATGCAGAGCATTGTAGACATAGAAATTTGCAAAATACATACGAATCTGAATGTGACAGACCCGTTGACTAAACTTCTCTCACAAGCAAAACATGATCACACCTTATTACTCTTGGGCATTAATCACATAGATATGTGAACTAGATTATTGACTCTAGTAAACCCTTTGGGTGTTGTTCACATGGCGATGTGAACTATGGGTGTTATTCACATAACGATGTGAACTATCGGTATTAAATCACATGGCGATGTGAGCTAGATTATTGACTCTAGTGCAAGTGGGAGACTGAAGGAAATACGCCCTAGAGGCAATAATAAAGTTATTATTTATATTTCCTTATATCATGATAAATGTTTATTATTCATGCTAGAATTGTATTAACCGGAAACTTAGTACATGTGTGAATACATAGACAAAACAGAGTGTCCCTAGTATGCCTCTACTAGACTAGCTCATTGATCAAAGATGGTTTTGTTTCCTAACCATAGACATGAGTTGTCATTTGATCAACGGGATCACATCATTAGGAGAATGATGTGATGGACAAGACCCATCCGTTAGCTTAGCACTATGATCGTTTAGTTTTATGCTATTGCTTTCTTCATGACTTATAGATGTTCCTATGACTATGAGATTATGCAACTCCCGAATACCGTAGGAACACCTTGTGTGCTATCAAACGTCACAACATAACTGGGTGATCATAAAGATGCTCTACAGGTGTCTCTGAAAGTGTTCGTGGTGTTGGCATAGATCAAGACTAGGATTTGTCACTCCGAGTGTCGGAGAGGTATCTCTGGGCCCTCTCGGTAATGCACATCATAATAAGCCTTGCAAGCAAAAGACTAATGAGTTAGTCACGAGGTGATGTATTACGGAACGAGTAAAGAGACTTGTCGGCAACGAGATTGAACTAGGTATAGAGATACCGACGATCGAATCTCGGGCAAGTAACATACCAATGACAAAAGGAACAACGTATGTTGTTATGCGGTTTGACCGATAAAGATATTCGTAGAATATGTAGGAGCCAATATGAGCATCCAGGTTCCGCTATTGGTTATTGACCGTAGATGAGTCTCGGTCATGTCTACATAGTTCTCGAACCCGTAGGGTCCGCACGCTTAACGTTTAATGACGATCGGTATTAGGAGTTTATGAGTTTTGATTTACCGAAGGAGTTCGGAGTCCCGGATTAGACCAGGGACATGACGAGGAGTCTCGAAATGTTCGAGACGTAAAGATCGATATATTGGACGACTATATTCGGACATCGGAAAGGTTCCGAGTGATTCGGGTATTTTTCGGAGTATATGGGCCTTATTGGGCCATACGGGAATAGAGGAGAAAGGCCAAAAGGAAGGAGGCGGGCGCCCCCCTCTAGTCCGAATTGGACAAGGGGTGCAGCTGCCTTTTCCTTCTCCCTCTCCACCTCTTTCCTTCTCCCCAACTCCGGAAAGGAAAGGGGAATCCTACTAGGACTTGGGAGCAGGGGGGCACCCCACACTTGGCGCGCCCCCTCTAGGGCCGGCCTCTCCCTCTCCTTTATATACGGGGGCAGGGGGCACCCTAGGACACACAAGTTGAATTGTTTTAGCCGTGTGTGTTGC
Source organism: Secale cereale (assembly GCA_902687465.1). NCBI lineage: Eukaryota > Viridiplantae > Streptophyta > Magnoliopsida > Poales > Poaceae > Secale > Secale cereale. The sequence continues at coordinate 731,829,228 of LR738715.1, forward strand.
CCCTCTCCACAGAAACACACCTCGGTCATACCGTTGCAGTGCTTAGGCGAAGCCCTACGCCAGTAGATACATCATATATGTCACCACGCCGTCGTGCTGGCGAAACTCTCCCGTGAAGCTCAACTAGATCAAGAGCTCGTGGGACGTCATCAAGCTGAACGTGTGCTGAACGCGAAGGTGCCGTATGTTTGGTGCTTGATCGGTTGGATCGCGAAGAAGTTTGACTACATCAACTGCGTTACTTGACGCTTCCGCTCCCGGTCTACGAGGGTACGTAGACACACTCTCCTCCTCGTTGCTATGCATCAAGTAGATAGATCTTGCGTGATCGTAGGAAAATTTTGAAAATACTACGTTCCCCAACACATGAAAGAGAACAATACACATTAATTTACACGGCAAACAAGCAAACAAGGTGTCTTGCAACATTGAGTTAGAAGACATTAATGTTTGCCTTGGTACCTGTAATATGGGTTTGTGGCCTTGTACACAAAAATGGAGTCCGATAAAATTCTCGAGATACCATTTATCCGATAAAATTCTCGAGCAATCATTAGTTTTTACAAAATGGGATTACTCCTGCATGGGTCAATCACAACAGGTGTTTTGTAAAAAAATGCATCTTGATGTTCCGTGCAATGCACGAGCATCTTGCTAGTCCATGAAAACAACACATCGCAAAATTCCACGACGAACGAGGGATTTGAATCTGTTGGGAGGGGCTGTTTGGATCTTGCCCGGGGTAGCCAAAATATTGGTGACCCTTTTGTCCACCGGTGCCTTTTCCACCGATGAACGAGGAATGGCTCGGGTTCTCATGCATCCTCCAGCACGCACGTTGGAGACGAGCTCGCATTAGTTGTGTTCTTTTTGTCCCACCACCCCGCCAGAGCCGCCCGCAGACCGACCGGAGACCCGAAAATTACGCCATCCAACCGTAGCCGCACACATTATGACAACAAGTCAACCAACCGGATGAAATTCACGCAAACACGGCGATATTTCATATAAACAACGATGGAAATCATATAAGATACCGGATTTTCATACAAACATGGCGGGTTTAATTACATTCAAATGAACTATGCGGTGCTAGTTCTAGACAACACAGGTATATAATACCTGGCCTAAATGGTCGCCCGCCGATCGATTTGTGTTCCTCATGTCCGGCAGCACGATCACCGGACTGTCAGAAGCCCTGGAGGTATATGCGGGGTCGACGAAGGTCCTCGCAACAAAAGGATCCGGCAAGACACCTGCTGTGTACGCCGGCGTCGCCTCCGTGGTGGCCTTCATGGGACCCAAGCGGTGGCGGCCTCCCGTGTTCTACTTCTCCTCGATGATGGCGGCGGACGCGGAGGCGCTGGCCACCGACTCATCGCTCTCCGCGCACCCGGCTTCTGTCACTGATTGCATGGCGCGGCCGCCGGCATGGGAGTCTCGGCCACAGAAACGGGAGACGTGGTATGAGGCGGCGACGTGGAAGGCAGCAACGACGCCCGTGCACTGCTCCTCGTCGAGTTGGCCTGGAGCGATGAGTTGTTGAAGCGCGCGCCGGCTTGGGGCAACAACTGGCTCCATCGGGCAAGGGGAGAGAGGTGGATCAGCGAGCTGCATAGCTCAAATCCGGCGGGCTCGGCGGGCCACCCAGCCGGCTTGGATGCGGAATAACTACTCTTCGTAAGCCATTGTAAGAGTGGACAAAATGGTGAAGGAGGAGATAGGGGAGCGGCGGAGGAGTGCGATTCTTGGCCGGCGTTTGGCCTCGTTTAAATAGGAGATTAAATAGACGGCGGATGGGAGGAGCTCGGCTGGCGTTGCGTTTAATGCCGGCCCGGTCATGAACGGACGTGTGTCCAGAGCGGGTTTCTCAGCTTCCACACGGGCGGGTTTCATGGAGGCGTTAGAATGCGGCAAGGAGGCATGTTCAGCCGGGCATGTAGCTGATACGTCTCCAACGTATCTACTTTTCCAAACACTTTTGCCCTTGTTTTGGACTCTAACTTGCATGATTTGAATGGAACTAACCCAGACTGACGCTGTTTTCAGCAGAATTGCCATGGTGTTTTTTTTGTGCAGAAATAAAAGGTTCTCGGAATGACCTGATAATCCATGGAGAATTATTTCGGAAAATATAAAAAATACCTGCAAGAAGATCCAGACCAGGGGGGCCACACCCTGTCCACGAGGGTGGGGGGCGCCCCCCCCCCTAGGGCGCGCCCCCTGCCTCGTGGGCCCCCTGGTGCTCCACCGAGTATCCCCAGATCCTATATATTCACTTTCAGGGGGAAAAAATTCAGAGAGAAGGAATTATCGCGTTTTACGATACGGAGCCGCCGCCAAGCCCTAATCTCTCTCGGGAGGGCTGATCTAGAGTCCGTTTGGGGCTCCGGAGAGTGGAGATCGTCGCTATCGTCATCATCAACCTTCCTCCATCACCAATTTCATGATGCTCACCACCGTGCGTGAGTAATTCCATCATAGGCTTGCTGGACGGTGATGGGTTTGATGAGATCTATCATGTAATCGAGTTAGTTTTGTTAGGGTTTGATCCCTAGTATCCACTATGATCTGAGATTGATGTTGCTATTGCTATGCTTAATGCTTGTCACTAGGGCCCGAGTGCCATGATTTCAGATCTGAACCTATTATGTTTTCATGAATATATGTGTGTTCTTGATCCTATTTTGCAAGTCTATAGTCACCTACTTTGTGTTATGATCCGGCAACCCCGAAGTGACAATAATCAGGACCACTCCCGGTGATGACCTTATTTTGAGGAGTTCATGTATTCACTACGTGTTAATGCTTTGGTCCGGTACTCTATTAAAAGGAGGCCTTAATATCCCTTAGTTTCCAACAGGACCCCGCTGCCACGGGAGGGTAGGACAAAAGATGTCATGCAAGTTTTTTTCCATAAGCATGTATGACTATATTCGGAATACATGCCTACATTGCATTGATGAACTGGAGCTAGTTCCGTGTCACCCTAGGTTATAATTTCTACATGAGGAATTACATCCGACATAATTTCCCATCACCGATCCAATGCCTACGAGCTTTTCACATATTGCTTGTTGCTTATTTACTTTTTTGTTGCTACTAATACAAAAACTACAAAAACACTATCGTTATTTTATTGCTGCTACCTCCACTATCATATTACTTTGCTACTAAACTACCTTGCTGCAGATACTAAGTTTCCAGGTGTGGTTGTATTGACAACTCAGCTACTAATACTTAAGAGTATTCTTTGGCTCCCCTTGTGTCGAATCAACAAATTTGGGTTGAATAATTTACCCTCGAAAACTGTTGCGATCCTCTACACTTGTGGGTTATCAAGACTATTTTCTAGCACCGTTGTCGGGGAGCATAGCTCTATTCTTTAAGTCACTTGGGATTTATATCTGTTGATCACTATGAAGAACTTGAAGGACTCAAAAACCAAGATCTTACCCTCAACTATGAGGGGAGGTAAGGAACTGCCATCTAGCTCTGCACTTGATTCACCATCTGTTATGGGTAAATTTGCGACACCTACTCATGCTATTGAATCTGATATGTCGTATGTTCTTGATGATGCCACTTCTGCTATGTATGATGAAACTACTTCTATGCTTGATAATATTGTGCCACTAGGTGAATTTCTAGATGAACAAATTGCTAAAGTTAGGGAGAATGCAAATATTGAAACTGATGATATTTATGAAAGTGATGATGAAAGCTTCTCCCAATAGATATGAATTGTCTGTTGTTCCCAAGGGTAATGTTATGGATGAAGAAACTGCTAGAGACTTTCTTGCTTGCAACGATAGATATGATCTTAAGAAATTATTAGCTAAGCTGAAAGAAAAGTCCTTGAATGCTAGAATGAAACATGACCTTGCTTTCGCTACTTGACCTATCTTTGTTACTAATAAGGATTATGAATTCTCTGTTGATCCTGAGTTAATTACTTTGGTTGAATCTGATCCTTTTCATGGCTATGAATCTGAAACTATTGTGGCACATCTTACTAAGTTGAATGATATAGCCACCCTGTTTACCAACGATGAAAAGATTTGTTATTACTATATCCTTAAGTTATTTCCTTTCTCGTTAAAGGGTGATGCTAAGACTTGGTTTAATTCTCTTGATCTTGGTTGTGTGCGTAGTCCCCAGGATATGATGTATTACTTCTCTGCTAAATATTTTCCCGCTCATAAAAAACAAGTTGCCTTACGGGAAATATATAACTTTGTGCAAATTGAAGAAGAGAGTCTCCCACAAGCTTGGGTGAGGCTTCTCCAACTACTTAATTCTTTGCCTGATCATCCTCTTGAGATGCATGATATACTTGATGTATTTTATAATGGACTAACCGATGCTTCCAGAGACCACTTGGATAGTTGTGCTGGTTGTGTTTTCAGGGAAAGAACAGTTGATCAAGCTTAATTACTATTGAATAATATGCTGGCCGATGAAAATAATTGGACACTTCCTGAACCAGCCCCTAAGCCAACTCCGAATAAAAGAGGTGCTCTATTTCTTAGTCCTGAAGATATGCAAGAGGCAAAGAAATCTATGAAAGAAAAAGGTATTAAAGCTGAAGATGTTAAGAATTTACCACCTATTGAAGAAATACATGGTCTTGATAACCCGACACAGGTAGTAAAGGTAAATTCTCTTTATAGGTTTGATGAAGGTGATATTCCTCGCTATAAGTCTGCTAGCCAATGCTTACATGAGTTTGACAATTTTATTGTGAAACAAGAAAACTTCAATGCTTATGTTGGTAGAAAATTACAACACGATGCTTATATGATTGAACGCTTGAGTGATTATCTGTCTAGAGCTAAAGGTGAACTGAAACTCATTAGTAAACATGCTTCTATGGTTACCACTCAAGTAGAACAAGTACTTAAGGCTCAGAATGATTTGCTCAATGAATTAAATAGTAAGAATAATGACTATGTTGTTAGAGTTGCTACTAGAGGTGTCAAAATGACTCAGGAACCTCTGTATCCTGAGGGCCACCCTAAGAGGATTGAGCAAGATTCTCAGAGAGCTGATTTAGATGCACCTAGTTCTTCTAAGAAGAAGAAAAAGAAAAATGATAGGACTTTGCATGCTTCTAGTGAACTTGTAGCTGACACACCTGAGAATCCCAATGATATATCTATTTCTGATGCTGAGACACAATCTGGTAATGAACATGAGCCTAGTGATAATGTTAATGATGATGTTCGTAATGATTCTCAACGTAGAAATGATAATGATGTAGAGATAGAACCTGCTATTGATCTTGATAACCCACAATCAAAGAATCAACATTATGATAAGAGAGACTTTGTTGCTAGGAAGCACGGTAGGGAAAGAGAACCATGGGTTCAGAAACCCATGCCTTATCCTTCGAAACCATCCAAGAAAAAGGATGATGAGGATTTTGAGCGCTTTGCTGAAATGATTAGACCTATGTTTTTGCGTATGCGTTTGACTGGTGTGCTTAAAACAAATCCTTATGCTAAGTATATGAAAGATATTATTACCAATAAAAGAAAGATACCTGAAGTAGAAATTTCCACCATGCTTGCCAATTACACTTTTAAGGGTGGAATACCTAAGAAATTAGGAGATCCAGGAGTACCTACTATACCTTGCTCCATTACAAGAAACTATGTTAAAACTTCTTTGTGTGATCTTGGAGCCAGTGTTAGTGTTATGCCTCTCTCTTTATATCGTAGACTTGACTTGAGTAAGTTGACACCTACTGAAATATCTTTGCAAATGGCTGATAAATCAACTGCTATACCTGTCGGTGTTTGTGAAGATGTGCTTGTTGTGGTTGCAAATGTTACTATTCTAACGGACTTTGTTATCCTTGATATTCCCGAGGACGATAGTATGTCTATTATCCTTGGTAGACCCTTTTTGAATACTGCAAGGGCTATTATTGATTGCAACAAAGGCAATGTCACTTTTCATGTCAATGGTAATGAGCATACGGTACACTTTCCGAGGAAACAACCTCAGGTCCACAGTATCAATTATATTGGAAAAAATTCAACTATCACTATTGGAAGTTTTGAATCTCCTCTTCCTACTATCAAGAAGACATATGACATCCTTATTGTTGGGGACATACATATCCCCATTGAGGTAACCTAGTGTTATTCGAAAATTCTCTGGTTTCATGTTATTCGGAAAGAGTTTATTAACAAGACCTGATCAACCTTGTTAATGGATTCCTTTTGATGAGCATGGGATAGGTGAATTTAGATAGCACAACCTTTTGTACCCTCCTTTTACTTTCTGTTAATTAGGATAAATAAAGCAAAAATAGTATTTTCTGTCTGTTTCTAGACTTATCCATGCAATAAAAAATACCCAGAAAATAAAAGTTCTCCAAATGCCCTGATAATGAAATATGATTTTTTTTTCTAGAATATTTGAGAATATATGGCACGGAACACACGACGAGGGGAGCCAGCACCTGGCCACGAGGGTCCAGGGCGCGCCCCCTTGCCAGGGCGCGCCCCCATGCCTCGTGGGCCCCACGTGGCCCCCTCCACTTATTCCTGCACCCACACTCTTCTTCTTCCTCCCAAAAAAAATCACCAACCAGCTCAAACCCGAGTTCTAGCTCATCTTGCTGCCATTTTCGATCTCCTTGCTCAAAGCACCATTCATCAAACTGTTTGGGGAGATTGATCCTTGGTATGTGACTCCTCCATTGGTCCAATTAGTTTTTGTTCTAGCGCTTTATTTATTGCAATTTTTTGCTGCTGTAGTGACCTTGTTCTTGAGCTTGCATGTCAAATTTCCTTGGTCCCAAGTAGTTATAATGCATGATATAGTCTCTAGGCACTTATAGGATTTGTTGCTATCAATCTTGTTGAGTTTGGTTAACTTTTATTTTGAGTTACTAAAAATCTCAGAAATTTTCAGAAAAGGAAAATGATAAAGAGATTGTTGAGGGGCTCCTCCAGTAAGAGCTCAGAGGAGAAGAAGAAAGAATAAAATAAGAAGCCTAAATATAATCTTCCTCGCATGGCGGAAGGTCGACCGTGTGAATGGCCTTTTAATGATTTCATGATGTTCGCCGGGATTTACGAAGACTTTTATTGGTTGGCAAATAATGCAGGCCTCACCGACTTCCTCCACGACCAGCGTGAACAGTATCTCTTACTCACCAATATTTTCACGCAAAATTTTCATTTTCATGCTAAGAAAAAACCACCTACAGTGGAGTTTCATTTATATGATGAGGCTAAGGAGATATCACTCTTAGAATTTTGTGAAGTATGCAAGATACCCTTTGAAGGTAGACTTGATGAACCACGTCGTGAAGGCGTTGAAGGGTTTATTGACATGATAGCTGTAGGGGAAACTAGACAAGTCTCAGGGGCAAGAATTACTAGTATACATTTCCCTATTCTGCGCTACTTTGCTTTATTTGCTAGTAGATGTTAAATTGGTCGCGGGAATAGTGGGAATCTTAGTGCCCCTTATATCGTCATTTTACGCCATGCTTTGTTTCAAGACACAACTTTTAGTTTGGGTGCCATCGTTGCTAAACGATGAGTCTAAATCGCTCAAAGGGGCCCGTCTTTGGAGGCATCTTTGCTTCTTTCCTTGCTGAACATTTTAGAATACCTATTAGGCATCATGAGAAGGAAGAAAAAATTGCTTGCCCCTATTTATCTAGACTACAAGAGCATGGTAGCACATGATTTTACTGTTAAAGACAAGGATAGGTTGCTTAATTATAAATTAAGATTTGATGAAAAATATTGTGAAATTGTTACCTTGCCTGTACCATCTCTATTTGATCTGTCTACATGCATATATCTCGTTACGTCAGATGCCTTCTACAAGTACCAAGGCCAGGCACAAGCTTCAGAGCTTGAGCCGGAGCCACCACTCGATCCTTACCGCCAGTATGTTTATGGGTGGGACCTCGATGAGCTCGCCAACCAGTGGCACCCAGAGGATACATCTCAGTACACTGGAGGGAGTAGCTTCGATCCCTGGCCATAGACCAACTTAGGCCAAAAGCCTAAGCTTGGGGGAGTACGTGTTTCTCACCGACTTTACATTCATGTTCACACACTTATTATAGTTGTCGGTGCTCACACTCTTTCATTGTACCATCCATGTTTAGTTTCATTTCTTTTTCTTAGTCTTTTTCTCGTGTGCTAGAAAAAAAACCTTAAGAAAAACAAAAAAAATTAGTTGTAGCTTCTAGCTAGTTTACTTTCCTTGCTTGTAGTAGTAGTAACTAAAAGAAAACCCAAAAAGATTTCTCGTTCTTCTTTTGCTTGTTGGGAGCTTTCCCGTGTAAATAGTTTCTTTTCTTTTCTTTGGGGGTTAAGAGTAGAAGACCATGATTGAAATGCTTAGTGGCTCTCATATGCCTTATTGTTGATTTAACCTTGAGCCATATTACCTTGTCTTCTCTCTTGTATTAAATGCTCGCAGATTCCAGCTTAGTACAATGCACGTGCACTATTATTATTATCCACACCGTTCGGTCGTGCGAGTGAAAGGCAATAAGGATGATATATGATGAACTAATTGAGATGAGAAAAGCTGGTATGAACTCGACCTCTCTTGTTTTTGTAAATATGATAGTTCATCGTTCCTGATTCAGCTTGTTATGAATGAAACATGCTTGACAATTAGAGATCATAGCTGCTGATGCCATGCTTAATTAGCTGAGAGTTTATAATGGTATATCTTGCGTGCCAACATGATAATTAAAATGGTTGTGATGTGGTATGATGGGGTGGCATCCTCCTTTGAACGATTCAAGTGGTTTGACTTGGCACATGTTCACGCATGTAGTTGAAAGAAAATCAACATAGCCTCCACGATATTTATGTTCATGGTGATTTATATCCTACTCATGCTTGCATTCATTGTTGATTAATTTTAATGCATGTTCATGACTGTTGTTGCTCTCTAGCTGGTCGCTTCCCAGTCTATTTCTAGCCTTCACCTGTACTAAGCGGGAATACTTCTTGTGCATCCACTTCCAGAAACCCCAAAGTTATTCCATATGAGTCCACTATACCTTCCTATATGCGGTATTTACCTGCCGTTCCAAGTAAATTTGTATGTGCCAAACTCTAAACCTTCAAATGAAATTCTGTTTTGTATGCTCGAACAGCTCATGTATCAACTAGGTATGTCTATATCTTCCATGCTAGGTGGGTGTTTCTCACGATGAGTGGACTCCTCTCATCATTCATGAGAAAATGGCTGGTAACCGGGATGCCCAGTCCCATGCTCAAATCATAATAATTAAACAAAATTCCCCAAGGTTGTTGCTGGTTTGGACGGTACCCATTGTTTCGGGCTAGCCATGGAGTGTGCTTGTTGGTGGTTGGGGGAGTATAAACTTTACCATTCTGTTTGGGAACCGCCTATAATGTGCGTAGCATGGAAGATATCTAGATTCTTGGTTGTTATGTTGACAATGAAAGTATACCGCTCAAAATGTTATTCATATCTATTTAAAAATCGAGCTCTGACACCTCTACAAATCCCTGCTTCCCTCTGCGAAGGGCCTATCTATTTACATTTATGCAGAGTCATCATCCTATTATCAAAGAGCACCAGTAGGAGAGCACCTCTGTCATTTGCATGTATTAACATTAATTTCATTGAGTATAATCATGACTGGATCTCTTTTACCATGAATTACAATGTCTAGTCAGTCCTTGATCTTTAAAGGTGCTCTACATTTATGTGTTGCGGTCTTAGAAAGGGCTAGCGATATACCATCTTGTTATATGATATCATGATTGTTTCGAGAAAGTGTTGTCATCCGAGGTTTTTTATTATTGCTTGCTAGTTGATTATGCCATTGATATGAGTAGACTTGAGACCTGAAAGTTATTGTGAATGTGGTTAGTTCATGATCTTGCTGAAAACCTGAATGTTGGCTTACATATTTACAACAACAAGAGCAACCAGAGTTTGTCAAAGTTTTTCTTTATCACTTTCAGTTTATCAACTGAATTGCTTGAGGAAAAGCAAAGGTTTAAGCTTGGGGGAGTTGATACATCTCCAACGTATATACTTTTCCAAACACTTTTGCCCTTGTTTTGGACTCTAACTTGCATGATTTGAATGGAACTAACCCGGACTAACTCTGTTTTCAGCAGAATTGCCAGGGTGTTGTTTTTGTGCAGAAAGAAAAAGTTCTCGGAATGACCTGAAAATCCACGGAGAATTATTTTGGAAAATATAAAAAATACCTGCAAGAAGATCCAGACCAGGGGGCACACCATGTCCACGAGGGTGGGGGCGCCCCCCCC
>LR738715.1:731839642-731896152 GCA_902687465.1 Secale cereale
CCACCGATGTATCCCCAGATCCTATATATTCACTTTCGGGGAGAAAATTTTCAGAGAGAAGGAATTATCGGGTTTTACGATACGGAGCCGCCGCCAAGCCCTAATCTCTCTCGGGAGGGCTGATCTGGAGTCCGTTTGGGGCCCCGAAGAGTGGAGATCATCGCTATCGTCATCATCAACCTTCCTCCATCACCAATTTCATGATGCTCACCGTCGTGCGTGCGTAATTCCATCGTAGGCTTGCTGGACGGTGATGGGTTGGATGAGATCTATTGTGTAATCGAGTTAGTTTTGTTAGGGTTTGATCCCTAGTATCCACTATGTTCTGAGATTGATGTTGCTATGACTTTGCTATGCTTAATGCTTGTCACTAGGGCCCGAGTGCCATGATTTCAGATCTGAACCTATTATGTTTTCATGAATATATGTGTGTTCTTGATCCTATTTTGCAAGTCTATAGTCACCTACTTTGTGTTATGATCCGGCAACCCCGAAGTGACAATAATCGGGACCACTCCCGGTGATGACCTTATTTTGAGGAGTTCATGTATTCATTATGTGTTAATGCTTTGGTCCGGTACTCTGTTAAAAGGAGGCTTTAATATCCCTTAGTTTCCCATAGGACCCCGCTGCCACGGGAGGGTAGGACAAAAGATGTCATGCAAGTTCTTTTCCATAAGCACGTATGACTATATTCGGAATATATGCCTACATTGCATTGATGAACTGGAGCTAGTTCTGTGTCACCCTAGGTTATAACTTCTACATGATGAATTACATCCGAAATAATTTCCCATCACCGATCCAATGCCTACGAGCTTTTCACATATTGCTTGTTGCTTATTTACTTTTCTGTTGCTACTAATACAAAAACTACAAAAACACTATCGTTACTTTTATTGCTGCTACCTCCACTATCATATTACTTTGCTACTAAACTACCTTGTTGCAGATACTAAGTTTCCAGGTGTGGTTGAATTGACAACTCAGCTGCTAATACTTAAGAGTATTCTTTGGCTCCCCTTGTGTCGAATCAAAAAATTTGGGTTGAATACTTTACCCTCGAAAACTGTTGCGATCCCCTATACTTGTGGGTTATCAGCAGCGATTGGCGCCCTCGACTCTGACGTAGGACAGCGCGCTGTTCTTCCACTGACATGTGGGCTCTTTGGGTACATGGCATGCATGTCAGTGACCCAACGCAGGAAGCGCACAGCAGAGGGACCTTTGGTGGGCCAGGGCGGTCAGAAGCGGGCATTTCTTAAACCGATGATTGTTCATTGAGTGTGACGTCATCCTTTTCATGTAGATAAGCCTACTATGTTGATAGCTCGTTCGATACGTTGTGATTCATAAAGACCACTATAAACATCAATGTTCTGCTTATCATAGATAATATTGATTAATACCTGTAACAATCCATGTCCTTAACAAAGGGTGCATGCACGTATAGGTTGAGCGTGTGTCTTGCGTCGTGTGCTGTGTGCATGCAGGCGTGCGTGCAAGGGTACGTTTCAGTGTTGCATGCATGTGTGCGTACGTGCGTGTGTTCGTGCGTGCATGTGTATGCGTCAGTGTTGCACGCCTGCATGCGTGCGTGTGTTCGTTATGTGTACGTGTCAGTGTTGCACGCCTGCATGTGTGCGGGGTGAGGCTACACGTCAGTCGACTGACTTTTTCATCTTTGGTCAATAGATTTTCCAGCCGTTGGATACGAAATCAAGGGCATGTAGTTTAACATCAAACTCCACCCCCCTCCCCTGAGCCGCCAGCCACCACTGGCCGAACCGCCGGCACCCGCCGCCCGGAAACCACTCCTCACCGCCGGTCCGTCGCCGCACCGGCCATCCCTCTAGGCACCCCGCGCCGAGCTTTTTCTCCGGCGATCCCCACCCCACCACCCAATCAATGCCCCCCCCCACCCCACCGCCGGCGACTGCCAACCAGAGGTCTCACGACTTCGAGTACCCACTGACCACTAATTTATTACCATTTATGTCCTTCATATACGCGTTGACGGGTGGGCCCTATGGTAATGTGCACTGCTGAATGTGGACCGTTTGACTGGTCAATTGATCGTGTCATCAACAAATTACGGAGCTGTATGGTGAGCCAGTGACCGTATGATCACCCTAAAATGTATTTTATTAACACAGTACAAACTCAAACTACAATTTCTTTCTTTCATATAAGGGCTGACAGGTGGCCCCACGATAATGCGCCCCGATGGTGCAACACTAGTTGCGCCATGTGGAATGATTGACTGGTCAATTGATTGTGTCATCAACAAAATGCGGAGTTGTACGGGTGAGCTAGTGACCGTATAATCATAACATATATTTTTTAACACGGTACAGACGCAAGGGCTCATATATACGCGCAAGCACTCACCTCTATAAGCGCACTGATGTCTACTACGCACCCTTCTTCTTGTAGACGTTGTTGGGCCTCCAAGTGTAGAGGTTTTTGGGCCTCTTGTGTCCCCAACACACCCAATACAATGGTAAATTGTATAGGTGCACTAGTTCGGCGAAGAGATGGTGATACAAGTGCAATATGGATGGTAGATATAGCTTTTCGTAGTAAGAAAATATAAAAACAGCAAGGTAGCAAGTGGTAAACGTGAGCATAAACGGCGTTGCAATGATAGGAAACAAGGCCTAGGGTTCATACTTTCACTAGTGCAAGTTCTCTCAACAAAGATAACATAATTGGATCATATTACTAGCCCTCAACATGCAACAAAGAGTCACTCCAAGGTCACTAATAGCGGAGAACAAACAAAGAGATTATGGTAGGGTACGAAACCACCTCAAAGTTATTCTTTCTGATCGATCTATTCAAGAGTCCGTAGTAACGTTCAATCTATCATAGAGTTTGTACTAGAATAACACCTTAAGACACAAATCAATCAAAACCCTAATGTCACCTAGATACTCCATTGTCACCTCAAGTATCCGTGGGCATGATTATACGATATGCATCACAGAATCTCAGAAACATCTATTCAACCAACACATAGAACTTCAAAGAGTGCCCCAAAGTTTCTACCAGAGAGTCAAGATGAAAACATGTGCCAACCCCTATGCATAGATTCCCAAGGTCACGGAACCCGCAAGTTGATCACCAAAACATACATCAAGTAGATCACATGATATCCCATTGTCACCACAGATAAGCACATGCAAGACATACATCAAGTGTTCTAAAATCCTTAAAGACTCAATCCAATAAGATAACTTCAAAGGGAAAACTCAATCCATTACAAGAGAGTAGAGGGGGAGTAGAAGATCCAACTAGAATAGCAAAGCTCACGATACAAGATCGTGCCATCTCAAGAACACGAGAGAGAGAGAGAGAGAGAGAGAGAGAGATCAAACACATAGCTACTGATACATACCCTCATCCACGAGGGTGGACTACTCCCTCCTCGTCATGGACAGCGCCGGGATGATGAAGATATCCACCGAAGAGGGATTCCCCCCTCCGGCAGGGTGCCAGAACGGGTGTAGATTGGTTTTCGGTGGCTACAGAGGCTTTCGGCGGCGGAACTCCCGATCTAGGTTAATTTCCGAAGGTTTCAGTATTTATAGGAATTTTTGGAGTCGAGGCCAAGCAAAGGGGAGCTACAGGCCATCCTCAAGATAGGGGGGCGCGCCCCCTACCCAAGGCGCGCCCTCCACCCTCGAGGGCAGCCCGTGGCTCTCCTGGCCCAACTCTGTTGCTTCGGGGGCTTCTTTTGGTCCAGAAAAAATCATAAAAAAATTGGCTCGTCAATTAGACTCCGTTTGATACTCCTTTTCTGTAAAACCATAAAACAGGAGAAAAACAGAAACTGGCACTGGGCTCTGGGTTAATAGGTTAGTCCCAAAAATCATATAAAAGTGTATAATAAAGCCCATAAGACATCCTAGAAGGATAATATAATAGCATGGAACAATCAAAAATTATAGATACGTTCGAGACGTATCAAGCATCCCCAAGCTTAATTCATGCTCGTCCTCGAGTAGGTAAATGATAAAAACAGAATTTTTGATGTGGAATGTTAACCAATATAGTTTTTCAATGTAATTCTCTTAATTGTGGCATGAATGTTCAAATCTGAAAGATTCAAGATAAAAGTCTATATTGACATAAGAAATAATAATACTTCAAGCAATACTAACAAAGCAATCATGTCTTCTCAAAATACTATGGCTAAAGAAAGTTATCCCTACAAAATAATATAGTGTTGGCTATGCTCCCTCATTATCACACAAAAATATTCATATCATGCACAACCCCGATTTCAGCCAAGCACTTGTTTTCATACTCTATCCTTTCAAACCTTTCAACTTTCACGCAATACATGAGCGTGATCCATGGACATAGCACTATGGGTGGAATAGAGGTGGTTGTGGAGAAGGCAAAAAGGAGGGAGATAGTCTCACATCGAGTAGGCGTATCAACGGGCTATGGAGATGCCCATCAATAGATATCAATGTGAGTGAGTAGGGATTGCCATGCAACGGATGCACTAGAGCTGAATATGAATGAAAGCTCAACAATAGAAACTAGTGGGTGTGCATCCAACTGGCTTGCTCACGAAGACCTAGGGTATTTGAGGAAGCCCATCGTTGGAATATACAAGCCAAGTTCTATAACGAAAATTCCCACTAGTATGTGAAAGTGACGAAACATGAGACTCTCTACAATGAAGAACATGGTGCTACTTTGAA
Source organism: Secale cereale (assembly GCA_902687465.1). Lineage (NCBI taxonomy): Eukaryota > Viridiplantae > Streptophyta > Magnoliopsida > Poales > Poaceae > Secale > Secale cereale. The sequence goes on from LR738715.1 coordinate 731,844,361, forward strand.
GCTCAAGTGTGGAAAAAGATAGTAGCAATTGTCCCTTTTTCTTTTCTTTTCTTTTTCTTTTTTCTTTTCTTTTTTTGGGCCTTTCTTTCTTTTCCTTTTTTCTTTGGCCTTTCTTTTTTTTATTTTTTTTGCGGAGGGGCTTTATAGATTTGGCCTTTCCTCCCATGGGACAATGCTCTAATAATGTTGATCATCACACTTTCATTACAACTCGATATTCCAACTCGAGACATCAACAACAAAGTATGAATCTATATGAATGCCTCCGACGGTGTACCGGTATGTGCAATGAAACAAGAGTGACATTTATAAAAAGATTATGCATGGTGGCTTTGCAACAAATACGATGTCAACTACATGATCATGCAATGGCAATATGACAATATGATGCGTGTCATAAGAACGGAATGGTGGAAAGTTGCATGGCAATATATCTCGGAATGGCTATGGAAATGCCATGACAGGTAGGTATGGTGGCTGTTTTGAGGAACAATATGGTGGCTGTTTTGAGGAAGGATATATAGTGGGTTTATGGCACCGGCGAAAGTTGCGCGGTACAAGAGAGGCTAGCAATGGTGGAAGGGTGAGAGTGCGTATAATCCATGGACTCAACATTAGTCATAAGAACTCATATACTTATTGCAAAAATCTACGAGTCATCAAGACAAAGCAATCAACGCATGCTCCTAGGGGGGAGGTTGGTAGGAGTTAACCATCGCGCGCCCCCGACCTCCACACAAAGGTTGACACTCTACAAATACCTCATGCTCTAACTTAGTCACACAAAGGTTCACCATACGTGCATGCTACGGGAATCACTAACCTTAACATAAGTATTTCTCAATTTCATAATAACTCCACTAGCATGACTCTAATATCACTATCCTCATGTTTCAAAACAATTATCAAGCATCCGACATCTCATTCTATTCAATGCACTTGGTGTGAAAAAATTACTACATTGACATTGGATGTCTATCATGTGAAGACTAGTTTCTTTAGCCTAAACACATTACCATGATGTTTTAATAGACTCTCAAAAGGATATAAGTGAAGCATGAGAGTTCAACAATTTCTACAAAATATTACCACCACCGTGCTCTAAAAGATATAAGTGAAGCACTAGAGCAATAACAAACTACTTCGAATGATATAAGTGGAGATCAATGAGTAGTTGAATAATTATGTAAATATGTGAAGACTCTCTAACATTTAAGAACTTCAGATCTTGGGATATTATTCAAAAATCAAGTAAAACAAAATAAACTAAATTGACGCTCCAAGCAAATCACATAACATGTGGTGAATAAAAATATAGCTCCGGGTATAGTTACCGATGGATGAAGACGAAAGAGGGGATGCCTTCCCAGGGCATCCCCAAGCTTAGGCTTTTGATTATCTTGAATATACTTGGGGTGCCATGGGAATCCCCAAGCTTAGGCATTTGCTACTCCTTGTTCCATAGTCCATCAAAGCAATACTCAAAACTTGAAAACTTCACAACACAAAACTTAGACAAAAATTCTCGTGAGCTCCGTTAGTATAAGAAAGCAAACCACTACTCAAAGGTGCAGAAATGAATTCATTCTTTGTTTATATTGTTGTTAAACCTACTGTATTCCAACTTCTCTATGGTTCATATCCTCCAATACTACTCATAGATGCATCGGAATAAGCAAACAACACACGAAAAACAGAATCTATCAAAAACATAACAGTCTGTAGTAATGTGCAGGTTTCGCCTACTTCTGGAACTCCAAAAAATTCAAACTAAATTGGTAAATTTGCGGAATTTTCCAATCATATGCAAAAAGATTCAACTAAAAATCACGCTCCGGTAAAATCTGAAGACTACTTTAACGCGCGCTAACGATTCTGTTTTTCACAACAAGATCACATAAACTTCACACAAGTCTTCCCAAAGGTTCTACTTGGCACAAACACTAAACAAAACATGAAACCACATCTAATAAGAGGCTAGATGCAATATTTATTCCCTAACAACAACAAAAACAAAACAAAACAAAAAGTTGGGTTGCCTCCCAACAAGCGCTATCGTTTTACGCCCCTAGCTAGGCATAATGATGCTCACATAAAAGATAAGAATTGAAACATAACGGGAGCATCATGAAGCATATGAATAGCACATTAAAGTCTAACCCACTTCCTATGCATAGGGATTTTGTGAGAAAACAACTTATGGGAACGATAATCAACTAGCATAGGAAGGGAAAACGAGCATAACTTCGAGACTTTCAACATATAGAGAGGAAACTTGATATTATTGCAACTCCTACAAGCATATATTCCTCCCTCGTAATAATTTTCAGTAGCACCATGAATGAATTCAACAATATAACCAGCACATAAAGCATTCTTTTCATTGTCTACTTGCATAGAAATTTTACTACTCTCCACATAAGAAAATTCATTCTCATCAATAGTAGTGGGAGCAAACTCAACAAAATAACTATCATGTGAAGCATAATACAATTGAAAACTAAAATCATGATGACAAGTTTCATGGTTATCATTATTCTTAATAGCATACAAGTCATCACAATAATCATCATAGATAGCAACTTTGTTCTCATAATCAATTGGAACCTCTTCCAAAATAGTGGATTCATCACTAAATAAAGTCATGAGCTCTCCAAATCCACTTTCATCAATATAATCATCATAAATAGGAGGCATGCTTTCATCATAATAAATTTGCTCATCAAGACTTGGGGGACTAAAATTATCATCTTCATCAAACATAGCTTCCCCAAGCTTGTGGCTTTGCATATCATTAGCATCATGAATATTCAAAGGATTCACACTAACAACATTGCAATCATGCTCATCATTCAAGTATTTACTGCCAAGCATTCTATGTAATTCTTCTTCTAGTACTTGAGCACAATTTTCCTTCCTATCATTTTCACGAAAGATATTAAAAAGGTGAAGCATATGAGGTAACCGTAATTCCATTTTTTTGTAATTTTATTTTATAAACTAAACTAGTGATAAAACAAGAAACTGAAAGATTCGATTGAAAGATCTAAAGATATACCTTCAAGCACTAACCTCCCTGGCAACGGCGCCAGAAAAGAGCTTGATGTCTACTACGCACCCTTCTTCTTGTAGACGTTGTTGGGCCTCCAAGTGCAGAGGTTTGTAGGACAGTACCAAATTTCCCTCAAGTGGATGGCCTAAGGTTTATCAATCCGTGGGAGGCGTAGGATGAAGATGGTCTCTCTCAAACAACCCTGCAACCAAATAACAAAGTGTCTCTTGTGTCCCCAACACACCCAATACAATGGTAAATTGTATAGGTGCACTAGTTCGGCGAAGAGATGGTGATACAAGTGCAATATTGATGGTAGATATAGGTTTTTGTAGTAAGAAAATATAAAAACATCAAGGTAGCAAGTGGTAAACGTGAGCATAAACGGCGTTGCAATGATAGGAAACAAGGCCTAGGGTTCATACTTTCACTAGTGCAAGTTCTCTCAACAAGGATAACATAATTGGATCATATTACTAGCCCTCAACATGCAACAAAGAGTCACTCCAAAGTCACTAATAGCGGAGAACAAATGAAGAGATTATGGTAGGGTACGAAACCACCTCAAAATTATTCTTTCTGATCGATCTATTCAAGAGTCCATAGTAACGTTCAATCTATCATTGAGTTCGTACTAGAATAACACCTTAAGACACAAATCAATCAAAACACTAATGTCACCTAGATACTCCATTGTCACCTCAAGTATCCGTGGGCATGATTATACGATATGCATCACAGAATCTCAGAAACATCTATTCAACCAACACATAGAACTTCAAAGAGTGCCCCAAAGTTTCTACCGGAGAGTCAAGACGAAAACTTGTGCCAACCCCTATGCATAGATTCCCAAGGTCACGGAACCCGCAAGTTGATCACCAAAACATACATCAAGTGGATCACATGCTATCCCATTGTCACCACAGATAAGCACGTGCAAGACATACATCAACTGTTCTCAAATCCTTAAAGACTCAATCCGATAAGATAACTTCAAAGGGAAAACTCAATCCATTATAAGAAACTAGATGGGGAGAAGAAGATCCAACTAGAATAGCAAATCTCGCGATACATCAAGATCGTGCCATCTCAAGAACACGAGAGAGAGAGATCAAACACATAGCTACTGATACATACCCTCAGCCCCGAGGGTGGACTACTCCCTCCTTGTCATGGAGAGCGCCGGGATGATGAAGATAGCCACCGGAGAGGGATTCCCCCCTCCGGCAGGGTGCCAGAATGGGTGTAGATTGGTTTTCGTGGGCTACAGAGGCTTTCAATGGTGGAACTCCTGATCTAGGTTAATTTTCGAAGGTTTCATTATTTATAGGAATTTTTAGAGTCGGGGCCAAGCAAAGGGGAGCTACGGGTCGTCCTCGGGAAAGGGGGGTGTGCCCCCTACCCTGGGCGTGCCCTCCACCCTCAAGGGCAGCCCATGGCTCTCCTGGCCCAACTCTTTTGCTTCGGGGGCTTCTTTTGGTCCAGAAAAAATCATAAAAAATTGGCTCATCAATTGGACTCCGTTTGATATTCCTTTTCTGTAAAACCCTAAAACAGGAGAAAAACATAAACTGGCACTGGGCTCTGGGTTAATAGGTTACTCCCAAAAATCATATAAAAGTGTATAATAAAGCACATAAGACATCCTAGAAGGATAATATAATAGCATGGAACAATCAAAAATTATAGATACGTTGGAGACGTATCACGCACACACGTAGACCCTACCCCTATGAGCACCTTCGAGAGAGTGGGCCAGCATATGATCTTGAGATTTTATGAAGTCACCATAGGTGCCTCGTAGTCGAGTGGAACGTCTCCTCCCACTGAACGCACATCGCCAGAAAATACTGAAATTAACCCAGGATAAATGCGAGCACCGGGACTTTAACCCTGGTGGGCTCGAGAAACCACTGTCCTCCTAACCATCTAACCACATGTTGGTTAGCACGACAAAATGTATGTGGTGACCGTGATGAGCTTATTCTGAAGTCCAGTGACCATATCGTGCTTTCGCTTCAAATACAATGACCGTAAGTGTTGTCAACAAAATATGGAGCACGCATCAAATGCAAAGTCCGTCAGTGTCATCAAGAAAATACGGAGACGTATCGTGAGGTAGATACCGTATGATCACCATGAGAATGTATACGATGACCGTAATGAGCATATTCTGAACTCCAGTGACCGTATAGTGCTTTAGCTTGAAATACAGTGACCGTCATGCATGAATGTGTCGTGGGCATGCATACTTTTAGAGGGCCGAGAGATAGTTTGTGTGCGTACGTGAAAGTGGTGTAGAAAGAGGGGATGTCCGGTGGAGACAAGGAGAGATATGCCCTTCGTTTCTCTTTCCCATGACTAATATTTTAGGATAATATATAAGCATTCACAATGCAAAACAAATATTTTTGGATGCACCATGCAATTAACTTTCATGTATAACATTGTACTATTGTATATGCTTATTTTCTTAGTGGCCGATTGCGTGTGTGGTGTGGTGGGCACATCATTTCTAGTTGTGGTGGGTCAACATGAGGACTCATGGGTCGGTTCCATCCTGCGCCACATAGGGTGGATCGAGACGCGTTATACGAAGACCCATGTGGAGGACTCAGCGTACAACACGAAGCTAGCTACCAGAGTCGTGGAGGACTCTATCCCCACTGGTGATAATCCGACTATATATGATTTGTAACCCTAGGCCCCCAGTATGTTATAGAAGCTTGGGGGCTAGTTCGTCGATAGTATACACACACGCACAATGCCTGGTATTCACGTGTACTTTGTACACACCCCTATCACTAATATACAGTGCTAGGAGTAGGCTTTTTCCTCAACTGCAAGGGTCCGAACTAGGGTAAAACTTTGCCTCGTATTACCATCCAGCCTAACAGTCAGGGATATCCTACCGAATGATATGATGGAATCATATCTGCCAACTACTAAGAGAGAGGTGTGTCTGGAGGGGGCAATGTGTGCGGGAGAGGCCTAAAGATAATGTGTGTGCGGGAGACACGTAGGCACATATATGTGCGTATAGAGGGCTAGTAGAGACCGTGCGTGTGTATATATGCATGTGAGAGAAATAGTGTTTTCCAACTGAGATTAGTGAAAAGAGTGGTGCATAGTAGTCAGAAAGAGAGAGAGAGAGATACAGAGAGAGCATGTGCGTGAGACTCCCCAACACCCCGAGAGAGATTGTGAGCATGTGTGAAAGAGAAATGCCGATGCATATAAAGTGTGTGCACTTATGCGGTAGATAGAGAGATATATAGCGCGTTTGTGAGAACGGGTCGAGGCATAGTGCATCTACGTGTAAAAGGTGGTTATACGCATTAAATTAAAATATAAATGGCATTATTATTTTTGGATGAGATCATGAATTTTGAAAATTGCGTATGGACGAAAATCGGTCTATCAGACACCCATACTCTATTGAATTCTAGCATGTGCATGTGTTTATTTTATATTATCGATCCATAGAGTGAGAGCGGTTTGAAATACAGGCAATGGATGCTTTTGCAATTCATATATAAACATTAATTAGTGCACTCCATGTAGTTAGTGTGAAGTACTTTATACATTTGTCACTTGCACGGATACATTCCAAATTGCTAGCTACGAAATAGAATACATGTCGAATTCAACATAAAGGGCGTTTCGAAGATCCGAATTCATAGGAAGTGCATTCATCTATTTGAACCCGAGATAATGGCATTTTTAAATCAGATGTAAAAGGGGGCATCAATCTTTGTTGTGCGTTTGAACATGCTATATATATTCATACGCATGTCTAACTTTTTTTTTGCAACCAAGGAGATTATATCTAGAACCATGCATGAACTGAGGTAAGTTGCATATTTCTTAATATAAACTCGTGTACAATGTATATTCAAATGTACCACCTCCATTCCAAAATAATCGTAGCTTTAGGATTTTCAAGAGTAAAGATTTGTGAAGTTTGACAAATCCTGAATGTTCAATTCAAGAGAACCAAAAACGTTAATGCTTCTGCTCCCAAATATTGAACGAAGCGCCAAATAGGCCTCTGGGCACCCGAAACCGCGCGAGACTAATGTTTGGTGGTAGGAAATTGTTGTCCTGACTCTGGCCTGTGTAGCCTATCGGCCCGATGTCCAAAGGTCTAAACCGGGGTAGGTTTGTAACTTCACCAAGACGTCAGTCTCAACCGCCTCCGAGAAGCATTCATACGCCGTGGGCGCCTAAACACCCATGTGCTCGGCCGAAATCTATCCCGCCCACATTTGGGACACCTGAGATTACTGTCCTACCCCCAACCCGCAATATGTCCGAAATTTTAGATCGGGGCAAAGTTTGTAAGTTTCCCCAAATTTCAAACAAGCGCGTCCCAAACCGAAACATTGTTCCCCTCAGTTCCCCGCCTCCCTCCATTTCCCCTTCATACTTCGTGGGCGCCAAAACGCCCTCTCCACCAGTCATGAAACCCCAGCCTCCTCCGTCCTCCACCCCATAGCGCCCAATCCACCCGCCCAACTCCATCACGCTGGAGCCGGTACCGCGACATCGTCGTCCAACGCAACCGCAACCGCAACGCCCTCAAGGACTTAGGAGCTGAAGCCGAGGTAGAGCTGCCGCCACGACGCCGACGTGCGCCGTGCCAGAACCACTCCAACCACGCTGTCCTGCGCCTCACTGCTGCCGCTCCACTGTCGCAACCGTCCACCGCACCAGAGCTGTTCCCGCTACGCCGTCATTCACTGCCTCGGATCTGCTTCCCCGCCGCCAATAGAGGGCCACTGCACCACACTCAACAACTTGGCCATGGGTTCGTCCAAGGCTGCACCGTCCTGCACAACTTCTCGTTTCCAGCGAAGCACAAGAAGATCATTGGAAAAGCAGAAGGAGGACACAGCACTGCCAGTAGAAATAGTACTCCTCTTCCCTTATTCGTGCAAACCTTACGTCTCTGCTCACACCGTATTCATCCCACAAAAGAAACTAGTTGAGCGCTTCTTACTGCATCTTCTTCGTGATACTAAATGCACAAGGTTTCCTCCCTTTACTAATTCACCTTTGCTGGAGGTCAGTAGCCCGCCTGGATTTCAATTCAGGGTTAGTCGAACCGCAATTAAAAGAAGCAGCATCCGCTGAGGCGCGCGGAGCACCTAGTTCGCCGATACGTCTCCAACGTATCTATAATTTTTTATTGTTACATGCTATTATTTATGATGTTTTGGAAGTTTAATGGGCTTTGTCATACACTTTTATATTATTTTTGGGACTAACCTATTAACCCAGAGCCCAGTGCCAGTTTCTATTTTTCTCCTGTTTTAGGGTTTCGCAGAAAAGGAATATCAAACGGAGCCCAATTAGCCTGAAAACCAACGGAGATCATTTTTGGACCAGAAGAAGCCCACGAAATGCCGGAGGGGGACGAGAGGACCCACAGGCTGCCCACGAGGGTGGGGGCGCCCCCCTACTGGGCGCGCCCCCTGCCTCGTGGACAGCCCGTAGCCCCCCTTTGCTTGGCCCCGACTCCAACACCTCATATATATACAGAAACCTCCGGAAAATAACCTAGATCGGGAGTTCCGCCACCGAAAGCCTCTGTAGCCACCAAAAACAAATCTAGACCTGTTCTGGCACCCTGCCGGAGGGGGGGAACCCTCTCCGGTGGCTATCTTCATCATCCCGGTGCTCTCCATGATGAGGGGGAGTAGTCCATCTCGGGGCTGAGGGTATGTATCAGTAGCTATGTGTTTGATCTCTCTCTCTCTCTCTCTCTCTCTCTCTCTCTCTCTCTCTCTCTCTCTCTCGTGTTCTTGAGATGGCACGATCTTGATGTATCGCGAGCTTTGCAATTCTAGTTGGATCTTATGATGCTTCTCCCCCTCTACTCTCTTGTAATGGATTTAGTTTTCCCTTTGAAGTTATCTTATCGGATTGACCCTTTAAGGATTTGAGAACACTTGACGTACGTCTTGCACGAGCTTATCTGTGGTGACAATGGGATATCACGTGATCTACTTGATGTATGTTATGGTGATCAACTTGTGGGTTCCGTGACCTTGGGAATCTATGCATAGGGGTTGGCACACGTTTTCGTCTTGACTTTCCGGTAGAAACTTTGGGGCACTCTTTGAAGTTCTATGTGTTGGTTGAATAGATGAATCTGAAATTGTGTGATGCATATCGTATAATCATGCCCACGGATACTTGAGGTGACAATGGAGTATCTAGGTGACATTAGGGTTTTGGTTGATTTGTGTCTTAAGGTGTTATTCTAGTACGAACTCTATGATAGATTGAACGTTACTACGGACTCTTGAATAGATCGATCAGAAAGAATAACTTTGAGGTGGTTTCGTACCCTACCACAATCTCTTCGTTTGTTCTCCGCTATTAGTTACTTTGGAGTGACTCTTTGTTGCATGTTGAGGGCTAGTAATATGATACAATTATGTTATCCTTGTTGAGAGAACTTGCACCAGTGAAAGTATGAACCCTAGGCCTTGTTTCCTATCATTGCAACACCGTTTATGCTCACTTTTACCTTTAGTTACCTTGCTGTTTTTATATTTTCAGATTACAAAAACCTATATCTGCCATCCATATTGCACTTGTATCACCATATCTTCGCCGAACTAGTGCACCTATACAATTTACCATTGAATTGGGTGTGTTGGGGACACAAGAGACTCTTTGTTATTTGGTTGCAGGGTTGCTTGAGAGAGACCATCTTCATCCTACACCTCCCACGGATTGATAAACCTTAGGTCATCCACTTGAGGGAAATTTGCTACTATCCTACAAACCTCTGCACTTGGAGGCCCAACAACGTCTACAAGAAGAAGGTTGCAAAGTAGACATCATCCGCCTGTTCGCCGGGGAAGCGGCACATCGGTGTCTATCATAGGGGTGTGGGGCGCAGGAGCTGCTTGCGCCTGATCTGGAGGTCGGCGGGGCTTGAATGGATTGCCGGGGGTCGGTGCCAAGCACGGCGGTGCGGAGAGGTAAAGGGGAGGGCGCAGGCAGGGGACTGGGCCGGTGGTCGCTGCCGTTTCTAGGAAGATCATCAAGGAGGTAGATGAAGGTGATCTGTCGGTTCTTTGTACATCGGGCGATGCAGAAAAAATGAACTGACCTATTTGTTTTCAGTCGAATGTTATTTTCATAGAATCCTGTAGTAATTTAGTGTGCCATGCATGTTGTAGAGCTATCATATGTCTCCCGTCATTTATTTCTCACCGACCTGCTATCTACTACCTTTACACTATACTAATTGTGCACACACTTCACCCATACTCACACTATTGTTTTTTTATGCATGGGTATTTCATACTCTGACGCAGTGTTGATGAATGCTGAAAAGAAAAGACAGAAGTCGCTCCAGCATAATTCGAAGATAAGCACTAGGCGTTTCAGCGCTCTAATGGATGCCATGTCAGCAATTGGAGACAGTAAACGTAGCTCTGTAGTTGATGATCTCAATTGCCACACACAACCATCTCAGGTGCTTGCTTTAACTTCGTGCTGTCAAATGTGGTTGCATGTTGCATATGGTGTCTAGCTTGTATTGCTTCCAATTTGGTTAAGTTGCATCTGCTTACTTTACACATTATACCTTTGATAATGGCATGCCTTCCTGTTTTTGATACATACTACATATGTCTATTAACCATGTTCGTACATCAAACTAATGCTCTTTTGTATCCCTCGTCAATCACTTATGATGAGACAGTCGCCCGGGTGGGTTATTGTGAGACGCCATACTCGTTTAAAGAGTGCAGTGTCATCCTCCCCACATGATTCTCAAGAAACAGCAAGGCTAAATGAAGATAGTCAATGTAGCTCTCTAGTTGATGACCGCAATTCCCCCACACCACCATCACAGGTGCTTGCTCTAACTTCGCAGTGTGATATGTGGTTGCATGTTGCATACGGTGTCTAGCTTGTAGTGCATCTAATTAGGGTAAATTGCATCTGCTTAGTTTACACATTATACCTGTGAATATGACATGCCTTCCTATTTTTGGTACACACTACATTTATGTGTTAACCTTGTTCTTACATGAAACTACCTCTCTTCTGTATCCTGCATCAATCACTTACGATGAGTCACCTTTATTCGTTGCCTATTGCATATTATTTATAGCCTGCTGCCATGTATTGCTTCTAATTTGGTCAAATACATTTGATAGGGCACCCTTTTAATTTGGCAGAGTGATATTGGTTTCATCTTTCATATGGTTTCTAGCTTGCATTGATTCTAACAAGTTCAAGCACCTTGTGCTTAGTTTACACTTTATACATCATACATGTCAATATATCACGTCGTCCTGTTTTTCATACATATTCCATCCTCCTATCATGCGGCTGCCTTACATGAAAGTAGTGTTCGTTAGTATCATGCGTCAATGAGTTCTGAAGAGCAAATTGTATTCCTTTTTCTTGTGGGTTTGACTTGACAAGGCAAAATCAAGAAAGAGCAAGGAAAAGAGTAAGGAAGGGGATGATGGTGGTCTTCTGCAGCAACGTAAATGGAGCATCTTTACCGATTCTCCTCTTACTGATAGTGCATTACAAGGTCCAAGTCTCCGCTCCCCTACTCCACTATCCAAGGTGCTTGCTCTAACTTGGCAGTGTGATATCTGGTTGCATGTTACATATGGTGTCTAGCTTGTATTTCTCCTAATTAGTGTAAACTGCATCTCCTTAGCTTACACATGATACGTGTGAATATGACACACTGGCCTGTTTTTGGTACATACTATATCTGTCTATCACACCATGTTCTTACATGAAACTACTCTTCTTGTGTATCCTGCATCGGTCACTTATGATGGAACACCTTTAAGTTGGCAGTGTGATATTGGTTTGCATCTTGAATATGATTTCTAGCATGTATTGCTTCTAGTTTGATGAACTCCACCTATGACGAGACAGTTTTAACTTGGCAGAGTGATATTGATTGCACCTTCAATATGGTGTCTAGTTTGTAGTGCTTCTAATTTGTTGAAGTGCCTTCTGCTTAGTTACCACATCATAGGTGTGAATATATCAAGCCGTCCATTTGTTTGTACATATTCCATCCTCCTATCATGACTTTGCCTGTCATCAGAGTAGTGTTTGTCAGTATTATGCATGAATGAGTTCTGAAGAGTGAATTATATTCCTTTTCGGTTTGACCTCACAATGCAAAATCAATAAAGCTGAAGGAAATTGGCAAGGCATTGGATGATGGTGGTCCTTCCGAGTAACTGAAACGGAGGTTCTCTACATATTCCTACTCCGCCATCCTCCCAACAAGATTCGCAAGACAACGCAAGGCTAGACAGTCAACGTAGTTGTGTAGATGATGAGCACATCTCCCCTACTCAACCATCACAGGTGCTTGCTCTAACTTGGCACTATTATATGTGGTTGCATGTTGCGTATGATGTCTAGCTTGTATTGCTTCTAACTTTGTTGAATTGCATCTGCTTACTTTACACATAATGCCTGTGAATATGACAGGTGTTCCTGTTTCTAGAACATACGTGTACATGATGAGCACATCTCCCCTACTCCACCATCACAGGTGCTTGCTCTAACTTGGCACTATTATATGTGGTTGCATGTTGCGTATGATGTCTAGCTTGTATTGCTTCTAACTTTGTTGAATTGCATCTGCTTACTTTATACATAATGCATGTGAATATGACATGTGTTCCTGTTTCTAGAACATACGTGTACATGATGAGCACATCTCCCCTACTCCACCATCACAGGTGCTTGCTCTAACTTGGCACTATTATATGTGGTTGCATGTTGCGTATGATGTCTAGCTTGTATTGCTTCTAACTTTGTTGAATTGCATGTGCTTACTTTACACATAATGCATGTGAATATGACACGTGTTCCTATTTCTAGAACATTCGTGTACATGATGAGCACATCTCCCCTACTCCACCATCATAGGTGCTTGCTCCAACTTGGAACTGTTATATGTGGTTGCGTTTTCCGTATGATGTCTAGTTTGTATTGCTTCTGATTATGTTGAATTGCATCTGCGTAGCTTACAACTTATACCTGCAACGATCACTTACCCATAAGACACATTTAACTTGGGACTATGATGTAGGTTGCATCTTGCATTGTCTTCTAGCTTGTACTGCTTCTAATTTCTTGAAATGGCACTTACGACGAGACACTTTTTACCTGATAGAGTGATATTGGTTGCCTGTTCATATGGTGCCTAGCTTTCATTTCTTCTAATTTTGTTGAAATGCCTTCCGCTTACTGTTTTTTCATACATATTCCATCCTCCTATCGTACGTGTGAATATGAAACGCTATCTTTTTTGTATATATTCCATCCTCCTATCCTGCGCTTGCCTTACATCAAAGTAGTGTTCGTCTGTATCATTCATCAACCAGTTATGCAGAGCTAATTTTATTCATCTTCTTGTGGTTTTGACTTCATAAGGCAATATCAGAAAATAGGAAGGAAAAGAGTAAGTTAGGGGATGTTGGTGGTCCTCCGCACCAACGCAAACAGAGACTCTCTAGATTTTCCACTGCTGCTGCCACTACAAGAAATATGTCAACTTGTGACCACCACTATTGGTCACTGAATGGTCACAAATTTCCATTTGTGACCTTTTTGTGACCAAAAACATAAGGTCAAAAGCTGGCCGTCATAAACTGACTATAGCGACCTTTTCTGTGAGAAGGTCATAGACGTTTATGACCAAAATATGCCTACTGTCGTGTTTTGGTCACTAGCAGCCTCCCCAGACCACGTAGGCATCTAGCGTGGCAAGCTGATGTGGCACAAGAATCGGCCCGGTCCAATTCGGTGTTTTACATGGGCCGAGCCCAACAATTCGGCCTTTTTAATTTATTTTTTCCCTGTGAATTTTGTGTCGGCTTCATGGGCCAAGCCCAACATTGCTGCATTTTTTATTGTTGGCCCATGGCCTTTTATTGTTTATTGATTTTCTATTTTCAGCCATTATATATTCAAGCTGGTCCCACTAGTCAGATGGGTCCCACTTGTCATGATCATCTCTCAAATTGGTCCCACATGTCAGAAATGTACAAATTTGACAGATTATTTTCATAAGTGGCCCCATTGGTCAAGTTTCCATTTCACAAATTTTCAAATCACATACATAATCAAAAAGCACACATAAAATTCATCAAATATACCACTAAATAAATCGATTACAATCTTTACAACACATATATGCTACAATATGCTACTCTTCACTGAGTACGACTTGATGGCTTCACACTTGCTTCACACTTCACACTTGAGCTTCTGTAAAACAGGAACAACCACAACTTTAAATCTCAATTGCAGTATAGGCCATATACAGAAGCAGTTCAAAGTTGAAACAACATCAATTAAACAAACGCGCATAGAAACATATGAGTCAAAATGCAGTATAGTCACAGGACAAGGACACTCCTATTATCAAATCAACACACATATGGTGAGTTTGGTTGGTGTCCTGAGCTACTTGCTTAGAAAAATAAGTTGCCTGGTTTGTGCCTGATGTGTTCAGCGTTTGCTGCCTGGTGAGGCAAGCCTGGACAAGGGCGGTTTGGTTTGTAGCCTGGACTGGTAGAGCTACACGCATTATAATAATGTGGATGTCTCATGTGAGCATCATGCTGTGGTTTTATTAAACAATGATACAACAACATAATACGATATCTTCAATGCAAATTATGGTACTTGTAGCAAAACAGTTTGAAACAACAACTACACAATACATTATAACGAGAGTAAGCTTGAATCAAACAGAGAAGGAAACATTTTCGAGTTTAAAAGTTACAACGTTTGCAAGATATCCCAACTCGCAAGTTCAAGAGGCATAATTCAGAAACTTGCATCAGGGCGAGTAGCATTCCACTTGACACAACTGCATCTTCAGGTCTGACAAGGCAGGGAGAGGGAGGGGGTTACCTACAGCTGCATG
Organism: Secale cereale; assembly: GCA_902687465.1. Classification (NCBI taxonomy): domain Eukaryota; kingdom Viridiplantae; phylum Streptophyta; class Magnoliopsida; order Poales; family Poaceae; genus Secale; species Secale cereale. Next base: position 731,859,366 of record LR738715.1, read on the forward strand.
CAGGAAGATGGGTGGGAGTTGGGCGACGTCCATGGTGACCTTTCGTGCTTCCTCCCTCCCTCCTCGAGTGGTTCTCCAATCCAACACATACATATATATAGAATTCAGCATGAATCATTGGTCTTAGTTGTGTCAAGTGAATCAGTAGCATAAGCATGCAGCAACAACATAAGCATTTAATCAACATCAGCGTGAGCATAGGCATTAAATCAGAAGCAACAACTAATTGAAACCAAAAGGTTTCAGATCATGTACGCTGGTCCTATACTTCTATCTTCAATAGAATGTTGTAATCAAACATTCTGGAACCTGGATAAACACGGACATCAAGCAAACTGTGCATGTAGGATGATTCACCAGCTAAAAAAGAGAGGCATTTTGGGTGATTACCAAATACAGCCTTCTTACGACACGTAAACGAAAACATGATTCATAAACTGGGGAAACACAAATAAGATGCAGCTAATACGAACATAGAAATGGCAATATACTATCGCTATGGAAATATACACATTAATTTTTTTAATATTTGTATCTCTTTTTGATTCAGTGTTGTTAAGAAAAGGAAGATTAATCAAACAATTTGTACAACGGGAGGCATCACTAACTTTTAGAACTGCAGTAATTAAAAATAAACATTAGACATTCAAGCGCCTTGGCATTTACATTGTGCCGACATAAACATCAGGGGAAAATAGTGAGAATGGAATTGCAAAGAGAGGCAACATAGCAGGTCCTGGAGTTATCTATTTTGAGAGAGGCTTGTTGTTAGCCATCTTCACTGGGATCTTTTAAAACAATGAGTGAGGATTAGGACACATGTCAAGCAGCATACATATTACAAGTATCTTATGTCAATGATCATTCATATGTAACTAAATAATTGATGTAGGTTCGGTGCTTCCAACTTGAGTTCCAGTGGCAGCGACCCCTAAATGAGCATCACCAATAGAGCAGAAGGGAGGGGGTTTGGGGGTTACCTGCCCTGACGTGATGCCGACGCCGGTGGTGGAGGCTGCAGGTCCCGGTTGCTGGCGCGCATGAAGGCAGGAGGAAATTGACCCTTGGTGATGTCGACCCTCCGTCTTCATCTTCGGCGTCGAGCATCCACTGGAGCCGCCTATGGCGGATCGAATGGATGGCTCCGTTCCATAGAGGAAGTGGGGGAGCAGCAGACATGCATAGACAGATGAAAAATAAAAAAAAGTTTTGTCATCAGCTATCTAAAGGAACAACAAACAGTGACAATTGACAGCAGCTGAAGAAAAATATGATCCTACTGCTACTCTCATCCATTAAACTGACATCATATAATACTAGCTATCTCAGTTATCGACAGCAGCTGAAACAATCTGCCACTTTGGCCCCTATGCTACGCAGAGGTACCACCTTGGCAGATGGGATCGAGCGGGGGGCAAAAAGAGAGAGAGGGAGGTGGATGACCGGCGACCTGAGAGCGTGCCAGGCAGCGGAGCCGGGGCCGGGAGATCTCCGCGACGACGACCACAGTGCTCTGCGTGAGGATGGAGGGAAGCCATGGCACGTCAGGTAAGGGAATGGAAGAGAAAGGAAGAGCAAATCGGTAGAATATCTTACCTCGACGAGCAGCAGAAGGACGCAGACGGCCGAGCGGAAGCAGACGACGCCATGGACATGGAGCACCAGGTCCAACCCATGGGGGCGCGGATCTGGAAGCCGTCCAGGAACCCTAGCTATCGCGCTCGGGCATGGGAGGAAGACAGCGCGCGGATCTGGCGAGATCTGGCGAGAAAGGGGGACGGCTCCTAAACGGTTGTTCATGTCGATGTCGGCCTCCTTGCAGATGATGTTGGAGAAGCGGCGGCCCACCAGGTCCTTCTGGTGCTCGTTCCCGAGCAGCGCGCAGAGGAGGTGGGGCGCCGTCGGGTCGCCGCTGGACGGGGAAGGGGCAGAGGCGTCGGCGAGGAGCGAGCGAAGATGGCGGTGGAGGTGCGGCGCCGAGGGCGGGACGAGCGCGGCGGCCCTGCGGCGGAAGGCGATGAGTGAGGCCTCCGGGGCGGGGTGGGTCGGCGAGCGGAGGAAGAACGGCGGGCGTCCTCGGGGAGGCGAGGAGGAGCGGGTGGTGGTCGCGTGGGCGCGGGCGGCGGGATCTGATCTGAATCGGGTGGACCGACGGGGGGAGGGGAGTTAGGGTTTGGGCTGCGGGTGGGTGGATGGATGGATGGATGGATGGATGGATTTGTGCCATGTCATCAATCCATGGCAGAAACATCTCCACCAATGAGAATTAAACTTATGTAAATGTGTTTTTTATTTTTGTTTCTTTTCCTTGTTCTCACCTATGTGAAGAACCTACCAAATATTAGTTACAAAATTGCACCGCAACAATTTTCAAAAATATTCGACCGTATTTTATGTACAAATTGACCAAATGGTTCCTTCTTAAAAGTTTTTCATCCACCTCCCGTCTCTTTTCCAAGTGCCCAATATGAGTTTTTTTAAAGAACCTAGCAAATAGTTGTTGCAAATTTGGACCAAATCAATTTTATAAAACATTAGGCCATAGTTAATGTACAATTGACCAAATGGTTGGGTGTCAGAAACGAGCTATCAAGCGTGAAGATTCATGGATTTCAAGCCAAAATATCAATCTTATGGCCACATTCATGGCATAGTTTGTTCAAATGATCTCATATTATGCACAAGGGTGCATCTTGGAATGGCAAACAATATTGCCTAAGGAAGTTTTCATTTTCTTTGGACGAAAAAATCATTTTTCATTTTTTGAGTGCCCAAAAGGAGGTTTTTTTGTGAAGGACCTCCCAAATATTTGTTGCAAAATTGTACCAAATCATTTTTATAAAATACTAGGTCATATTTAATGCACAATTGACCAAATGGTTGGGTGTAAAAAGTTTTGATCCACCTCCGGTGAAAAAGACAAATTTTCGCCGATTCAGCTGGAAGCGGGTCAAATTTGAACTGTAGCTACCTCGTAGTTTGCTATTTATTCTTTCCAAAAATCATTTATAGTTACATAAGTACCTATTTAATCAGAGAAACACCAAAAAAATTCCAAGATTCAACCACTAGCTAGGAACGGTCATTCCCGCCGTTTTGACCGCATTTTGAAACGGGCATAAAAAATTCAAAAAAAAAATCAAAAAATAGGAAAACCTTTGCATGGTGTCATTATATATGACCAAGTTACCAGAAAAAAATATAAACTTGTAATACGGCAATTCTTTTAAAAAAGTGTTCTCAGAAATGAGCTATCATGCGTGAAGATTCATGGCTTTCAAGCCAAATGATCAATCCTATGGCCACATTCATGGCATAGTTTGTTCAAATGATCGCATATTGTGCACAAGGGTGCATCTTGGAATGGCAAACAATGTTGCCTAAGGAAGTTTTCATTTTCTTTCGACGAAAAATTCATTTTCCATTTTTCGAGCGCCCAAAAGGAGGTTTTTTTGTGAAGGACCTCCCAAATAATTGTTGCAAAATTTGACCAAATCAATTTTCTAAAATACTAGGACATATTTAATGCACAATTGACAAAATGGTTGGGTGTAAAAAGTTTTGATCCACCTCTCGTGAAAAAGACAAATTTCCGCCGATTCAGCTGGAACCGGGTCAAATTTGAACTGCGGCTGCCTCATAGTTTGCTATTTATTTTTTCAAAAAATCATTTCTAGGTACATAAGTACCTATTTAATCAGAGAAACACCAAAAAAATTCCAAGATTCAACCACTAGCTAGGAACGGTCATTCCCGCCGTTTTGACCGCATTTTGAAACGGGCATAAAAAATTCAAAAAAAAATCAAAAAATAGGAAAACCTTTGCATGGTGTCATTATATATGACCAAGTTACCAGAAAAAAAATATAAACTTGTAATACGGCAATTCTTTTAAAAAAGTGTTCTCAGAATTGAGCTATCATGCGTGAAGATTCATGGCTTTCAAGCCAAATGATCAATTCTATGGCCACATTCATGGCATAGTTTGTTCAAATGATCACATATTGTGCACAAGGGTGCATCTTGGAATGGCAAACAATGTTGCCTAAGGAAGTTTTCATTTTCTTTGGACGAAAAATTCATTTTTCATTTTTCGAGTGCCCAAAAGGAGGTTTTTTTGTGAAGGACCTCCCAAATAATTGTTGCAAAATTTGACCAAATCAATTTTCTAAAATACTAGGACATATTTAATGCACAATTGACAAAATGGTTGGGTGTAAAAAGTTTTGATCCACCTCTCGTGAAAAAGACAAATTTCCGCCGATTCAGCTGGAACCGGGTCAAATTTGAACTGCGGCTGCCTCATAGTTTGCTATTTATTTTTTCCAAAAATCATTTCTAGGTACATAAGTACCTATTTAATCATAAATACATGGTTTGGTGGCGATACGTCGAGGTTTGGGCGGTGGTCGAGGGCCCCAACTCTAGAGCGCGTAAACTCGCATGCCTGCTGCGTGGTCACCGCGTGACTGTGGCGTTGCCATGTGTTCTGGGCGGCCTAGGCATGTCTAGTGGGTTGGCCACTCCCCAGGTAGGTGCTAGGAAGAAAATTATAACATAAGATTCTCACGAGGAGACCGATCGATGCTCAAACATGAATTAGCAGCCAAGTGTTTGATTAGCGGTACGGAAAATGCACATGGCTAATGGGCGTGAGTTTTGGTTGAGGATGATCAGTTACTAAGAAGACCGTCTTCACAAATTTTCAGCTCAAAAGGAGGAGTCTAGGTGGTACTTGCTTTGCAAAGTACCACACTGGACATAAATACGAATGTTGAAGATGGGCTCAAAATAATGAATGGATTGAGCTGGCATTTGGTGGAGGATAGTTATTTGGGCATAGAAAAGCACTGTAGAAAATGGATACCATTTGGACATGCCAAAGTGGTACTTCCTTCACAAAGTGTTTTTTGAACGGAATAGGAAAATGAATATTTTTGAATTATTTTTGAACTAGGCAAGGAAGGTTTTTTTACATATTTGACGAAGATATGTCCCAAAGAATTTATGAGATTTTTTGGGGAATTTTGGGAATGACAGAAATACAGGTTGCTTCACAACCTAGGGCAAAAACTGCCACATGGACATGACACATAGGCAAAACTGATGAGGTGGCACCTAGTCGTAGCAACTCACCACAATTTTCAAGGTTATGACCATCTATATTGGTCATGAACAGCTAGAAATAAGGCAGCGAACCAGTGCTATCTGCTTTGTGACCATTTCGTGTAAGGAAATTATGACCTTTCTGACCAAAATGATCGTTATAGTTTAAGGTTTGGAGCCCCCCGGACAGCTTTTGACCAATTGGTATGAAATGGTCATAGATCTATGACCAATTCTTCCAGGGCCACTAACAAAAGGTCATAAGTTGACATATTTCTTGTAGTGTGCTAATGAAGTTGAAGTCCTAAGTCTACATGATGAGTTCATCTCCTGTACTCCACAATCGCAGGTGCTTGCTCTAAGTTGACAGTGTGATAATTGGTTTCATGTTGCATATGTTGTCTAGCCTATATTTCTTCTATTTTTATTAAATTGCACATGCTGAGTTCATACGTTATACATGTGCATATGACATGGCGTTCTGTGTCTAGAATACACTGCATCTATATATCATACCATGTTCTTACATCAAAGTATTGTTGTTATGTATCCCGCATCAGTCACTCCTGGTTGGACACTTTTAACATGGCAGTTTGATAGTGGTTGCATCTTGCATTGATTTCTACGTTGTACTGCTTCTAATTTTTCGAATTGCCACTTATTACAAGACACTTTTAACTTGGCAGAGTAATATTGGTTGCATCTTTCATATGGTGTCTAGCTTGCATTACTTCTATTTTCTTGAAAATCATTCTGCTTAGTTTACACATCGTAGCTGTGAATATGTCATGTTGTCCTGTTTTTCTTACATATTCCATCCTCATACGGTTGTCTTACATCAAAGTATTGCTTGTCTGTATCATGCATCAATGAGTTCTGAAGAGCGATTTTATTCTTTTGTGTTGTGGGTACGGCTTGACATGGCAAAGTCAAAAAAGAGCAAGGAAAATAATATAGTAGGGAGTGGTGTTACTCGTCGGGTGAAACGGAAAAGGATCTGCCGTCTAGATTCTGCTGGTACTTATAGTGCAGTAGAAGGTCCAAGTCCACCGACTAAATCTACAAACACAGTATCACCAGTTGCACCAGCTGCAGCATCCGCTTCAACTGTACCAGCATCTCAACGAGTTACTCGTTCATTTGCTCCGGAACTAGCCAGTTCCCAAGCTGCCTTCACACCTAACACTACTTCCGAAGCACTGCTGACACAACAGGACTTGGCAAGATCAGATGAACCTCATGAGCATCAACACCAAGACGGTACATGACAGTTTGATGCTCCTTTATAAGTACTCTCACAGTTTGATGTACACTAACACTTTCCATATTTGTTGTTGAACTAACACCATGACGCAAGTGGAAACAGACATCAGGGATAATGCTTGATAGATTAACAAAATCTAAAGGAGGAAGACTGGAGATCCATTTTGAGGAAGGTTTAAAAAGGCCACATGATGCTATAGAGTCAGCCAAGTTAGTATCACAGGCGGCCGTTGCCGTTAGGTGTCATGCACATATCCTCCCAATGTGGATCTAGTACAGGAATGAGAAAGACAATACCCAGTTTAACACCTTCCTTGACCATTTATCCGTAAGTAATGTTATTCATCGCAATTAGTAATATTGTCTTGCTCTGTCCCATACTTTCTAGCTTCCTCCCATTCTTTTTTCAATAGATGAGGTTCAAGTTGGATCCAAAAGATAATGCAACTAAACAAGCATGCACTCATGTTTTTCAGTCTGCTCTGCGACAGTATCGGTACCACCTTAGAAAATCTCACTTTGAAGGCAAGGCTAACAATGAAATAGCCCAAACATCTCCAGTGGAATATATTACAGATGAAGACTGGACAGCCCTCGTTAAACACTGGTCTGATCCAAAGTATCAGGTAGGCTATATGTATTTGATCAGACCACATATTGAACTTGTATTTATGCATGTGCCTTACAAGTGTATCTTCTTCTAGGCTAACTGTTTGAAGAACCAGACTAACCATTCTAAAGTGAAATTCCAATAGACAACAGGATCTCATAGCTATATTGCACACTATGAGGCTCTTGTAAATAGCTGCTACTTCCTTCTTTTTTCTGTGCCATATTATCGTATCTATATTGACTTGTTCCAAATACAGAGGAAAGCCTATGCGGACCAAAATGAACCTGAACCGAATGCAGTGCAAATCTTCAAGGATTGCCACACCAGCAAGATGAAGGGCATGAGCACACCAGTTCAAGCCGCTGTTGTAAGTCCTTACTCCTCCTGCCTTTGAACTGATTGGTACTGTGATGTGTTCATTTAACTACTTGGTTTGCAGCCAATGTCAGTTACTCTGTTCACTTTTATACACAGTTGTCTTAACGTATCATTTCACCTTACATGGTTTAAAAGAGATGAAGGATAATCTTTTGGTCTTGATCTGTATTCTAGTTGTTATGTTCATGTGCGCACACAATGATAAAATAGCCTGTTTGTTTTATATCTGTTTGCCCATGATATGAATGATGTCATACTATGTTCCTCCTACTTTAAACCATGTCTCTTTATCCTTAGATGTCAACGAATGTGAGGAAATAGACAATACAGTAGGCATGCTACATGGACATATGTTCCGAAAGTGATTTTATTATGTAGTTGGCACTACAATACATGCTAATGTATTACAGTAGTTCACCAAAATAAGTTATGTATAAACGTGTAACCTACTTTGTTTGTTTTTGTCTCATTAGTAACTTATCTGGTACACTAATCTACAAGTTCAAACTTTCAGGAAGCTATGGAAAAATGATTGAACAGCCACAACCACCTGAAGATGACGAGGCTACCACGGGCACAATGTCACCTCTTGCTGCAGTGCGTCAGTATCTCTCCACTAACAGTGCAAAAAGCACCTTCCTGCGTAATTCTGGGTTGGTTGTCAAGGTAACCTTGTCCAAATCGCCTACTGAACAAAATCTTCCTGCTAGACAGAGTGATATATCTGTGCTCCAGACACAAGTCCAATCCCTAATGGACGTCGTTTTGGAAACAAGAATATTGGTTGACAAATGTCATCAAGATATGAATGGTTTTGAAACCAGACTATCAGACATTCGCTTCGTTGTTCAAGGGCAATGGCGGAAAAAAGGTGAAGATCGTGCTGCTCCATCAGATTCTACAGCCTGAAACATTAGCACTCGGGTCAAATGATATGTGCTTCTATACATCTGATGGTCCTTTTATCTGCAAGGACTGTAAACTTTATGTCAACATGCCTTTTGTTGTGATATAGCATTTATGATGCTGCCAAAGGCCGCAATAATTACAACACTATTTTTGTATAGTGTAGGTTTATCTTAGTAATGTATTTGGCCGAAAGCTTCGTAGGAGCCCAACATGCCAACATTCGTCGAGCCCATTCCAATTGGGCTAAAAACGATTATGGGCCGAAATTTGCATGTAGCCCACTAAAATATTTGGGCCTAAATCAGCATAAGGTTTCATATTTTTCAGGTAGGCATGTGCCCATAGTGGGCCTTTAACAGGCCTAAACATAATTTGGGCCCTCAGTAACAATAGGCCATTTACAGGTGTAAATATCTCGAGCCCATAAAAAACATGGGCCTTTAAAAGACCGAAAGTGAGATTGGGCCCATTTACAATGTGGATCTTCCACAGGCCGAAATTGGGATGGGCCATAAATGCGCCGACCTAATACACGGGCCTTTAATAGGTCGGAAGTTCAGTCGGGCTAGATTATCGTCATTTTTATATGGGCCGTTAATGGGCCCGATGTGACGTTGGGCCACATATGGCCCATGGATTTCGTCCGACGTTAACAGTCCAAAAATCACAACAGGCCGAAAGTGGCCCAAATCTATAGTGGGCCTCTAACAGGCCGAATGTGAGACATGGCCGAATATGACCCAAATCATTCACGGTCGTTTATGGGCCGAAAGTTTCAATGGCCTGTAAATGGGCCCAAATGAAGCAGGACCTTTAACAGGCCGGAAATACACCGGGCTGTAATTCTGCCCATATACTTAGCGGACTGTTAACGGGCCAGAAGTGACCATGGGCCGCGATGGTGACAAGTTTAGGATAGGCCGTTGACGGGTCGATTTGACACTAGCCGTACGGGCCTTAACTGAGAATGTTGGGCCTTTAGCTGGGCCGGACCATTATGGTCCGCAAGATCTCGCGGGCCTTTAGCTGGGCCGCCCCATTATGGCCTGCAAAATCTCATGGGCTTTTAGTTGGGCCGGCCCATTATGATACGCAAAATCTCGTGGGCCTTTTGCTGGGTTGGCCCATTATGGACCGCAAAATCTCATGTGCCTTTTGTTGGGCTGGCCCATTATGGACCGCAAAATCTTGTGGGCCTTTAGTTGGGACGGCCCATTTAAACTTTATGGGCCACTTTTGGGCCGGTCCACGTGTCAACATATCAGAGCCGCATCTCACCCATTGGATGAGTGACAACTATGCCAACGCGGAGCTCACACGTGTTTCCGTCAGCCAATCAGAATTTTACACGTGGAAAATCCCCATTGGTCCGGGCTGTTAACGGGTTATCGGGTCTAAAACCGGACCCGATAGCTTAACGACGTTCCGTTACGGTGGATGCCACGTGTCGGTCACCCTTGACGAAAGCACTTCTGTGACACGCGATTTATCGTCATGGAAGTGGACACTTCCGTGACGATAATTTTGGTAATGTCATGGAACACTTCTACGACAGCACAGGTATGACCATCTTCATTCTGTCATAAATTTGTCATGGATGTACATGCATGACAGAAAACGTGACCTACTGTGACAAACACGTATCATCACGGAAGTGTATTTTTTTGTAGTGGGGGGCAATGATTATCAAGGGTATGAACCCAGCTTCGGTCCCGGGGTCTGACGGCCTCCCGGTGCATTTTTTTCAAACCTTTTGGAATACCATCAAGGGGGATATCCTTGCTATATTGGAGGTATTCTTCCGCGGGGTCCTGGACCTATCCCACTTAAATTATGGGATCATTTCACTTATCCCCAGGATACTAGGGACGATGGATATCAGGCAATTCAGGCCCATAACGGACATTAATGATTTTCCAGATTTTGGCCAGAGGGTACGCCAGTAGGCGGTCTGGATTGCCCTCCCCCTCTGATTACCCATCCGAATCAGTCAGCCTTCATACAAGGACAATTTTCCATGAGATCATACGCGAGGGCAAGATCAAGAAGCTAAAGGCGTTTTTCATCAAAATCGACTTCCACAAAGCCTACGAGATGATCCACTAGTCCTTCCTTCAAGAAGTGCTTACCAAGAAAGGTTTTGACTCCCATTAGATCGCTAGGGTCATGCAGATACACATGAAAACTAATATTAATGGAGAGGTCGGGCCCTATTTTCATGCCACGCAAGGAGTGCGCCAGGGGGATCCGTTATCCCCATTTTATTCAACCTAGTAGTGGATGCTCTCACGACTATCCTCGACGCAGACAGGAGGGCTGGTCATATCCATGGGGTATGCCCTCATATCATTGGTGGTGGTGAGATAACCTACCTCCAATATGTCGATGATACGATACTAATGGTGTAGGGATCAGACGAGGACATCCAAAACCTGAAATTTCTCCTCCTCTGTTTCCAGGAGATGTCTGGCCTGACTATTAACTTCATGAAGAGCGAAGTCGTGATAATGGGCTATGCAGAGGATGACAAAATACGAATTGAAAATGGTCTCTATTACAAGTTGGGCTCCTTCCCCATGACGTACTTGGGGATGCCCATTAGTGGTGCCCGTATTCAGGAAAAAGACTTACGACCTACGGTGTCCAGAGTCCAAAACTAGTTGGAGCCATGACAGGGGAGATGTCTATCCAAAGCGGCAAGGGTAGTCTTGATTAACTCCTCCATGACTAGTCTCCTAATGTATCTAATGGGATTCTATAGCTTTCTCGAATCCCTTCATCACGACATTGCCAAATACCAATGAAGGTTCTTTTGGGCTGGTAATGGCGATAAACAAAAGTACCACGTGGTAAATTGTCGGAGGTCTGCAGTAAACCGAAAGATCAAGGTGGGTTGGGGGTTGTCTCCTCCAAGCGGATGAACATCGCCCTTCTCTCCAAATGGTTGTGGAGAATTGTAATGCCCAGTATGCGACTATGTCTCCCACGTGTCGAGGCACGACTTAAAGACATAAGCGCATACTAGAATGATCTCAAGTATGGTATCTTTGCACACTCATGTAAAATTCAGGGATGAAATTGTAAAAGATAGTTGGCTTACACTCGCCACGTCACACAAATGAATACAATAGCATACATCATCCAAAGAACATCAGGGTCCGACTACGGACGAAAATCCAAATGCAGGGCGATGAAGAGAAGAGAAGAGAACAAGTGCCAACGATCACCAAGTTGATCAAGAAGTGATCCTAACTACACACGATCAAACATAACCCCACCGTGTTCACTTCCCGAAGCCCTTTGGAAAGATACCATCACGGTTACTCACATAGGTAGTGTATTCATGAATAAGGTGTCAAGTTATCTACAACCGGATATTAACAAATTCCCATCTGCCACATAACCGCGGGCACGGCTTTCGAAAGATCAAACCCTTCAGCGGTGTCCCAACTTAGCCCATCACAAGCTCATGATCTGCAGAGTTGCAACTCCAAAGTGGGAAGACCCGAGTATTCTCGGAATCCCGTGCTCAAGATATTTCAACAAAGGTAAAACTAATCCAGCAAGACCTCCCGGCGTGCCGACACCCTGATAGTAGCCGCGCGTATCTCGTCTCAGGCCACGATCGAATGGGACAAGCTACTGGTGTATACCAGACGTGGGTTGCCTAGTTTGGACCAACACTCATGAGGAGCACTGGCCCGGGTTGTTAATTAAGAACTCGGGTTTGCAACGCCCTATGCAAGTTTTAGTTATTAGGAAAATGTAAAACCAATGTTGGGCCCTACTGGAAAAGCTTTAAACAGAGCGAATTATCAAGGGGGGCCCATAAACCCCAACCGTGTTAGGAACTGAAAAATCAAGGAACATAACACCGTTTTATCTATTCCTAAGGTGGCATGAGTGGAACAAAACACCAACCATTGAGGCTTAGCCTTCCACCCATTACCAATATATAGGTGCATTAGTTTATAACAGGTAATATATTGTGTTATCCCAATAACAAGTTCATCATGGAGCAGTCTTTAAAACTTCACCTGCAACTAACAACGCTATAAGAGGGGCTGAGCGATGCGTACTTAGCTAAACATTGGTTTGCTAGGAAGGCGGTTAGAGTGTTTCATGGCAACAATAGGGGGCTCACAAACAGGAATGGGCATCGAGGCATAACTAAAGAACAAGACATCTAGCATAGGCAAAGATAGAAGTGATGTCTGGGAATGGTCATCTTGCCTGTTGAGTCCACGGAGGGATCGTAACCTTGCTCCTCAAACTCAGCCTCGAAAGGAACCTCGAACTCCGAATCGTCACCGGGCTCTAACCAACACAAAAATGCAAACACCGAACAACAATCAATCATCATGCAATGCTCAAACACATGATGCATGAATATGATGCATATGGACAAAGACATGGCGCAACTCATAGGAACAAGAAGAGTGCACAAGCATCATCGCAATAACAAGATCACACACATGTGGAACACAAGCAAAAGGGAACAAAACTAACATGGCCACAAGTGGTTATGTTGATGTTTAAACAAGCACCCAACAAGTTGTATAAGTTGCTTAACATGGCAAGGGGTGCATCTAGGACTAACAGCAACATGCTAGCATTTTAAATGGTCCGAAAAGAACAAACAACAATTTCCGGAAACTCCCATGTTCATTTAACTACAAATAGGACAGATCTGACAAAGTCATATTTTAAAGTTGTTAAACATGCAAAGTAACAGCACTATATTAATCTACACATTTTTCCACCCCAAATACATATAAAGTTTGTCAAATTTGGAGTTTTAGTTATTTAGTTATGATTTTTACAAGTTTAAGCATTTTTAAATACAAATTAATTCAAACAACAATATAAATGTTTTTAAACATGGCAACAAATTGCATATTAATATTCTACATGAAAAACTAGGCAGTTTTCATATATAAAGCATTTTCATCATATGCAAATTTTAAAAGATATAAAATATGCAAAGATAATGCAGAAAAAGAAAAAGGAAAACAAAACAGAAAAGAAAAGAAAAACAAGGAAAAGGGGCTAACACACCCAGACTGGATCTAGCCTGAGACGCTGACCCGTGGGTCCAGAGGCGCTATGGTGGCGCTGCGGGTGTGTGAGTGGGTAGAAGTGGCGCAGAGAGGCTGACCGGTGGGACCGGCCTGTCAGTGGCACATATGGAGCAAAAAGGGGGGAATAATTCCACTGCCCCCGGCGTGATTCGAACCCAGCCCGCTGGCTAACTGACGAAGAGACACACCACTGGGCTACGAGCGTGCATCTGACAGAGTATAGGTGTATTGCGTTAAGAGATAGCTAGAGAAGCAGCAAGCAGGGGGAAACAGAGCCCGTCGGAGTAGCTCGTCGGAGCTGCTCCGGCGACCAAATCAACCGGTGGAGTGGTGCGGTGAGTTCCTGGGGGAGTTCCGCACCTGCGACGCAAACTCGCAGCACCTAACGATGGCTACAACGTCGCCGGCGGCAAGCAACAGAGGCGGCAGCGACGCACAACGACGCGGCAAAACACGGTGCGACAAGCTACGGCGAGAGCACCGGCAGAACCTACGCGACACGGCGAAGCTGATGGACACCAGTAGAAGAGCTACGGTGGTCGGGGCACTTAGACGTACTTTGTGTTAATCGAGTATGTGGCGCTACAAGAAAAGGAATGTGGAGCTACGCTTTCCGCAGCTTTTCGACATTTGTGTGAGACCTCATATCTCGATAGGAGATGCCCTTGGTAATCTTACCAACCTCGCATTTAGACGTACTTTTAGTCCGGCAGAACGTGACCAATGGGACGAGTTAATTGAGTATGTGGCGCTACACACATCCCTTGCTTGAGAGTGACACCTTCTCCTAGCATCTTGAGCCAGGTGGACAATTCTCTTCTAGGTACCTATATAAGGCCATTGCGTCCATGCCAGGCCCGGAGGAACTTAATCTCCTTTGGGAGATGAATGTGCCAATGAAAAAAATCCTTTGTCAATTGGTTCGAGGTCGATTACCCTCGAGTATCGAGGTTTGAAAAAGGAGTGGCCCCAAGGATAGAAACTGCCCACTATGTGCGGTCCCGGAAGACTCGAGACATATCTTTTCACATCTCCGGCAACAATCTTCTTGTGGAGCACCCTCCGGGAAGGGATTGGTGGTGTGTGGTGCCATGAAAACCCCCCATATATGTCCCTAGAAGTGTGTAACATGCCGCCTAGTCAACGACACACAATGTAGGTGGTAGTTAGCGCCCTAGTGTGGACATTATGGACCATCCGTAATAAGCTTGTGATTGAGCGAGTGATTCCACAACGTGCTACTGATGCGGTTTACAAATTATGTGGCTACTTACAGTTATGGAGACCGCTCAGTAAGCGGTGTGCTGGCAACAATATCGACAGGATCCTCACCGAGCTTCATTCCATCATCTCTCGGCTCGCGCCGCCCCGCCACCACCACCGGAGCCGGACTAGCTTGTTACTTTCTTTTATGTTTTTGGGGATGTTGTGTTGTGCCCCCAGCTAACCTTGCACTCTTTTCGGAACTAGACTCATGTTTTGTTTTGTTTGAACTCTACTGATGGTGTGACCTTGATATTCTTGGTGGTTGCTTTATAATATAAAGTGGGGGTAAGCCTTTTTCATTGTGAAAACATGAATCATAATTATTCTAAAGCACAATAGAGAGCATCACACTAGTGCATAATTATGCTTTGGAGGCTATTCTCGTACATGGGCCGATGGTGGTTCCCCATTCCGCCTCAAAGCTCGCATTGCTAGTGTTGGAAATATGCATAGAGGCAATAATAAATGTATTACTGTATTTCCATGTTCATAATTAAGTTCATATTTATGTGTTATAATTGCATTGGTTCTTGACAATTAGATTCAGTGGAAAACTCAATTGCATGTATTAACAATGATCTTGTTTTCCTGATCCCTAGTCATGCCTCTAGGACTAGCTCATGTATTAACGATGATCTTGTTTTCTTGATCATGTGCATTTTTAAACTAACAAGGATGTTATCAATGATGAGAACACATTGTTATCTGAATAATGGTGTTGCATAGACCCAACTTACGAATTACAGTGAAATCACATTGTTATTTTCTTGTCGGTATTTTTCATATAATACATTCTACATAGGTTTATGAGTTCTATTTCTTCTTAGTCAATTACCTATGTAATCTACCTTAGTCTGAAGAACTTCTCCGCTGGCTTCTTCTCTATGGTCGAAGATTTTAGCGAGAACTTCAAATTTTCATCCCATATGACATGTTTAGCTTTGTCTTTGCTGCTTCCATACTTAAGCTAGTTTGTCTATTTGTTAGACGTTGGTATCTACTCCCTCCATTCCTTTATATAAGGTGTATTTGTTTTTCAAAAGTAGAACAAGTTCATGTTTAACCGAGTTTTTAGAACATATATAAATATCCAAAATACGAAATTAATATCATTTGATTCATCATGAAAAGTAATTTCATATTTTATCTATTAGGTATTGTAAATGTTGTTATTTTCTTCTATAATCTTGGTCAAACATTCAATTGGTTGACTTGCATGGAAATCAATACATATTATATTCTGGAACGGAGGGAGTATATTGGTACTTAGTTTTCCTTCTATCTAGCAAGCTTATGTTTATCTTCATGTCTGATAAGTTTTGACTTGTTATTGCTCTAACTTATTTTCAGCACAGCTTAGTTTTACCTCTATTCAGTTCTAATGGTGTTCTATGTACTCTGAATTTCTTCTAAGAACTTGTTGTTTCTAAAAAAAATCTAATCTCCCATTCACACCCCCCCTATTGTGGATATTTGATCCTACACAAAAAAATATGATCCATGACAATAAAATAATGCATAGTCTTTTTACTCACATTGATGATCCCTCCTTGGCATTGACATACATTGGGCTTGTGCAGCCAACATGATCATAAGATCCTTAGTCAACCTCAATCTATCTACATGTGTAAATCTCGCTCTCAATATTCTACATCGCCTTCGTTTTCTCAAGCTACATATGCTATCATGCCTTCATATTCTCCATCTCCATCATCTCCATCACCCTCTACTTGTCGAATTTCACCCCTCCCTCTTTGCATGTTCAAGTAGAGCATGTATCTCTCCTCCTTCTTCTCTTTCTTAATGTCCTCCTTTAATTTAAATTCCACATATTTGTTGGAAAGGAGCTCTGCCCATGTCACGCCCAATATGCGATTCTATCCCGATCACGTGATAACCTCGTGATTGGGGCACAACCGCATTTCGGGCACTTAACAAGATGGATATCATTACATCATACCATTACATAACAAATGGGGATACATACAAAAGGCATACAATTGCCACATGAATACAACAACATCATACACAAGAAAGACATCCGACTATGGATGAAAACACATGAAAATCACAAATGACATCCACCATGCTAGCACAGGCTGCCGACCAGGAACCTATCCCCTGAAAGAAGAAGAAGCAGAAAGAAGAACTCCAACACAAGTAAATGTGGCTCTCACGTCAGATCATTGCATTACATGTACCTGCAACTGTTATTGTAGTAATCTGTGAGCCACGAGGACTCAGCAATCCCATTACCATGGGTATCAAGACTAGCAAAGCTTAATGGGTAGGGAAAGGATAAGTGGTGAGGGTGCAGCAAGCGATTAAGCATTTGTATGGTGGATAACTTACGATTTCAAGAGAAAGATGAGAAGCTACGCAAATGGTCGCAAACTAGTAATGATCACTAAGTGATCCTGAACTACTTATGAGTTAAACATAACCCCACCATGTTTTCTTCCCGAACTTACTCGAAAAGAGACGATCACGGTTACTCACACGGTTGGGGTATTTTATTTTGTGTTTAGTGTCAAGTTCTCTACAACCTAATATTAACAAATTGCACTTTGCCACATAACCATGGGCACGGCTTTCGAAAGATCAAACCCTACAGGGGTGTCCCAACTTAGTCCATCACAAACTCTCATGACCAGCAGAGGTAAAACCTCCATCTTGGGGACAACCCGATCAGACTCGGAATCCCGGTGCACAAGACATTTTGACAATGGTAAAACAAGTCCAGGAAGACCGCCCAATGTGTCGACAATCCTGATAGGAGCCACACGTATCTCATTCTCAGGGCACATCGGATGGGCAAGACGTCGGGTTGGCTGAGACCCTGGTTGCCCAGGGGCGCGAACATCGCCTAGTTTGGACCAACACTCATGAGGAGCATTGGCCCAGGTTGTTGATTAAGAATCCTCGGGTGCTAGCTGGTCCCTATGCAAGTTTTAGTTATTGTTAAGCAAATGTGAAAGGATCGATATGGTTGACTAGAGGGGGGGTGAATAGGCAACTAACAATTTTTTAGCTTTTCTTAACCACTTTAAATTAAGCGTTAAAGTAAGTTGTCTATATATGCTACTAAGATGACAACTAATAGGAAGTAAAGATAACAACCACACAAGCAAGCTATATGGGATAAACAAGTAAAGCTTGTACAAGTAAAGGAAAGAAATAACCACAAGTGGAACCGGTGAAGACGAGGATGTGTTGCCGAAGTTCCTTCCCTTTGAGGGGAAGTACGTCTCCGTTGGAGCGGTGTGGAGGCACAATGCTCCCCAAGAAGCCACTAGGGCCACCGTATTCTCCTCACGCCCTCACACGATGCAAGGTGCCGTGATTCCACTAGTGGTGCCTTTGAAGGCGGCAACAGAACCTTTACAAACAAGGTTGGGGCTAGCTCCACAACTGAATTGGAGGCTCCCAACGATACCACGAAGCTTCACCACAATGGAATATGGCTTCGAGGTGACCTCAACCGTCTAGGGTGCTCAAACACCCAAGAGTAACAAGATACGCTAGGGATTAGTGGGGGAATCAAATATCTCTTGGTGGAAGTGTAGATCGATGCCTTCTCAAGCAATCCCGAGCAAATCAACAAGTTTGATTGGCTAGGGAGGGAGATCGGGCGAAAATGGAGCTTGGAGCAACAATGGAGTATGTGGGGGAAGAGGTGAGTCAACGAGGACGAAGCAGCCTTTATATAGTGGGGGAACGATCCAACCGTTATCCCCCACTCAGCCCCGCACAGAGCGGTACTACCGCTTGAGGGAGCGGTACTATCGCTTATAGAGCGGTACTACCATTGCCTCTCAAGCGGTACTACCGCGCCAAAGGGGGTAGGGACCCAGAGCGGTACTACCGTGGTCACAGGGCGGTACTACCGCTGGGAGCGGTACTACCGCCTCTACCACCGCACATAGCACCGCAAAACTCGACACGA
Organism: Secale cereale; assembly: GCA_902687465.1. Classification (NCBI taxonomy): domain Eukaryota; kingdom Viridiplantae; phylum Streptophyta; class Magnoliopsida; order Poales; family Poaceae; genus Secale; species Secale cereale. The sequence goes on from LR738715.1 coordinate 731,877,928, forward strand.
AAACGCGCTCGTGAGTCGAGGCGGTGGTAGCACGGATCAGTGGCGGTACTACCTTAGTGTGCACCAAGCGGTACTACCGCTTAGTGGGGCGGCACTACCGCTTGAGGCACACAGGCGGTACTACCGCTGAGACCCATGGTACTACCGCTGGAGCCAAGAAGGCTAGATAGGATGAGAAAGAAGGACTCCATTGCGGCGGGAAGGAATGATGGGTGCAATAAAGAAGTGTACGTGTTGATTCCACCCAAACCTTACCAAAGCGGATCCCCTCTTAATAGTACGGCTTTCCTATTACTCAGAACCACCGAAAACTAAGCAAAAAGGAAACACCGTCTTCCATAGATTCCGAGGGGCATCTAATCGTCTTGTGCCTTTGTGAGATGTATCTGAAAGAGCTTCGAACACATGATTAGTCCGCAAACGCATTGTCATCAATCGACCTGAAACTGCTCGGCATCGGAATCTGTCCATGGGCAGTGCTGCTTGATCCACTCTTCCTCCTTGGTCACCTGTTCCTCAGAGCCACTGGCCACAATCGCACCCAACTGACGCATGAGCTCCTTGTGACGTCCCTTGGCCTTCTTCTCTGCCACATGAGTCATGTACTGACCATGAGACTCCATGCAAAACAGCTTCTTCATCTTCTTCTTGAGCTTCTTTGCCCACGAGGGCTCTGCACCAGATGGCTCATAGTCATCATCATCATCTACTTCAACCTCAGCCTCCTCAGTCTCCATAGCAGCAGCGGGGGATGAACCTCCAGTCTTGGAAGCATGAGTGCCCCGGTTGTCCTTCCGCCTCAGGCGCTTGATCTCATGAGACACCAACTCTCCATTCACCAGCAATACGTTGGGATAGACATGATCCCAAGCCTTCTCAATCAGCAACATGATGAAAGGTCCATAGATCAGACACTTGCGTTCAGAAATAGCAGACAAGAGCTCAGACCACATCACATGTGAAATATCCAGGGTCTCGCCAGTGTTCCTCTCTAACTAATGTTAGCAAAACAGAAGCATGTCCACAAGATAGGAGTGAACCATATCATGATTCCCAATCCGAGGGAAAAGAGTTTCACGGAAGATGCGGTGAAGGATATCCAGATAGGTAGACAACTCATATGTTACCTTCTTAGTCTCAGGGTGGACCTTCGCAGTGCAGTAGGGCCAGAGAGCTTGCTTGTGAGTGGAGGTAGTGTTCTGATGAGGACGAAAGCCAACCGGTGTCTCAAGCCCCTGGTCTTCCACCCAAGTAACTCAATGAAAGCCTTCCACTTGACAGACAACAGTTTGCCATTGGTCATCCATGTCAGAGTTCTATCCTCATCCATCCCTCGATGGACCGTGGCATAGAATTGAGCCACAAGATCTGCATCAAAGTCCTTGTTGAACTGAATGATCTGAAGAATGTTGAGCTGAGTGCACATCTTAAGAGCATCGCCAAAATACACCGGATCCTTCTCCAGGTATTCCGTGTCGATGGAGCAAACACTAACAAAGAGATTCTTCTTAGCCTTGAGCACGTCAAAGTAGATAGCAAACTGAAAGCGATTCTAGAATGGACGGTTGACCAAATTGGGTTCTTGATCAACCTCATAGGGATTGCGGTGACGCCTTGCCCAGAACTCCTTGCCACTCATTTGTGTCACAGTTTTTCCCTTTGGCTTTGCCATGGCCTTCTTCTTCTGTTGAGGTGGAGGTGGAGCACTCGAGGAACCTCCAGCAGACTCAGATGTGCGGTAGCGCTTTGAGGTTGCACGATTGGGGTTGATACGGCGAGCCTGATGCTCAGGATGTTCATCACCTGGAACCAAACACAAAAACAGACGAACCAACCGAAAGGAACGAGCATAAGCCAATGAACACAACAACAGAAGATCAACGAATGAAGAAATATGTGTGAACTAGGCAAGTCGCGGTAGTACCGTGATCTGTTAAGCGGTAGTACCGCCCAAGCGGTAGTACCACTCCAGGGAGCAGTAGTACCGCTCGAGGCGGGGAAACAGCGGTTTCCTACTACCGTGGTCAGATCCGGCACTACTGGCCTGTCGAATTCAAAAATATTTCTATCATACTCTAATCTAGATAGTCTAGTTGCTTTCTCCATCCTACTCAAGCCTAGATTTAGCCAAAAATCTAAAGATGCAAACACTATTGCCCCTAAAACACAAGATCTGAAAAAGAGACAAGAGGAGAAGAGGAACGGGGGCAATACCGGCATCCATGGCAAGAGGACTTGGTGGGGATCGACTCCACCGAAGGAAAAGGACAGGAACACCCCGGAGGAGGAGATCCGCCGGAGCCCCCCCGCGGCGACGAACTGCTGGAGAGAGAGAGAGAGGAATGAGGGGGCGAATGAATGTGTATGGGGGAGAGAAACCTCCCCCTGCCCCGATATAACCCCCACGTACCGCCCCGCAGCGGTAGTACCGCGCTGGTGGGCGGTAATACTGCTTATAAGCGGTAGTACCACGCACCACCAGCAGTAGTACCGCCCAGCACACCACGGCAACAAAAGGTTCAAGGCAAAGCTCAAAAAGAAACACACAAGGAGGGGAAAACAAAACACCACTCACACACACACTAGCAAGAGACAAGAGACCCCTCTACAAGAGAGGGCGGTGACCGAAGTCACCTATGTTTGAGTCTAGAGGTATGGCGCCGCGAAGATTTTAACCTTGGGCCCATGACCAAAACTCGTCCTTGAAGCACTAGTACCATCAAAGATGGTTAATGAAAGACTAGATCAATTTATGCATAATGGGGGGAGAGAGAGTTCATTGAGAGAACAATGCTCCCCCTGTGTTCATGCCTACATCTAGATAAGACACTATGAAGAGTAAGGTGGGGTGTGCACGTGCTCAAACTACATTGCTCAAATCAATGATATTTAGCTCATGCCTTAACTCGCGAAATCTTGCTTCATCCAATGGCTTCATGAAGATATCTGCAAGGTTATCATGAGTGTTGACATAGTGAAGCTCGATCTCTCCTTGCCGTATATGATCCCGGATGAAGTAATACCGAATCTCTATATGCTTCGTCTTGAAGTGTTGCACCGGGTTGAGAGAAATCTTGATGGCACTTTCATTGTCACACCAAAGAGGCACTTTGTCACAAGTGACACCGTAATCCTTTAAAGTTTGCCTCATCCATAAGAGTTGAGCACATCAACTACCGGCAGCCACATACTCGGCTTAAGTGGACGAGAGAGACACACAACTTTGCTTTTTGGAAGACCAACTAACAAGAGAGCAACCAAGAAATTGGCACCCTCCAGAAGTGGACGTCCTATCCACTTTGTCTCCCGCCCAGTCAGAATCAGAGAAACCTACAGTGTTGAAGTTTGCTCCTCTTGGGTACCATAAGCCAAAGTTTGTGGTATGAGCCAAATATCGAAAGATTCGCTTGACATCCACAAAGTGACTTTCCTTAGGTGAGGCTTGAAACCGTGCACAAATTCCCACACTCAACATAATATCCGGTCTAGATGCACAAAGGTAAAGCAAGGAACCGATCATAGAGCGATATACCTTTTGATCCACCGCTTTACCATTGGGATCAATGTCAAGTTGGCACTTGGTTGGCATTGGAGTAGTAGCCGGCTTGACATCACTTAGATTGAACCTCTTGAGTATACTTGGATTGTTTGATGAAGATCCCTTCTCTTCTTTGCTTGATCTCAAACCCAAGGAAGTACTTCAACTCTCCCATCATGGACATCTCAAAATGTGTGGTCATGAGTGCGACGAACTCATCAATGAAAGCTTTGTTAGGAGAACCAAAGATAATATCATCAACATATAGTTGGCATACAAACAACTCCCCTTTGACCTTCTTAGTAAAAAGAGTGGGGTCGATTTTCCCAATTTCAAACCCACGATCTTGTAACAACTCGGTAAGATGCTCATACCACGCACGTGGGGCTTGTTTAAGGCCATAGAGTGCCTTATCGAGTTGGTACACGTGATTGGGGAGCTTAGGATCCTCAAACCCCGGGGGTTGTTTAACCTACACCAACTCGTTAATAGGACCATTAAGAAATGCACTTTTCACATCCATTTGTTGAAATTTAAAGTTATGATGGGAAGCATAGGCAAGCAACAAACGAATGGATTCAAGGCGAGCAACGGGGGCAAAGGTTTCACCGTAGTTGATACCCTCGACTTGGGAGTAGCCTTGAGCCACCAGACGCGCCTTGTTGCGGATGACAATGCCATGAGCATCTTGCTTGTTCTTAAAGATCCACTTGGTTCCAATGACATTATGGTTCTCCTTTGGCCTTGGCACCAGACGCCACACCTTGTTGCGCTCGAAGTTGTGAAGTTCTTCATGCATGGCATTGAGCCAATCAGGGTCTTCGAGTGCCTCATATACCTTCTGAGGTTCAACACAGGAGACAAAAGCTTGATGAGCACAATAGTTTGCTAATTGTCTATGAGTGCTTACCCCCCTTTTGATGCTTCCTAGAATGTTCTCCATGTGATGTTCTCTGGAAGCAAGCCTGGAGGCAACTTTTGCAGCACGACGCTCCAATTGCTCTTCAAGAGATAACTTAGGAGCATTGAGTTGATCATCTTGATCGTCATCAGGAGCTAGATCTTGATGTTGAGCTTCCTCTTGACCTTGATCTTTCTAGGAGGACAGAACTTGGCCTTGTGCATCATTTGGTGGCTCCCCACCATCTTGTGATTGATCTTGCACTTGGCCTTGTTCGTCCGGTTGAGGGCCTTCACTTTGTTCTTCGGAAGCGTGTGGGTCTTGAGTTGGTGATGGTTCCACTAGAGTGGAACATTGTCCTTCTCCTTCGGCCACAAGGGGTTCCTCAATGGGTAGGATATATCCAACACCCATTCTTCTTATGGCTTGAGGAGGAATTTCATCACCTACATCACAAGTACCACTTTGCTCCACTTGGGAGCCGTTATTTTCATCAAACTCTATGTTACTCGTCTCCTCAATGAGTCCATTGGACTTGTTGAGGAAACGGTAAGCATGAGAGTTTGTAGCATAACCAACAAATATGCCCTCGTGAGCTCTAGATTCAAATTTAGACAACCGAACACCTTTCTTGAGGATGAAACACTTACACCCGAACACCCGGAAGTACTTGAGATTGGGCTTGTTACCGGTAAGTATCTCATATGGAGTCTTGTTCAAGCCTTTGCGGGGATATAGCCAGTTTGATGCATGGCATGCGGTGTTGATGGCTTCGGCCCAAAAGTTGTATGGAGATTTGAATTCTGCCATCATGGTTCTTGCCGCATCCATCAGAGTCCGGTTCTTTCTCTCCGCTACACCGTTTTGTTGAGGGGTATAGGGAGCTGCATATTGATGCTTGATCCCCTCATCACTGAGAAAATCATCCAAGGTGTAGTTCTTGAACTCGGTGCCGTTGTCACTTCTGATCATCAAAATCTTTGCTTCATGTTGTCGTTGAGCTTCATTTGCAAAGTTGATGATGGTTTGTTGGGTCTCACTCTTCTTCTTGAAGAAGTATACCCAGGTGTATCTTGAGTAATCATCCACAATCACCAAGCAGTACTTTCTACCCCCAAGACTATCAAAAGATGGAGGCCCAAAGAGGTCCATGTGAAGGAGCTCTAGGGGTCTCTTTGAATAGATGATAGTCGTGGGAGGGTGAGCCGTCTCATGTAACTTTCCTTCAATGCAAGCCCTGCAAGCACAATCTTTGGCAAAGCTAGCATTTGTTAGTCCACGGACATGGTCCCCCTTGAGAAGACTTTGCAAAGATCTCATATTGACATGGTCCAAACGGCGATGCCAAAGCCATCCCACGTCAACTTTAGCCATTAGGCATGTCGCAATCTTAGTGGGTTGCTTCGAGAAGTTAACCACATAAAGACCGTTCTCGACATGCCCAACATAGGCTACTTTAAGAGTCTTGCTCCACAAGAGGGCCACGGTATCAATATCAAAGAATGTAGCAAAGCCCATGAGTGCAAGTTGCCGAACAAAAAGTAAATTGTATGCAAGGGACTCAACAAGCATGACTTTCTCGATCGTGAGATCATGAGAGACAACCACCTTGCCAAGCCCCAATACCATAGAAGATGAAGCATCACCCCATTCGACGTTGGTGGCCATAGATGAACTTAAATGCACGTCCACCACCAAGTCTTTGCTTCCGGTCATATGATTTGTGGCTCCACTATCGAGCAACCATGATCCCCCACCGGAAGCAAACTCCTACAAGAGATCAATGCTTGGATTTAGGTACCCATTTGGTGATGGGTCCTTTGAGGTTAGTAACAAGGGTCTTAGGAACCCAAATGGACCATTCAATGTACTCATAAGACGAACCAACAAATTTAGCAAACACATGACCATCACTAGCACGACATAAAACATATGAAGGATTAAAGTCGCCAGCCATGTTTGATGGTATGGTGGAGTTTTTCTTGACACCACCACCTTTCACGGTGTTCTTCTTCTTTGATGCGCCCTCTCCTTCTTTCACAAAAGTTTGTCGGAGAGGGGGTGGTAGCTTGGTCTTGTCATTCTTCTTCTTGGGCTTAGGAACAAACCCAATTCCTTCCTTTGCCACAACCTCCTTTTGATTGCTCAAAAGGTTGTTGAGGTTCTTCTCACCTTGTATACATGTCACAAGGCCTTTCTCAAGTTGCTTATTCAACTCGGCATTTTCTTCAACAAGATGCACATGCTCGCAACATGGGTTAGTAGCATTTGCATTATCAAGTAATACCATGCGAGGAAAGATAGCTTTTTCCTTGGTTAGCGAAACTTGGAGTTGATCATGAGACTCCTTGAGAGAAGCATGCATACCTTTCAAGGCCTTGTGAGCCTTGTCGAGTATGACAAACTCTTCCTTGAGTTTAGCATGGTCAACCTCAAGTTTTGCCTTCTCGGAATTAAGCACACGAGATACAACTAAAGCATGATCAAGATCTTTCTTTAATTTAGCATGATCATCGTTGTGTGACTCCTCAAGAGCCAAACGAAGACCACGCTCTTCCTCTAGGGCGTTAGAGAGATCCGATATCTCATCGGCATAGTCTCGACTATGTCCTTCCATTTTAGTAATTGTTTCCTCGTGAGCCTCGATCATGTCATTGGCCTCACCGAGTTGTTCCAAGAGAGCAACAAAATGCTTCTTGGGTTTGCCCTTGAGTTTGTTCATGAACAGCTCAAATTCATTCTCTCCCTCCTTAGTTCCCTCACTCTCATCAATACAATCCGTCAATGAAGGATTAGAAGTGATAGTAGTATTGATTTTTGGGGTTACCTTGTTGGTGGCCTTGGCCATGAGACACTTGGCGGTGATGTTCTCATTTGGTGAGTCGAAGAGAGATGAGTGCGGAGTAGTAGCAATAGCAATTGTGGCCATGGTGACCGTCTCATCATCTTCATCATTATCATCATCCTCAACATATTCTTCTTGGGCCACCAACCCTTTAGGAGGAGTCTTCTTGTTGAAGTTGTTCTTGTTGGGATAAGACTTTGACTTGTCGTTCCGGATAAGCTTGCCTCCAAAGTCTTCTCTTTTCTCATATGGGCAATCCGCAACGAAGTGGCTTACATTTCCACAGTTGAAGCATGTCCTCACTCGTTGCTTGCCCTTGTTCCCACTTGAGTTGTTCATGTTGAAGTTGGGTCTTGTGTTCTTCTAGTTGCCCCAAAATTGCCTTGAAGCAAGAGCCATGTGCTCATGATAGGCATATTTTGTGTCCTTGGGGCTACACTCATCATCATCCTCCACCTCCTCTTCTTCCACACAAGCCTTGGCCTTCAGGGTGAGGTTAGGCTTCTTCGATCGTTGAGCTCTTAAGACCGCGTTGTCGGCGGTCATGTCCAAGATCCTCATGGCAACGAACTCATCCAACACTTCATTCGATGACAAGTGGTGGAAGTCCGGTCTCTGACGAATGATAGAGGACATGGCCTTATGATAGGGCATCATGGCCTTGAGGAACTTGCGCTTGATCCAATTGTCATCCGTGTCCTTACTGCCATGATCTCGAAGAGAGACCGCAAGGGTAGTTAATCTCCGATAAAGTTCACGAGGATCTTCTTCTTCGATCATAGCAAACTCATCGGCTTCATCTTGCACAACTTCATAGTTAGAGCGTTGAATGCTAGTGCTTCCCTTGTACATAGTGCCAACATGCTCCCAAGCTTCCTTGGCCACAGTGAAGGGTCGAAAATGTGCAATGTCTTCTGGAGGAATAGCATCTTGAAGAATGCAAAGAGCGGACTCGTTGAATTGATGATCCGCAGTTTCTCTTGGAGTCATGTTTTCGGGATCACGCGGATAAAAACCTTGCTCAATGATTCTCCAAAGATTAGTAGAACAATGATTTATATGACGTTTGAAACAAAACACCCAAGTAGAAAAATCAGAATTTTTTACAAACTTGGGAGGAGGTCCAACGGAATTTAAATGCGGTGTAGGAACGGGTCCTCCATAGTGAGTAGGAGGAGCGGAGTGGGCAAAGATCCCACTCCCATTCTTGGTAACAGGGGCTTGATCACTACTAGCTTCTCCCTGGTCGGGATTAGCCTCCGACACGTTGGTAGCGGGACGAACCACTTCCAACAGTGCGGTGGATAATTTAAGCCCCTCAAGCAAATCTTTAAACATGCCTTTGACCTCGGTCGCTAGTGACTCTTTCAATGTGGTCAAGGCCACATTGAACTCCTCACGAGAGACCGAGGCTCCCCCATCGGACGTAGGCAAGGACGGAGTTCCACCGGAATGATCCTCCGTCTCAACTACGTTGTCACCCATATCTTTGGACGGTAAAGTCCTTAAAAAGAGACGAAGCTCTGATACCAATTGAAAGGATCGATATGGTTGACAAGAGGGGGGGTGAATAGGCAACTAACAATTTTTTAGCTTTTCTTAACCACTTTAAATTAAGCGTTAAAGTAAGTTGTCTAGATATGCTACTAAGATGACAACTAATAGGAAGTAAAGATAACAACCACACAAGCAAGCTATATGGGATAAACAAGTAAAGCTTGTACAAGTAAAGGAAAGAAATAACCACAAGTGGAACCGGTGAAGACGAGGATGTGTTGCCGAAGTTCCTTCCCTTTGAGGGGAAGTACGTCTCCGTTGGAGCAGTGTGGAGGCACAATGCTCCCCAAGAAGCCACTAGGGCCACCGTATTCTCCTCACGCCCTCACACGATGCAAGGTGCCATGATTCCACTAGTGGTGCCTTTGAAGGCGGCAACCGAACCTTTAAAAACAAGGTTGGGGCTATCTCCACAACTGAATTGGAGGCTCCCAACGATACCACGAAGCTTCACCACAATGGAATATGGCTTCGACGTGACCTCAACCGTCTAGGGTGCTCAAACACCCAAGAGTAACAAGATCCGCTAGGGATTAGTGGGGGAATCAAATATATCTTGGTGGAAGTGTAGATCGATGCCTTCTCAAGCAATCCCGAGCAAATCAACAAGTTTGATTGGCTAGGGAGAGAGATCGGGCGAAAATGGAGCTTGGAGCAACAATGGAGTATGTGGGGGAAGAGGTGAGTCAACAAGGAGGAAGAAGAAGCCTTTATATAGTGGGGGGAACAGTCCAACCGTTATCCCCCACTCAGCCCCGCACAGAGCGGTACTACCGCTTGAGGGAGCGGTACTACCGCTTATAGAGCGGTACTACTGTTGCCTCTCAACCGGTACTACCGCGCCAAAGGGGGTAGGGACCCAGAGCGGTACTACCGCGGTCACTGGGCGGTACTACCGCTGGGAGCGGTACTACCGCCTCTACCACCGCACATAGCACAACAAAACTCGACACGAAAACGCGCTCGTGAGTCGAGGCGGTGGTAGCACGGATCAGCGGCGGTACTACCTCAGTGTGCACCAAGTGGTACTACCGCTTAGTGGGGCGGTACTACCGCTTGAGGCACACAGGCGGTACTACCGCTGAGACCCGCGGTACTACCACTGGAGCCAAGAAGGCTAGATAGGATGAGAAAGAAGGACTCCATTGCGGCGGGAAGGAACGATGGGTGCAATAAAGAAGTGTACGTGTTGATTCCACCCAAACCTTACCAAAACGGATCCCCTCTTAATAGTATGGCTTTCCTATTACTCAGAACCACCGAAAACTAAGCAAAAAAGAAACACCGTCTTCCATAGATTCCGAGGGGCATCTAATCATCTAGTGCCTTTGTGAGATGTATCTGAAAGAGCTTAGAACACATGATTAGTCCGCAAACGCATTGTCATCAATCACCAAAACACCATTTGGCTAAATAAGCCCTTACAAACTGGTAAAACCAACGTTGGGCCTTGCTGGAGGAGTTTTATTCAAAGCGAACTGTCAAGGGGGACCCATAAACCCGATCGCGTTAGGAATGCAAAATCAAGGAACATAACACTGGTTTAGCGAAAACTAGGGCGGCAAGAGTGGAACAAAACACCAGGCAAAAGGTCGAGCCCTCCACCCATTACAAAGTATATATGTGCATTAATTAAATAAGATATATTGTGATATTCCCGCATATCCATGTTCCAACATGGAACAACTTGCAACTGCACCTGGAACTAGCAACGCTATAAGAGGGGTTGAGCAAAGCGGTAACATAGCCAAACAACGGTTTGCTGGGATGGTGACAAAGGTTAGAGGTTGTTTCATGGCATATTGGGAGGCTTGATAGACAAGTGGTTGGTAGCACGACATATAGTGATAGCATCGAGACCACTAGCATAGCAAAGATAGTAGTGAGATCTAAGGTGACGGTCATCTTGCCTGAAATCCCGCTAGGAAGAAGAATGAGTCCATGAAGAAGACGAACGGACGTAGACAAACCAAGCGTAGTTGAACGAATCCTCGCGATCGCTACCAAACAGGAACTATCAATAAGAAGCACAACTGAAAAGAAGCAAACAACATGGTAAACACACAACACATAAACATGACATGATGCTCAACCAAGTATGATGCATGACAAGGCTACATGATGCTACTCATGGCAAGAGATGATGCAAACAAGAACATCACAAGAAAGCAAGTTTAAATGAGGCCGGAAACAACATATAACAATTCAGGTAGGTCCTCATATACAAATTTCAAAATTGGTCCAGATCTGAATAACACATTATTTCAAAGTTGTTAAACAGGAAGTTAACATGCACCATGATGATCTACATGTCTTTCTAGTTGTCGGGGGGATGAACCCCGGGCAGGCAACGGAGCCTAGATCCTTTTTTCAAAAACATCGGGTCCGGCTTCGCCCGTTAGTCCGGCTTGCACTTGGTCAGGTTCCGCAACCCGGCCAAGACTCCAACGCGGCCAAGACTTCAATACAGCCAGGCCTGGTGCAAGCCGGCCGAACCCAACAAGCCGGATCCCGGCGTGGTCGTCACCCCGGCTACAAGTCAGCGCCTGTCCCCACCGAGCGTACGGCGAGACAGAGCCCCACTACGGGGCGCGCGTGGCTATAGTACCCCACCTACCACCGCTGACCGGACGCAAGGATGGCAATAGTGCGCATCCATCCCATCGGCGAGTATAGATGGCAATGGGGCATCCTGGCACTGTAGCCGATCAGGCTTGCCAACTCCATGACGTACGGCACTCCAAGGCACAGTGCATCCCGGAGAGCCCGGCGTACCCTGGTGTTGGGGAACGTACGTAGTATTTCAAAAATTTCCTACGATCACGCAAGATCTATCTACTAGAAGCATAGCAACGAGAGGGGAGAGTGTGTCTATGTACCCTGATACGTCTCCAACGTATCTACTTTTCCAAACAATTTTGCCCTTGTTTTGGACTCTAACTTGCATGATTTGAATGGAACTAACCCGGGCTGATGCTTTTTTCAGCAGAATTGCCATGGTGTTATTTTTGTGCAGAAATAAAAGTTCTCAGAATGACCTGAAATTCAACGGAGAATTATTTTGGTATATACAAAACATATCTTCGGAAAGAACCAAGCCAGGGGGGCCACACCCTGTCCACGAGGGTGGGGGCGCGCCCCCTCCCCCTGGGCGCGCCCCCTCCCTCGTGGGCCCCCTGTTGCTCCACCGACGTATCCCCCGACTCCATATATTCTCTTACGGGGAGAAAAAATTCAGAGAGGAAGAATTATCGCGTTTTACGATACGGAGCCGCTGCCAAGCCTAATCTCTCTCGGGAGGGCTGATCTTGAGTCCGTTCGGGGCTCCGGAGAGGGGAGATCGTCGCCATCGTCATCATCAACCTTCCTCCATCACCAATTCCATGATGCTCACCGTCGTGCGTGAGTAATCCCATCATAGGCTTGCTGGACAGTGATGGGTTGGATGAGATTTACCATGTAATCGAGTTAGTTTTGTTAGGGTTTGATCCCTAGTATCCACTATGTTCTAAGATTGATGTTGCTATGACTTTGCCATGCTTAATGCTTGTCACTAGTGACCGAGTGCCATGATTTCAGATATAAACGTATTATGTTTTCATGAATATATGTGTGTTCTTGATCCTATCTTGCAAGTCAATAGTCACCTACTATGTGTTATGATCCGGTAACCCCGAAGTGACAACAGTCAGGACCACTCTCGGTGATTGATACGTCTCCAATGTATCTATAATTTTTTATTGTTCCATGCTATTATTTATGATGTTTTGGATGTTTAATGGGCTTTGTCATACACTTTTATAGTACTTTTGGGACTAACCTACTAACCCAAAGGCCCAGTCCAGATTGATGTTTTTTGCCTGTTTCGGGGTTTTACAGAAAAGAGATATCAGACGGAGTCCAAACGGAATGAAACCTTCGGGAGAGATAATTTTGGAGAAAATCACGCACGGAAGACTTGAGAATCACGGAATAGGGGCCACGTGATGCCCGCGAGGGTGGGGGCGCCCCCCTCCCCCTAGGGCGCGCCCCCCTGCCTCATGGGTCCCACGTAAGGCCCCCGGTGCCCTCCTTCCTCATATATAAGCCTACGTACACCGAAACCATCAGAGGAGAAGAGAAAACCCTAGTTCCACCGCCGTAACCTTCTGTTCTCGTGAGATCCCATCTTGGGGCCTGTTCCGGAGCTCCGCCGGAGGGGGATCTACCACGGAGTGCTTCTACATCATCATCATCATCGCCTCACCATGAGTTGTGAGTAGTTTACCACAGACCTTCGGGTCCATAGCTAGTATCTAGATGGCTTCTTCTCTCTCTTTGGATCTCAATACAAAGTTCTCCTCGGTCTTCGAGGAGATCTATTCGATGTAATCTCTTTTTGCGGTGTGTTTGTCGAGATCCGATGAATTGTGGGTTTATGATCAAGATTATCTATGAGAAATATTTGGTTCTTCTCTGAACTCTTTATGTATGATTATAATATCCTTGCAAGTCTCTTTGAATTATTGGTTTGGTTTGGCCTACTAGATCTATAGTTCTTGCAATGGGAGAAGTGCTTGGCTTTGGGTTCAATCTTGCGGTGTCCTTTCCCAGTGACAGTAGGGGCAGCAAGGCACGTATTGTATTGTTGCCATCGAGGATAAAAAGATGGGGTTTATATCATATTTCTTGAGTTTATCCCTCTACATCATGTCATCTTGCTTAAGGTGTTACTCTGTTCTTATGAACTCAATACACTAGATGCATGCTGGATAGCGGTCGATGTGTGGAGTAATAGTAGTAGATGCAGAATCGTTTCGGTCTACTTGTCTCGGACGTCATACCTATATATAATGATCATGCCTAGATAGTCTCATAATTATTCTCTTTTCTATCAATTGCTCGACAGTAATTTGTTTACCCGCCGTAGAGTATCGCTATCATGAGAGAAGCCACTAGAGAACACTGTGGCCCCCGGGTCTATTCTCAACATATCAATCTACATCTACTTTACTTTTTCCGCTTTTACTTTCTGTTCTTATAATCAAAAATACCAAAAATATCAAACTATCATCTCTATCAGATCTCACTTTCGTAAGTGACCGTAAAGGGATTGACAACCCCTTATCATGTTGGCTGGGAAGTTCTTATTTGTTTGTGCAGGTGCGAGGGACTTGCGTGTGTTCTCCTACTGGATTGATACCTTGGTTCTCAAAAACTGAGGGAAATACTTACGCTACTGTGCTGCATCTCCCTTTCCTCTTCGAGGGAATACAACGCAAGCTCAAGAAGTAGCAAGAAGAATTTCTGGCGCCATTGCTGGGGAGGCTTACGCAAAAGTCATATACCAAGTACCTATCACAAACCCTTATCCGTCGCATTACATTTTTTGCCTCTCGTTTTCCTCTCCCCCACTTCACCCTTGTCGTTTTATTTGCCCTTCTTCTGTCGTGTGTTTATCGTTCGCTTGCCTCTTGTTTGCCTGTGTGTGTTGCTTGCTTGCTTGCCCTCATGTTTGAGATGGGAGACGATTTTATCGAGAAGGGTAGTAATGTCGAGGGCAACGCCTGTGTTGACCCCCCGGATGAAACTACCACTTTACATTTTAAGAAGTTCCGGGTTGGTAGTGGTAATATCATTGGAAAAGGAGTTCTTCAAGACTTCTTTACTTGTGCCGGTCCTTTGCCCACTATGGGTGGCTCTATTCTTCACAGAACTAGTAGCCTTGCGGATGTCGTATCTATGCTCATAGTAGAAATTGAAAGGCAATTTATCCATATGCATCCCTGTATTCAGAGAATATTTTTGGAGTTTTCCAATATTGAGCATTCTTCAGTTAAGCATGAAGCTACTATCTTTTTGGCTCATGAATTTAGATTTATCATGAAAGAGGCCAAAGAAATCTTTGCTCATTACGGAGTATATGTTGGTCGACCTCCCATAGAGGCTATCTTGTGCAATCAAGAAGACATAATGCGGTTGCGATCCCCTGGTCATGTTGCTTTTAATGAAAACCTTAGAAAAAAGGTTCCTACCGATATCTTGGTTGATAGAATTTCTGAGATGAATGATGATTTTGCTATTCAAAACAATGGGTTAGGCTTCTCCCTTGAGCGAAGGCTTATGACCTTCTGCCAAAAGAACGCCTATAATGATGAATTGGTTGTTCATTATAAAGGGCCAAAGGAGGAACCTATTCCTCCAGAGATTGATGTGGGGAACTTTTGTCCCATTAAATTTAGCCCTTTTGATTACTTTTGCTTGCCACAAAGGAAACTTCCTGCTGAACGTAGGGAATATGAGATGAGCTTTCGTGACATATCGTATCATTATGGCATTCCCTAGATCTATCCATGTATCGTGCCTAGCTAGGGGCATAAAACGATAGCGCTTGTTGGGAGGCAACCCAATTTTATATTTTTTGTTTTTGCTGCTATTAGAGAATAAATATTGCATCTAGCTTCTGTTTAGATGTGGTTTTGTGTTTTGTTTAGTGTTTGTGCCAAGTAGAACCTTTGGGAAGACTTGTGTGAAGTTTATGTGATCTTGCTGTGAAAAACAGAATCGTTAGCGCTCGCTAGAATGGTCATCAGATTTTACTGGAGCGTGCTATTAAGTTGATTATTTTTGCAGATTATTAATAGAAAAATTCCTCACGTTTACCAATCTAGTTTGAATTTTTTGGAGTTACAGAAGTATAC
Organism: Secale cereale; assembly: GCA_902687465.1. Taxonomy (NCBI): domain Eukaryota; kingdom Viridiplantae; phylum Streptophyta; class Magnoliopsida; order Poales; family Poaceae; genus Secale; species Secale cereale. The sequence continues at coordinate 731,893,449 of LR738715.1, forward strand.
GAAACCTACAGATTACTACAGACTGTTCTTTTTTTGACAGATTCTGTTTTCCATGTGTTGTTTGCTTATTTCAATGCATCAATGAGTAATATTGGGAGGTATGAACCATAGAGAAGTTGGAATACAGTAGGTTTAACACCAATATAAACAAAGAATGAATTCATTGCAATACCTTTGAGTAATGGTTTGCTTTCTTATATAACGGAGCTTACGAGATTTTTGTCTAAGTTTAGTGTTATGAAGTTTTCAAGTTTTGAGTATTGCTTTGATGGACTATGGAACAAAGAGTAGCAAGGGCCTAAGCTTGGGGATGCCCATGGCACCCCAAGTAAAATTCAAGGACAACCAAAATCCTAAGCTTGGGGATGCCCCGGAAGGCATCCCCTCTTTCGTCTTCATCCATCGGTAACTATACTCGGAGCTATATTTTTATCATGATATGTGTTTTGCTTGGAGCGTCTTGTATAATTTGAGTATTTGCTTGTTAGTTAGCAACAATTATCCTTGCTGGACACACTATTTGAGAGAGTTAAATATGGCCTAGGAATTGTTAGAACACTATATGTGCTTCACTTATATCTTTTGAGTTGAATAGTTTTTGCTCTAGTTCTTCACTTATATCTTTTAGAGCACGGTGGTGATAATATTTTGAAGAAATAGTTGAACTCTCATGCTTCACTTATATACATTTGAGAGTCTATTAAAACAGCATGGTAATGTGCTTAGGCTATAAAACTAGTCTTCACATGATAGACATCCAATATCAATGTAGTAAAAACTTTCACACTAAGTGCATTGAATATGATGGGAAGTTGGAGGATAGTGATATTAGAGTCATGCTAGTGGAGTTATTATGAAATTGAGAAATGCTTGTGTTAAGGTTAGTGATTCCCGTAGCATGCACATATGGTGAACCGCTATGTGACGAAGTTAGAGCATGAGGCATTTGTAAAGTGTCAACCTTTGTGTGGAGGTCGGGGGCGCGCGATGGTTAACTCCTACCAGCCTCCCCCCTAGGAGCATGCGTTGATTGCTTTGTTTTGAGGACTCGTAGATTTTTGCAATAAGTATATGAGTTCTTATGACTAATGTTGAGTCCATGGATTATACGCACTCTCACCCTTCCACCATTGCTAGCCTCTCTTGTACTGCGCAACTTTCGCCGGTACCATACACCCACTATATATCCTTCCCCAAAACGGCCACCATATTATTCCTCAAAACAGCCACCATACCTACCTATCATGGCATTTCCATAGCCATTCTGAGATATATTGCCATGCAACTTTCCACCATTCCGTTCATATGACATGCACCATATTGTCATATTGCCATGCATGATCATGTAGTTGACATCGTATTTGTGGCAAGGCCACCATGCATAATTTTTCATACATGTCACTCTTGATTCATTGCACATCCCGGTACACCGTCGGAGGCATTCATATAGAGTCATACTTGTTCTAGTATCGAGTTGTAATTCAATGAAAGTGTGATGATCATCATTATTAGAGCATTGTCCCATGTGAGGAAAGGCTAAATCAATAAAGCCCCTCCACACAAAAAAAAAGGCCAAAGAAAAAAAGAAAGGCCCAAAAAAAGAAAAAGAAAAAGGGACAATTGCTACTATATTTTTCCACACTTGTGCTTCAAAGTAGCACCATGCTCTTCATGATAGAGACTCTCATGTTTAGTCACTTTCATATACTAGTGGGAATTTTCATTATAGAACTTGGCTTGTATATTCCAACGATGGGCTTCCTCAAATGCCCTAGGTCTTCGTGAGCAAGCAAGTTGGATGCACACCCACTAGTTTCTTTTGTTGAGCTTTCATACATATTTAGCTCTAGTGCATCCGTTGCATGGCAATCCCTACTCACTCACGTTGATATCTATTGATGGGTATCTCCATAGCCCGTTGATACGCCTAGTCTATGTGAGACTATCTCCCTCCTTTTTGTCTTCCCCACAACCACCTCTCTATTCCACCCATAGTGCTATGTCCATGGCTCACGCTCATGTATTGCGTGAAAGTTGAAAGGTTTGAACAAATAGAGTATGAAAACAAGTGCTTGGCTGAAATCGGGGTTGTGCATGATATGAATATTTTGCATGATGAAGAGGGAGCCTAGCCAGACTATATGATTTTGTAGGGATAACTTTCTTTAGCCATAGTATTTTGAGAAGACATGATTGCTTTGTTAGTATGCTTGAAGTATTATCATTTCTTATGTCAATATAGACTTTTTTTCTTGAATCTTTCAGATCTGAACATTCATGCCACAATTAAGAGAATTACATTGAAAAAACTATGTTGGTTAGCATTCCACATCAAAAATTCTGTTTTTATCATTTACCTACTCGAGGACGAGCAAGAATTAAGCTTGGGGATGCTTGATACGTCTCCAACGTATCTATAATTTTTGATTGTTCCATGCTATTATTTATGATGTTTTGGATATTTATTGGGCTTTGTCATACGCTTTTATATTATTTTTGGGACTAACCTACTAACCCAAAGGCCCAATCCAGATTGTTGTTTCTTGCCTGTTTCAGTGTTTTACAGAAAAGGGATATCAAACGGAGTCCAAACGGAATGAAACCTTCGGGGGAGATATTTTTGGAGAAAATCACGCACGACAGACTTGAGAACCACGGAGTAGGGGCCACGTGGTGCCCACGAGGGTGGGAGCGCCCCCCCCCC
>LR738715.1:731896264-731953735 GCA_902687465.1 Secale cereale
GGGGGGCGCCCCCCCCCCCCCCCTAGGGCGCGCCCCCCTACCTCGTGGGTCCCACGTAAGGCCCCTGGTGCCCTCCTTCCTCCTATATAAGCCTACGTACCCCGAAACCATCAGAGGAGAAGAGAAAACCCTAGTTCCACCGTCGTAACCTTCTGTTCCCATGAGATCCCATCTTGGGGCCAGTTCCGGAGCTCCGCCGGAGGGGGGATCTACTACGGAGTGCTTCTACATCATCATCATCGCCTCACCATGAGTTGTGAGTAGTTGTGCGGTGTGTTTGTCGAGATTCGATGAATTGTGGGTCTATCATCAAGATTATCTATGAGAAATATTTGGTTCTTCTCTGAACTCTTTATGTATGATTATAATATCCTTGCAAGTCTCTTTGAATTATTGGTTTGGTTTGGCCTACTAGATCTATAGTTCTTGCAATGGGAGAAGTGCTTGGCTTTGGGTTCAATCTTGCGGTGTCCTTTCCCAGTGACAGTAGGGGCAGCAAGGCACGTATTGTATTGTTGGCATCGAGGATAAAAAGATGGGGTTTATATCATATTGCTTGAGTTTATCCCTCTACATCATGTCATCTTTCTTAAGGTGTTACTATGTTCTTATGAACTCAATACACTCGATGCATGCTGGATAGCGGTCGATGTGTGGAGTACTAGTAGTAGATGCAGAATTGTTTCGGTCTACTTGTCTCGGACGTGATGCCTATATATAATGATCATTCCTAGATAGTCTCATAATTATTCGCTTTTCTATCAATTGCTCGACACTAATTTGTTTACCCGCCGTAGAATATCGCTATCATGAGAGAAGCCGCTATAGAACACTATGGTCCCCGGGTCTATTCTCAACATATCAATCTACATCTACTTTACTTTTTCCGCTTTTACTTTCTGTTCTTATAATCAAAATACCAAAAATATCAAACTATCATCTCTATCAGATCTCACTTTCGTAAGTGACCGTAAAGGGATTGACAACCCCTTATCGCGTTGCCTGCGAAGTTCTTATTTGTTTTTGCAGGTGTGAGGGACTTGCGCGTGGTCTCCTACTGGATTGATACCTTGGTTCTCAAAAATTGAGGGAAATACTTACGCTACTGTGCTGCATCTCCCTTTCCTCTTCGAGGGAATACAATGCAAGCTCGAGAAGTAGCAGTGATGACCATAGTTTGAGGAGTTCATGTATTCACTATGTGTTAATGCTTTGGTCCGGTACTCTATTAAAAGGAGGCATTAATATCCCTTAGTTTCCATTAGGACCCCGCTACCACGGGAGGGTAGGACAAAATATGGCATGCAAGTTCTTTTCCATAAGCACGTATGACTATATTCGGAATACATGCCTACATTACATTTATGAACTGGAACTAGTTCTGTGTCACCCTAGGTTATAACTTTTACATGAGGAATCGCATCCGACATAATTCTCCATCACCGATCCAATGCCTACGAGGTTTTCACATATTGCTTGTTGCTTATTTACTTTTCCGCTGTTGTTATTACAAAAACTACAAACACACTACCGTTACTTTTATTGCTGCTGGCGTTACTTCCATATTACTTTGCTACTAAATTACCTTGCTGCAGATACTAAGTTTCCAGGTGTGGTTGAATTGACAACTCCGCTGCTAATACTTAAGAGTATTCTTTGGCTCCCTTTGTGTCGAATCAATATATTTGGGTTGAATACTTTACCCTCGAAAACTGTTGCGATCCCCTACACTTGTGGGTTATCAAGACTATTTTCTGGCGCCGTTGCCGGGGAGATTAGTTATATTCTTGAAGTCACTTGGGATTTATATCTGTTGATCACTATGAAGAACTTGAAAGATTCAAAAACCAAGATTTATCCCTCAACTACGAGGGGAGGTAAGGAACTGTCATCTAGCTCTGCACTTGATTCACCATCTGTTATGAGTAAACATGCGACACCTACTCTTGCTATTGAATCTAATATGTCGTATGTTCTTGATGATGCTACTTCTGCTATGTATGATGAAACTACTTCTATGCTTGATAATACTGTGCCACTAGGTGAATTTCTAGATGAAAAAATTGCTAAGGTTTGGGAGAATGCAAATATTGAAACTGATAATATTGATGAAAGTGATGATGAAGATTCTCCCCCTAGATATGAATTGCCTGTTATTCCTGAGGGTTATGTTATGGATGAAGAAACTGCTAGAGACTTTCTTGCTTGCAATGATAGATATGATCTTAAGAAATTATTAGCTAAGCTGAAAGAAAAGTCTTTGAATGCTAGAATGAAATATGAACCTGCTTTCTCTACTTCACCTATCTTTGTTACTGATAAGGATTATGATTTCTCTGTTGATCCTGAGTTAATTACTTTGGTTGAATCTGATCCTTTCCATGGCTATGAATCTAAAACTGTTGTGGCACATCTTACTAAGTTGAATGATATAGCCACCCTGTTCACCAACGAGGAAAAGATTCGTTATTACTATATCCTTAAGTTATTTCCGTTTTCGTTAAAGGGCGATTCTAACACATGGTTTAATTATCTTGATCCTGGTTGTGTGCGTAGTCCCCAGGATATGATTTATTACTTCTCTGCTAAATATTTTCCCGCTCATAAGAAACAAGCTGCCTTACGGGAAATATATAATTTTGTGCAAATTGAAGAAGAGAGTCTCCCACAAGCTTGGGGGGGCTTCTCTAATTACTTAATGCTTTTCCTGATCATCCTCTTCAAAGGAATGAAATACTTGATGTCTTTTATAATGGACTAACTGATGCTTCCAGAGACCACCTGGATAGTTGTGTTGGTTGTGTTTTCAGGGAAAGAACAGTTGATCAAGCTGAATTACTATTGAATAATATGTTGGCCAATGAAAATAATTGGAAACTTCCTGAACCATCCCCTAAACCAACTCCGAAGAAAAGGGGTGTTCTGTTTCTCAGTCATGAAGATATGCAAGAGGCAAAGAAATCTATGAAAGAAAAAGGTATTAAAGCTGAAGATGTTAAGAATTTACCACCTATTGAAGAAATACATGGTCTTGATAACCCGACACAGGTAGTAAAGGTAAATTCTCTTTATAGATTTGATGAAAGTAATATTCCTCATTATAAGTCTGCTAGCCAATGCTTAGATGAGTTTGACAATTTTATTATGAAGCAAGAAAACTTCATTGCTTATGTTGGTAGACAATTGCAACGTAATGCTTATATGATTGAACGCTTGAGTGATTATATGTCTAGAGTTAAAGGTGAATTGAAACTCATTAGTAAACATGCTTCTATGGTTACCACTCAAGTAGAACAAGTACTTAAGGCTCAAAATGATTTGCTCAATGAATTAAATAGTAAGAATAATGACTATGCTGTTAGAGTTGCAACTAGAGGGGGTAAAGTGACTCAGGAACATTTGTATCCGGAGGGCCACCCTAAGAAAATTGAGCAAGATTCTCAGAGAACTAATGTAGATGCACCTAGTTCTTCTAAGAAGAAGAAAAAGAAAACTGATAGGACTTTGCATGCTTCTAGTGAACCTGTAGCTGACACACCTGAGAGTCCCAATGATATATCTGTTTCAGATGCTGAGACACAATCCGGTAATGAACATGAACCTAGTGATAATGTTAATGATGATGTTCATGATGATGCTCAACCTAGCAATGATAATGATGTAGAGATTGAACCTGCTGTTGATCTTGATAACCCACAATCAAAGAATCAATGTTATGATAAGAGAGACTTTGTTGCTAGGAAGCACGGTAAGGAAAGAGAACCATGGGTTCAGAAACCCATGCCTTTTCCTACTAAACCATCCAAGAAAAAGGATGATGAGGATTTTGAGCGCTTTGCTGAAATGATTAGACCTATCTTTTTGCGTATGCGTTTGACTGATATGCTTAAAACAAATCCTTATCCTAAGTATATGAAAGATATTATTACCAATAAAAGAAAGATACATGAAGCTGAAATTTCTACCATGCTTGCCAATTACACTTTTAAGGATGGAATACCTAAGTAACTAGGAGATCCAGGAGTACCCACTATACCTTGCTCCATTAAGAGGAACTATGTTAAAACTGCTTTATGTGATCTTGGATCCGGTGTTAGTGTTATGCCTCTCTCTTTATATCGTAGACTTGACTTGAGTACTGCAGGGGCTGTTATTGATTGCAACAAAGGCAATGTCACTTTTCATGTCAATGGTAATGAGCATATGGTACACTTTCCGAGGAAACAACCTCAGGTCCACAGCATCAATTATATTGGAAAGATTTCAACTATTACGATTGGAGGTTTTGAAATTCCTCTCCCTACTGTCAAGAAGATATATGAAATTCTTATTGTTGGCGACATACATATCCCCATTGAGGTAACCTAGTGTTATTCGAAAAATTTCCGGTTTCATGTTATTCGGAAAGATTTTATTAATAAGACTTGATCAACCTTTTAAATGGATTCCTTTTAATGAGCATGAGAAGGGTGAATCTAGATAGCACAACCTGTCGTACCCTCCTTTTACTTTCTGTTAATTAGATTAAATAAAGCAAAATTATTATTTTCTGTCTGTTTCCAGACTTATCCGTGCAATAAAAAATACCCCGAAAATAAAAGTTCTCCAAATGCCGTGAAAATAAAATATGATTTTTTCTGGAATATTTGAGAATGTTTGGCACAAAGAACATAGCTGGGGGAGCCAGCACCTGGCCACGAGGGTCCAGGGCGCGCCCACCCTCACTGGGCGCGCCCCCTGCCTCACGGGCCCCACGTGGCCTCCCTCCACTTATTCCTGCACCCACACACTCCTTCTTCCTCCCAAAAAAACCACTATCCAGCTCAAGCACGAGTTCTAGCTTATCTTGCTGCCATTTTCGATCTCCTTGCTCAAAGCTCCATTCACAAAATTGTTTGGGGAGATTGTTCCTTGGTATGTGACTCCTCCATTGGTACAATTAGTTTTTGTTCTAGTGCTTTATCTATTGCAAATTTTTGCTGATGTGGTGACCTTGTTCTTGAGCTTGCATGTCAAATTTCTTTGGTCCCAAGTAGTTCTAATGCATGATATAGTCTCTAGGCACTTTTAGGAGTTGTTGCTATCAATCTTGTTGAGTTTGGTTCACTTTTATTTTGAGTTACTAAAAATTTCAGAAATTATCAGAGGGGGAAAATGATGAGGAGATTGTTGAGAGGCTCTTCTAGCCAAGGTTCAAAGGATAAGCAAAAGGAAGAGAATAAGAAGCCCAAATATAATCTTCCTCGCACTACGGAAGTTCGACCATGTGAATGGCCTTGTAATGAGTTCTTGGAAGCCGCCTGGATTTATAAAGACTTTTATTATTTGGCGGATAACGCGGGCCTCACCGACTTCCTCCACGACCAGCGAGAACAATATCTCTTACTCACTAATATTTTCACGCAAAACTTTCACTTTCATGCTAAGAAATCACCACCTTCAGTGGAGTTTCGTTTATATGATGAGGTTAAGGAGATGTCATTCTTTGAATTTTGTGAAGTATGCAAGATACTCTTTGTTGGTAGTCTTGAAGAACCACATCGTAAAGATGTTGAAGGGTTTATTGACATGGTAGCTATAGGGGAAACGCGACAAGTTTCAGGGGCAAGAATTACTAGTATACATTTTCATGTTCTACGCTACTTTGCTATATTTGCTAGTAGATGCTTAATTGTTCGCGGGAACAGTGGGAATCTTAGTGCCCCTGATATTGTCATTTTGCGCCATGCTTTGTTTCGAGACACAACTTTTAGCTTGGGTGTCGTCGTTGCTAAACAATTAAGTTTGAACCGCACAAAAGGTCCCGTCTTTGGAGGCATCTTTGCTTCCCGCCTTGCTGAACACTTTAGAATACCTATTAGGCATCATGAGAAGGAAGAAAAATTGCTGGCCCCTGCTTATCTAGATTATAAGAGTATGATAGCACATGATTTTATTGTTAAAGACAAGGAGAAGTTGCTTAAGTATAAATTGAGGTTTGATGAAAAATATTGTGAGATTATTACCTTGCCTGCACCATCTCTATTTGATCTGTTTTCAGGCATATACCTCGTTACGTCAGATGCCTTCTACAAGCACCAGAGCCAGGCACAAGCTTCAGAGCCAGAGCCGGAGCCACCACTTGACCCTTACCGGCAGTCTGTTTATGGGTGGGATCCGGATGAGATTGCCAACCAGTGGCACCCAGAGGACGCTCCTTGGTACACCAGAGAAAGTAGCTTTGATCTATGGCCATAGACCAACTTAGGCCAAAAGCCTAAACTTGGGGGGGAGTACGTGTTTCTCACCGACATTACATTCATGTTCACACACTTATTCTAAGTGTCAGTGCTCACACTCTTTCATTGTACTATCCATGCTAGTTTCAATTCTTTTCTTAGTCTTTTTCTTGTGTGTTAGAAAAAACCTTAAGAAAAACAAAAAAATTAGTAATAGCTTTTTAGCTAGTTTACTTTGCATGCCTGTAGTAGTAGTAATTAAAAGAAAACCCAAAAAGATTTCTCGTTCTTCTTTTGCTTGTTGGGAGCTTTCCCGTGTAAATAGTTTCTTTTATTTCTTTGGGGGTCAAGAGGAGAAGACCATGATGAAAATGCTTAGTGGCTCTCATATGCTTTATTGTTAATTTAACCATTGAGCCATATTACTTTGTCTTCTCTCTTGTATTAAATACTTGTAGATTCCAGCTTAGTCCAATGCACGTGCACTATTATTATTATCCACGACGTTTGGTCGTGCGAGTGAAAGGCAATAATGACGATATATGATGAATTGATTGAGATGAGAAAAGTTGGTACGAACTCGCCCTCTCTTGTTTTTTGTAAATATGATACTTCAACGTTCCTGATTCAGCCTATTATGAATGAAACATGCTTGCAATGACAATTAGAGATCATAGCTGATCATGCCATGCTTAATTAGCTAAGAGTTTATAATGGTCTATCTTGCGTGCCAACATGATATTAAAATGGTTGTGATGTGGTATGATAGGGTGGTATCCTCCTTTGAACGATTCAAGTGGTCTGACTTGGCACATGTTAACGCATGTAGTTGAAACAAAATCAACATAGCCTCCACGATATTTATGTTCATGGTGATTTACATCCTACTCATGCTTGCATTCATTGTTGATTAATTTTAATACATGTTCATGACTATTATCGCTCTCTAGCTAGTCGCTTCCCAGTCTCTTTCTAGCCTTCACCTGTACTAAGCGGGAATACTGCTTGTGCATCCACTTCCATAAATCCCAAAGTTATTCCATATGAGTCCACCATACCTTCCTATATGCGGTATCTACCTATCGTTTCAAGTAAATTTGTATGTGCAAAACTATAAACCTTCAAATGAAATTCTGTTTTGTATGCTCGAATAGCTCATGTATCAACTAGGGTTGTCTATATCTTCCATGCTAGGTGGGTTATTCTCACGATGAGTCGACTCCGGTCATCATTCATGAGAAAATGGCTGGTAACCAGGATGCCCAGTCCCATGCTCAAATCATAATAATTAAACAAAACTCCCCTAGAGTTGTTGCTTATTTGGACAGTACCCCGTGGATTCGGATGGCCGTGGAGTGTGCTTGTTGGTGGTTGGGGGAGTATAAACTTTACCAATCTATTTGGGAACTGCCTATAATGTGTGTAGCATGGAAGATATCGAGATTCTTGGTTGTTATGTTGACAATGAGAGTATACCGCTCAAAATATTATTCATCTCTATTTCAAAATCGAGCTCTGGCACCTCTACAAATCCATGTTTCCCTCTACGAAGGGCCTATCTATTTATTTTTATGTTGAGTCATTATCCTCTTATAAAAGAGCACCAGTTGGAGAGCACCGCTGTCATTTGCATGTATTGCTATTAATTTGCATTGAGTATGATTGTGATTGGATCTCTTTTACCATGAATTACAATGTCTAGGCAGTCCTTGATCTTTAAAGGTGTTGTGCATTTATGTTTTGCGGTCTCAGAAAGGGCTAGCGAGATACCATCTTGTTATATCATATTATGATTCTTTTGAGAAAGTGTTGTCATCCGAGGTTTTTTATTATTGCTCGCTAGTTGATTATGCCATTGATATGAGTAGACATGTGAGACCTGAAAGTTGTTGGGAATGTGGTTAGTTCATGATTTTTGCTGAAAACTTGAATGCTGGCTTTACATATTTACAACAACAAGAGCAAACAGAGTTTGTCAAAGTTTTTCTTTAATCACTTTCAGTTTATCAACTGAACTCCTTGAGGACAAGCAAAGGTTTAAGCTTGGGGGAGTTGATACGTCTCCAACGTATCTACTTTTTGAAACACTTTTGCCCTTGTTTTGGACTCTAACTTGCATGATTTGAATGGAACTAACCCGGACTGACGCTGTTTTCAGCAGAATTGCCATGGTGTTATTTTTGTGCAGCAATAAAAGTTCTCGGAATGACCTTAAATTCAACGGAGAATTATTTTGGAATATATAAAAATTATTTGCGAAAAGAACCAAGCCAGGGGTCCCACACCTCTCTTTCAGGGAGAAAAAATCAGAGAGGAAGAATTATCGCATTTTACGATACGGAGCCGCCGCCAAGCCCTAATCTCTCTCGGGAGGGCTGATTTGGAGTCCGTTCAGGGCTCCGGAGAGGGGAGATCGTCGCCATCGTCATCATTAACCTTCCTCCATCACCAATTCCATGATGCTCACCGCCGTGCGTGAGTAATCCCATCGTAGGCTTGCTGGACGGTGATGGGTTGGATGAGATTTACCATGTAATCGAGTTAGTTTTGTTAGGGTTTGATCCCTAGTATCCACTATGTTCTAAGATTGATGTTGCTATGACTTTGCCATGCTTAATGCTTGTCACTAGGGCCCGAGTGCCATGATTTTAGATCTGAACCTATTATGTTTTCATGAATATGTGTGTGTTCTTGATCCTATCTTGCAAGTCAATAGTCACCTACTATGTGTTATGATCCGGCAACCCCGAAGAGACAACAATCGGGACCACTCTCAGTGATGACCATAGTTTGACGAGTTCATGTACTCACTATGTGTTAATGCTTTGGTCCGGTACTCTATTAAAAGGAGGCCTTAATATCCCTTAGTTTCCATTAGGACCCCGCTGCCACGGGAGGGTAGGACAAAAGATGTCATGCAAGTTCTGTTCCATAAGCACGTATGACTATATTCGGAATACATGTCTACATTACATTGATGAACTGGAGCTAGTTCTCTGTCACCCTAGGTTATAACTTTTACATGAGGAATCGCATCCGACATAATTCTCCATCACCGATCCAATGCCTACGAGCTTTACACATATTGCTTGTTTCTTATTTACTTTTCCGCTGCTGCTATTACAAAAACTACAAAAACAGGACCGTTACTTTTATTGCTGCTACCGTTACTTCCATATTACTTTGCAACTAAATTACCTTGCTGCAGATACTAAGTTTCCAGGTGTGGTTGAATTGACAACTCAGCTGCTAATACTTAAGAGTATTCTTTGGCTCCCCTTGTGTCGAATCAATAAATTTGGGTTGGATACTTTACCCTCGAAAACTGTTGCGATCTCCTACACTTGTGGGTTATCATACCCTCGTAGACCGAAAGCGGAAGCGTCTAGTAACGCAGTTGATGTAGTCGAACGTCTTCGCGATCCAACCGATCCAAGCACCGAACATACGGCACCTCCGTGTTCAGCACATGTTCAGCTCCATGACGTCCCATGAGCTCTCATTCCAGTTGAGCTTCACGGGAGAGTTTCGTCAGCACGACGGCGTGGTGACGGAGATGATGAAACTACCAGCGCAGGGCTTTGCCTAAACACTGCAACGATATGACCGTGGGGTGTTTCTGTGGAGGGGGGCACCGCACACGGCTAAAACAATGTTGCTTGTGTGTCCTTGGGTGCCCCCCTGCCCCCGTATATAAAGGAGCAAGGGGGGAGGCCAGCCGGCCCTATAGGGCGCGCCAAGGAGTAGGTTTCCTACTCCTAGTAGGAGTGGGAATCCCCCTTTCCTATTCCTACTAAGAGTAGGAAAGGAAGAAGAAGGGGAGAAGGAAGGAGAGAGGCGCCCCCACTCCTAGTCCAACTAGGATTCCCTTGGGGGAGGCGCGGCCAGCCCTAGTGGGCTGCCTCTCTCTTTCCCTCATGGCCCACTATGGCCCTATACTCCCCCGGGGGGTTCCGGTAAGCCCTCCGGCACTCCGGTTTTCTCCGATAACACCCGAAACACTTCCGGTGTCCGAATATAGCCGTCCAATATATCAATCTTTATGTCTCGGACATTCCGAGACTCCTCGTCATATCCGTGATCACATCCGGGACTCCGAACTATCTTTGGTAGATCAAAACTCATAAACTCATAATATCGATCGTCATCGAACGTTAAGCATGCGGACCCTATGGGTTCGAGAACTATGTAGACATGACCAAGACTCATCTCTGGTCAATAACCAATAACAGAACCTCGATGCTCATATTGGCTCCTACATATTCTACGAAGATCTTTATCGGTCAAACCCCATAACAACATACGTTGTTCCCTTTGTCATCGGTATGTTACTTGCCCGAGATTCGATCGTCGGTATCACCATACCTAGTTAATCTCGTTACCGGCAAGTCTCTTTACTCATTCCGTAATACATCATTTCGTGACTAACTCATTAGTCGTTTACTTGCAAGGCTTATTATGATGTGTATTACCGAGAGGGCCCAGAGATACCTCTCCGACACTCGGAGTGACAAAACATGTTCTTGATCTATGCCAACACCACAAATACCTTCGGAGACACCTGTAGAGCATATTTATAGTCACCCAGTTAGGTTGTGACGTTTGATAGCACACAAGGTGTTCCTCCGGTATTCGGGAGTTGCATAATCTCATAGTCATAGGAACATGTATAAGTCATGAAGAAAGCAATAGAAGTAAAACTAAACGATCAAGTTGCTAAGCTAACAGATGGGTCTTGTCCATCACATCATTCTCCTAATGATGTGATCCCGTTGATCAAATGACAACTCATGTCTATGGTTAGGAAACATAACCATCTTTGATCAATGAGCTAGTCTAGTAGAGGCATACTAGGGACACTCTGTTTTGTCTATGTATTCACACATGTACTAAGTTTCCGGTTAATACAATTCTAGCATGAATAATAAACATTTATCATGATATAAAGAAATACAAATAATAACTTTATTATTGCCTCTAGGGCATATTTCCTTCAGTCTCCCACTTGAACTAGAGTCAATAATCTAGATTACATAGTAATGATTCTAACACCCTTGGAGTCTTGGTGATGATCATGTTTTGCTCGTGGAAGAGGCTTAGTCAACGGGTCTGCGACATTCAGATCCGTATGTATCTTGCAAATTTCTATGTCTCCCTCCTTGACTTGATCGCGGATGGAATTGAAGCGTCTTTTGATGTGCTTGGTTCTCTTGTGAAACCTGGATTCCTTCGCCAAGGCTATTGCTCCAGTGTTGTCACAAAAGATTTTCATTGGACCCGATGCACTTGGTATTACACCTAGATCAAATATGAACTCCTTCATCCAGACTCCTTCATTTGCTACTTCCGAAGCAGCTATGTACTCCGCTTCACACATAGATCCTGCCATGACGCTCTGCTTGGAACTGCACCAACTGACAGGTCCATCGTTCAATAAAAATACATATCCGGTTTGTGACTTAGAGTCATCCAGATCAGTGTCAAAGCTTGAATCAATGTAACCGTTTACAACGAGCTCTTTGTCACCTCCATAAACGAGAAACATATCCTTTGTCCTTTTCAGGTACTTCAGGATGTTCTTGACCGCTGTCCAGTGATCCATTCCTAGATCACTTTGGTACCTCCCAGCTAAACTTATAGCAAGGCACACATCAGGTCTGGTACGCAGCATTGCATACATGATAGATCATATGGCTGAGGCATAGGGAATGACTTTCATTTTTCTCTATCTTCTGTAGTGGTCGGGCATTGAGTCTTACTCAACTTCACACCTTGTAACACAGGCAAGAACCCTTTCTTCGACTGATCCATTTTGAACTTCTTCAAAACTTTATCAAGGTATTGCTTTGTGAAAGTCCAATTAAGCGTCTTGATCTATCTCTATAGATCTAGATGCCTAATATATAAGCAGCTTCACCGAGGTCTTTCATTGAAAAAATCTTATTCAAGTATCCTTTTATGCCATCCAGAAATTCTATATCATTTCCAATCAACAATATGCCATCCACATATAATATCAGAAATGCTACAGAGCTCCCACTCACTTTCTTGTAAATACAGGCTTCTCCAAAAGTCTGTATAGAACCATATGCTTTGATCACCTCATCAAAGCGTATATTCCAACTCCGAGATGCTTGCACCAATCCATAGATGGATCGCTGGAGCTTGCACACTTTGTTAGCACCTTTAGGATCGACAAAACCTTCTGGTTGCATCATATACAACTCTTCTTTGAGATATCCATTTAGGAATGTAGTTTTGACATCCATTTGCCAGATTTCATAATCATAAAATGCGGCAATTGCTAACATGCTTCGGACAGAATTAAGCATCGCTACGGGTGAGAAAGTCTCATCGTAGTCAGCTCCTTGAACTTGTCAAAAACCTTTCGCAACAAGTCAGGCTTTATAGACAGTAACATTACCGTCGGCGTCGGTCTTCCTCTTAAAGATCCATTTATTTTCAATGGCTTGCCGGTCATCGTGCAAGTCAACCAAAGTCCACACTTTGTTCTAATACATGGATCCCATCTCAGATTTCATGGCCTCAAGCCATTTTGCGGAATCTGGGCTCATCATCGCTTCCTCATAGTCCGTAGGTTCATCATGGTCTAGCAACATGACTTCCAGAACTGGGTTGTCGTACCACTCTGGTCCGGAACGTACTCTGGTTGACCTACGAGGTTCAGTAGTAACTTGATCCAAAGTTTCATGATTATCATCATTAGCTTCCTCACTCATTGGTGTAGGAATTACTGGAACTAGTTTCTGTGATGTACTACTTTCCAATTCGGGAGAAGGTACAATTACCTCATCAAGTTCTACTTTCCTTCCACTCACTTCTTTCGAGAGAAACTCCTTCCCTAGAAAGGATCCATTCTTAGCAACGAATATCTTGCCTTCGGATCTGTGATAGAAGGTGTACCCAACAGTCTCCTTTGGGTATCCTATGAAGACACATTTCTCCGACTTGCGTTCGAGCTTATCAAGTTGAAGCTTTTTCACATAAGCATCGCAGCCCCAAACTTTCAGAAACGACAACTTTGGTTTCTTGCCAAACCACAGTTCATAAGGTGTCATCTCAACGGATTTAGATGGTGCCCTATTTGACGTGAATGCAGTTGTCTCTAAAGCATAACCCCAAAACGATAGTGGTAAATCGGTAAGAGGCATCATGGATCACACCATATCTAATAAAGTACGGTTACGACGTTCGGACACACCATTACGCTGTGGTGTTCCAGGTGGTGTGAGTTGTGAAACTATTCCACGTTGTTTCAAATGAATACCAAACTGGTAACTCAAATATTCGCCTCCACGATCAGATCGTAGAAATTTTATTTTCTTGTTACGATGATTCTCTACTTCACTCTGAAATTCTTTGAACTTTTCAAATGTTTCAGACTTGTGTTTCATCAAGTAGATATACACATATCTGCTTAAATCATCAGTGAAGGTCAGAAAATAATGATACTCGTCGCGAGCCTCAACACTCATCGGTCCACATACATCAGTGAAGGTTACCCAAAATGACATCAGAAGAAGCCTCCGCTTGTGCTGCATTCATCAGATTGACCCTTGCTGCCTTTGGATCATGCCTGACAATAGCTGAACTCACAGGTGGAGGAGGAGGAAGACGCTTTGGATTCGGACATCTGTTGGCATAATGACCCTTCTGGCCACACTTGTTGCACACCACTTCAGAGAGAGGACGGAAATGAGAGCCACTGGACTTGGAGCCTTGAGACTGAAACTGCTTCTTCGACTGGTTGCTCGGGTTGGGTGGGTGGGAGAAACCACGACCACTAGAGTTCTTGTTGTTGGAGTTGTTGAAGTTGTTGGAGTTGTTGTATGGAGCTCAAATCACTGGAGGAGGAGGAAGCCAGAATTTCTGTTGTTTCGCAGCCAACTGAGACGATGAGGAAGAGTGAACAGCATCTCGAATTCTCTTCTTAGAAGCCTCCATCTTAAGTTGAGCTGCTTCTTGTTTCAAAGCCATGTTATAGAACTTATCGAATTCGTCTGGCTCGAACAAAGTGAGAGCAAGCTGAAGTTCATCTTTGAGACCTCCACGGAACTGATAGATTTTACTCTTTGCATCAGGAATGTCTTGCTTTGCATAGCGAGCGAGGTTTTGGAACTTGACATTATACTGATAGACTGTCATGGAGCCCTGCTTGAGGTTGCGGAATTGCTCACGCATACCCTCGATGACACTTGTAGGAATGTGATGCGAGCGGAAATCCTTGCAGAAATTCTCCCAAGAGATCACTTGACCCGGCCTTGAGTCTTTGTACTGCTGCCACCAGTCAGCTGCTTGATCTTTCAGTTGAAAGGCTGCAAACTTCACATAGTCATCTTCTTTCACGTTACTGCACTCAAAATGCTTCTTTATGTCGGTCAACCAATCCTCAGCATCAAGAGGGTCGACACAGTAACTGAAAGCTTTAGGATTGTTGGCCAAGAACTGGTTGAGGGTAGCATGGTGCTGCTGGAAGAAGTTGCCTTGGTTCACTGGAACACCCTGATTAGCTTGATTAGCTTGATTAGCTTGATTAGCTTGCATCAGCTGCATCATCTGCATCATCAACTGAGTGTTCTGGGCAGTAGTCTGCATAATTGCTCTCCAAGCCTCAGGCGGAGGAGGAGGTGAAGGAGGACGTTCTGGAACCTCTTCACCCTCTGGGTTAGCATTCGGAACCCTTTTCGGAGCCATCCTGTAAGAGATGACCACGAATCAGCAATTGATTGACAAAAGGAATAAGCTGAATCAATGGAATGAATTGCAACAAGTCTTCACAATAATCATTCGAACAATAAGAACGAATGAAATCATCCGAACAAGAGGAACGAATGATATTCTTAGTTAATGATAACATCAGTCTTCACGAGAAGCCACATAGGGATCAAAATGAAAATGAGAAAAACAACAAGGTACGGACAGGAACAAACACAAGAGAGGAGTTTCGTTCTAACATCTTTGTGCTGAAAGCATATGAACGCGTTACGAAAAGGTTTTGCAATCCCCGGATCAGCATAGCCAAGGACCCTTTAAGATGCAACTCCTGATAGTAACATCGGTCATATAACCCCTTCACTCAATGTCGAACCCCGAACTCACTAACCTGCATTCGTTGTAAGAATGCCTACGATCTACTGGATAAAACCCACCTATAGTTTTCCGAAAGATTCCAGTTATGCAATCAGGTGTTGGGGATACACGGGAAGCACCGTGCAATCAACTCTAACCTACATCCAGGTGTATCCATCCTTCAACACATAACCAGTCTTTCTCGGAAACTGTGTACCTCGGACCTTCGAAAAGCATCCACTATAACAAGCTATGGCAATACTCCCGAACTACCTCCCTAGTACTGGGTGATGTCGGGGTTATCTTGCCACTGGCCGTATAGGGGAGATTTTCGATGTCGGCCGTCTTAAGTATTTAGTACTGCCGCGATATGCTTGTTACAATGATACCCCGAAGCTCAACTCCTCGGTAACAGGAGGCATCGGGAACAATATCCTTGTCACAAGAACATCGAAACAATCCCAGAATACTCGCGGGATTCCTAAAAAAAATTGTGCAAATTTTGAAGATAGGAGAGACAAGAGTAGACGTCAGGAGTCCTCACCAGAGAGAAAAGGGGATGAGAAGCAAAGAAATCCTACTCTCCGATATAATATAGGACTCAAAAAGTTTTCAGTGTGTGCCTAGACTCGACCGTCAACGATTCGATCAAACAGTGGGGGCTCCTAGGTCGGAGAAGGCTCTGATACCAACTTGTAATGCCCAGGATGGAGTTATACCTCCTACGTGTCGAGGCACGACTTAAAGGCATAAGTCCATCCTAGAATGATCTCAAGTTTGGTAATCTTTGCACAACTCATGTAAAGAGGGGATAGTAAACTGAAAAATAGTTGGCTTACACTCACCACGTCACAGAATTACAGTACAAGTCTCAAACATCATACATTAAGAACAACACAACCCTCTAAGGGCAAAAGCCAAATGTCAAAGTACCAAACTCAGATAAATAAACCACGGGCGGATCGAATCCTAGTAAGAGACTCCACTACTGATCGTCCGGGTAGCGCACGTAGTACCGACTACGCTCCTCGTCATACTCCCAATCCAGCTCGGTGCCATCACCTGGATAGCTCACAGCTGGACCTGCATCTGGTGTGTGAAGTAACTGTGAGCCACAGAGGACTCAGCAATCCCGTTCCCGGGTAACAAGACTATTTAAGCCTGTAGGTGAGGAAAAGGCTAAAGAAAAAAAAGTCTGCAGCAGCAACTAGCATCTAGCTTACGTGAGTGAGAGCGAGAAGAGAAAGCCTCGGCGAGAAGTGATCACGAAGTGATCCTAGCTACAAGCTCCACAAACATAACCCCTCCGTGTTCAACTCCCGAATCCCTATTCGGAAATTGACAGTCACGGAACACACGCTGGTAGTGTATTAGAAACATTGTGTCAAGTTATCTACAACCGGAATTAACAAGCTCCCATCTGCCACATAACCGCGGGCACGGCTTTCGAAAGTTCAAACCCTGTAGGGGTTTTCCAACTTGACCCATTACAAGCCCACGATCCGCGGAGTCGCAACTCCAAAGTGGGAAGACCCGAGTATCCTCGGAATCCCGTGCTCAAGATATACCGAGCTAAGGTAAGGCTAATCCAGCAAATCCTCCCGGCGTGTCGACACCCTGATAGTAGCCGCGCGTATCTAAGTCTCAGGACACGACCGGATGGGCGAAGCTACGGGTGGATGCCAGATACCTCGAGTTGCCCCAAGGCGGCCCCGCAGGCTCCCCGTTTCGGACCAACACTCATGTGGAGCACTGGCCCGGGGTTGTTGATTAAGAAAGAGGGTTAATTACTCCCTATGCAAGTTTAGTTTGTTATTAGGCAAATAGTACCAATGTTGGGATTTGCTGGAAAAGACTTAGCACTTAGCGGTTTATCGAGGGGGTCCCATACACCCCAACCGTGTTAGGAACGCATAATCAAGGAACATAATACCGGCTTATACGGATCCTAACGGCATGAGTGAAACAAATCACCAAGCAAAAGGCTTAGCCTTCCACCCTTGCCAATATATAGATGATTTCATTTAAAGTATTTATATAGTGTGATATAACCCAACCAAACTTCAACATGAAGCAAGCATCTTCGATCTTCACCTGCAACTAGCAACGCTATAAGAAGGGCTGAGCGAAGCGTACTTAGCCAAGCAACGGTTTGCATAGGTAGGTTGGTTAAACATGGCAATTGGTTACAAATAGGAGGCTGACAAGAAGATCATGGGCATCGAGGCAAAACTATAGATCGAGACTACTAGCAATAGGCAAAGATAGTAATGTTATCGGGGTTCGGTCATCTTGCCTGAAGAGAAGACGTTCGGATCGTAAGAAGGGTCCTCGTGCTCAACCTCGTTGGAAACCTCGTGCTCAACTTCGTACCCGGTCTCAGCTTCCGGCTCTAAACAAAACAATCACACCAAGCACAAATCAACAAGATGCAATGCGCACTCGAAAAACATGAATGCATGATGGATGCACTAAGGATGCACATGGAGCACGTAAAACATCACTCAAGCAAAACACCTCAAAACAAGAGAACAAGCTGATATTAATAATCTACACAGAAAATCAACCAAGTTTGATATAAGATTCGCTGAAATCGGAGTTACGAGCTAAAAGTTATGCCCGAAACAAGATTTGAGAGAAAGCTGAAAATTACAGCAACATAGCAACTTTGGAGCTCAAAATAATTAAGCTACAGCACCCAAAAAGCATGGCAAAGGACATGAACACAAACTAGACATATAGTACAGCAACTATGTCCAAGGTGCACCCCCAACGGAGTCACGGATCAATAGCAATGATCTTGGACATATTGAACTTTGCAATAAAATTCTGGCAGCAGAATTTTATTGAAACTTTAGAGCAAAAGATAAACATGCTACAGCCACTTAAATGGACATGTGAGGACATGAATGGAAAGACAACAATATATACTACAAGGAACAATCAAAATCCACTCCAAAACTAACATGCTTTGTCCTAGAACATCACACGAACATGGCATCGGAACGTTACAGATTTCAGACTTAGTGAAAAATCACTAAGTCCTAAAACAGCAATAACATCATAGCATCAAAAAGAGCATGTTTAAGTCACCTCGAAACTAAACATGGCAAGGGGTAAGCACCTCATCAAAATGCACATGAAGGTGATCCCGAAACACACAAGCATGCATCATTGAGGTGAACACAACGATTGCAACGAGCTCAACAAGATGGCATTTCATAACAAGTGAAATCACCTCATATGAACATGGCACTTTGCAACGATGATAACAAGGCAATAATAAATCTACCATGCAACCTATCACAAGCATCACGTAGTTCGTGGCAAGACGAACACGTGGACATGTCATTTGCATCATTTGGACAAACGAGCTAAAAGATATCACATGTCAAAGGTGGCATGAAAATAACACATAACAGCAGTTTATATCATGATGCACTCTTGCAACAGCAAAACAAGCACCTAGATGATCTCTAACATGCATGACTACAACAGGTAAAACGTAGAGCACATCTCCACG
Organism: Secale cereale; assembly: GCA_902687465.1. NCBI lineage: Eukaryota > Viridiplantae > Streptophyta > Magnoliopsida > Poales > Poaceae > Secale > Secale cereale. Next base: position 731,915,096 of record LR738715.1, read on the forward strand.
AACGTCTGGACATATCACACGCGCAAATCGGAGCAACAGGCACAAAGTTATGCATGTTGAAAGATAGCATCACAGATTAGAAAACCTGGTACTTAGTGAAAAAAAAGGGGAGGTCAACCTCAGTTCTCAGATCGGATCTGGGAAGAAGACGGGCCCGGATCTGCAGCCCGCGGACGAAGCGGCGGCGCGGCCCGGCCTGGCGGAGACCGGTGCGGGGCCTGGTAGGAGGAGGAGGAGGCCCGCGGGGAGGCGAGGCCCACCCGAGGCGGCAGGAGCCCGCCCGGCTGGCGCGGAGGGGCTCGGCCCACGGCGAGGGGAGCGGCCCGCGCGCGGAGCGGGAGGCCCAGCCGGCGACGGCCTGGAGCGGACTGGCGACGCGGTCGCGGCGCTGCGATCTGGCCCGCGCGGCGTACGGCCCAGGCGGCGATGCGGACGAGCGCTGGTGGGAGGTCGGGGATGTACGGGCCTGGCCCGATGCGGCGGGGAAGTGGTCCCCTGTACCGGCCCGTGAGACGAAGCGGCGGGGAAAGTGGCGCGACGCGGCCTGGCTTGCGGTCGCTCGGGCGAGGAGCCCTGGCGAGCGATGCGAGCGCCGGCTGCGTTGACTCGGCCAGAGGCTTCGAGCCAGCGGGATTTGCGGCGGCGCTCGATCCCAGCGATCCTCTCGGGATCCGGGAAGAAAAGTGGATCTGAGATCTGAAGGAAGGGAAAAAAATAGAGGGGAAGTGGGAAGAAGAAGGGGACATGCCAAAATAGACTAGGGTCTATTATATAGCAGTTTTTAGGGTTAGGAGGGGATTTAGGGGCGCTAGGAGCCCTCCGATCGCGATCCGACGGATCCGATCACGGGGATAGTTTTAAAGGGCCTAGACGGAGATAAAAGACTGCAGTAGGGATGTTTCCGGGACACGAAGTAAAGGCACTTCGGACCCACACGAACAACGGATGGGAAAGTCAACGGAGTCCAAACGAGATGAGATTTGAGAGGCGGGTTGCACACAACAAAACAACAACACACACAACAACCTCGCGGCACACCGGTGACGAAAAACGCCCGAACAACAAAGTAGGCCTACGGGACGTCACGGACACGTGAGGGAGCTCCGGAACGCGAAACGGACAACGGGAAGAAACACGACGAACCGGATGCAACCGACAACACAAATGCAATGCAATGCACATGTCTACATGATATGAATGAATGCCACACACTCACACAACAAAACGACGAAAGCCCGAAAGACAAAGAACCCGAAATGGAAAAAGATGAAGCCGGAGATATATTATATGCCCAAAAGGGAAAGTATTACATCCGGGGCATTACAATACATCAGTATGTATAATTTCCAACAAATCTGTTGCTCTCTCCATTGTTCCGGAGAAAGGAGTCTTAGTCATCTTGCCCATGAGGCATGGTCCGCAAGCACCAAGTGATTCATAATCAAGTGATTCCAAAAGTCCATCAGTATGGAGTTTCTTCATGCGATTTACACCAATATGACCTAAACGGCAGTGCCACAAATAAGTTGCACTATCATTATCAATCTTGCATCTTTTGGCTTCAATATTATGAATATGTGTATCACTACGATCGAGATCTAACAAGAATAGACCACTCTTCAAGGGTGCATGACCATAAAAGATATTACGCATATAAATAGAACAACCATTATTCTCTGATTTAAATGAATAACCGTCTCGCAATAAACAAGATCCAGATATAATGTTCATGCTCAACACTGGCACCAAAAAACAATTATTTAGGTCTAATACTAATCCCGATGGTAGATGTAGAGGTAGCGTGCCGACGGTGATCACATCGACTTTGGAACCATTTCCCACGCGCATCGTTACCTCGTCCTTAGCTAATATTTGGTTAATCTGTAGCCCCTGTTTCGAGTTACAAATATTAGCAACCGAACCAGTATCAAATACACAGGTGCTACTACGAGCATTAGGAAGGTACACATCAATAACATGTATATCACATATACCTTTGTTCACTTTGCCATCCTTCTTATCCGCCAAATACTTGGTGCAGTTCTACTTCCAATGTCCAGTCCCTTTGCAGTAGAAGCACTCAGTTTCAGGCTTGGCTCCAGACATGGGTTTCTTCGCGGGAGTAGCAACTGTCTTGCTATTCTTCTTGAAGTTCCCCTTCTTTCCCTTGCCTTTTTTCTTGAAACTAGTGGTCTTGTTAACCATCAACACTTGATGCTCCTTTTTATTTCTACCTCCGCAGCTTTGGGCATAGCGAAGAGCTCAAGAATTGTCTTTTGCATCCCTTGCATGTTATAGTTCATCGCAAAGCCTTTATAGTTTGGTGGCAGTGATTGAAGAACTCTATCAATAACACTATCTTCGTCAACTTTGCATCCAAGTTGAGTCATATGATTGTGGTACCCAGACATTCTGAGCAAGTGTTCACTGATAGAACTGTTCTCCTCCATCTTGCAGCTGTAGAACTTATTGGAAATTTCATACTTCTCAATTCGGGCATTTGCTTGAAATATTAACTTCAACTCCTGGAACATCTCATATGCTCCATGACGTTCAAAACGTCGTTAAAGTCTCGGTTCTAGGCCGTAAAGCATGGCACACTGAACTATCATGTAGTCATCAGACCGCGTCTGCCAGACGTTCAAAGCGTCTATATTAGCAGGAGGGGAGTTGTCACCTAACGGTGCTTCAAGGACATAATTATTCTGTGCAGCAATGAGGATAATCCTCAAATTATGGACCCAGTCCATGTAATTGCTACCATCATCTTTCAACTTAGCTTTCTCTAGGAACGCATTAAAATTCAAGGGAACGGTAACACGGGCCATTGATCTACAACAACAGATATGCAAAAACTATCAGGACTAAGTTCATGATAAATTAAAGTTCAATTAATCATATTACTAAAGAACTCCCACTTAGATAGACATCCCTCTAGTCATCTAAATGATCACGTGATCCAAATCAACTAAACCATGTCCGATCATCACGTGAGATGGAGTAGTTTTCAATGGTCAACATCTTATGTTGATCATATCTACTATATGATTCACGCTCGACCTTTCGGTCTCCAGTGTTCCGAGGCCATGTCTGTACATGCTAGGCTCATCAAGTTTAACCCGAGTATTCTGCATGTGCAAAACTGTCTTACACCCGTTGTATTTGAACGTAGAGCTTATCACACCCGATCATCACGTGGTGTCTCGGCACGACGAACTTTCGTAACGGTGCATACTCAGGGAGAACACTTGTACCTTGAAATTTTGTAAGGGATCATCTTATAATGCTACCGCCGTACTAAGCAAAATAAGAAGCATAATAAGATAAACATCACATGCAATCAAAATATGTGACATGATATGGCCATCATCATCATGTGCTTTTGATCTCCATCTCCAAAGCATCATCATGATTTCCATCGTCACCGGCTAGACACCATGATCTTCATTGCAGCGTCGTGGTCGTCTCGCCAACTATTGCTACTACTACTATCGCTAACTCATAGTGATAAACTAAAGCAATTACATGGCCTTCGCAATTCATACAATAAAGAGACAACCATAAGGCTCCTGCCAGTTGCCGATAACTTTACAAAACATGATCATCTCATACAATAACGTATAACTCATCACGTCTTCACCATATCACATCACAACATGCCCTGCAAAAACAAGTTAGACGTCCTCTACTTTGTTGTTGCAAGTTTTACGTGGCTGCTACGGGCTTAGCAAGATCCATTCTTACCTACGCATACAAAAACCACAACGATTTTTCGTCAAGTAAGTGTTGTTTTAACCTTCACAAGGATCGGGCGTAGCCACACTCGATTCAACTAAAGTGAGAGAGGCAGACACCCGCCAGTCACCTTTAAGCAACGAGTGCTCATAACGGTGAAACCAGACTCGCATAAGCGTACACGTAATGTCGGTCCGGGCTACTTCATCTCACAATTCCACTGAATCAAATTATGACATGTTGGTAAGCAGTATGACTATTATCGCCCACAACTCATTGTGTTCTACTCGTGCATATCATATATGCATAGACCTGGCTCATGATGCCAATGTTAGGGAACGTAGTATTTCAAAATTTTCCTACGATCACGCAAGATCTATCTACTAGAAGCATAGCAACGAGAGGGGAGAGTGTGTCAACGTACCCTCGTAGACCGAAAGCGGAAACATCTAGTGATGCGGTTGATGTAGTCGAACGTCTTCGCGATCCAACCGATCCAAGCACCGAACCTATGGCACCTCCGCGTTCAGCACACGTTCAGCTTGATGACGTCCCACGAGCTCTTGATCCAATTAAGTTTCATGGGAGAGTTTCGTCAGCACGACGGCGTGGTGACGGAGATGATGAAGCTACTGGCGCAGGGCTTCGCCTAAGCACTGCAATGATATGACTGAGGTGTGTTTCTGTGGAGGGGGCCACCGCACACGGCTAAAGCAATGTTTCTTGTGTGTCCTTGGGTGCCCCCTGCCCCCGTATATAAAGGAGCAAGGGGGAGGCCGGCCGGCCCTATAGGGCGCGCCAAGGAGTAGGTTTCCTACTCCTAGTAGGAGTGGGAATCCCCCTTTCCTATTCCTACTAGGAGTAGGAAAGGAAGAAGAAGGGGAGAAGGAAGGAGAGAGGCGCCCCCACTCCTAGTCCAACTAGGATTCCCTTGGGGGGAGGCGCGGCCAGCCCTAGTGGGCTGCCTCTCTCTTTCCCTCATGGCCCACTATGGCCCTATACTCCCCTGGGGGGTTTCGGTAACCCCTCCGACACTCCGGTTTTCTCCGATAACACCCGAAACACTTCTGGTGTCCGAATATAGCCGTTCAATATATCAATCTTTATGTCTCGAACATTCCGAGACTCCTCTTCATGTACTTGATCACATCCGGGACTCCGAAATACCTTCGGTGCGTCAAAACTCATAAACTCATAATACCAATCGTCATCAAACGTTAAGCGTGCGGACCCTACGGGTTCGAGAACTATGTAGACATGACCGAGACTCATCTCTGGTCAATAACCAATAGCAGAACCTGGATGCTCATATTGGCTCCTACATATTCTACGAAGATCTTTATTGGTCAAACCACATAACAACATACGTTGTTCCCTTTGTCATCGGTATGTTACTTGCCCGAGATTCGATCGTCGCTATCACCATACCTAGTTAATCTCGTTATCGGCAAGTCTCTTTACTCGTTCCGTAATACATCATTTTGTGACTAACTCATTAGTCGTTTGCTTGCAAGGCTTATTATGATGTGTATTACCGAGAGGGCCCAGAGATACCTCTTCGACACTCGGAGTGACAAAACCTATTCTTGATCTATGCCAACACTACAAATACCTTCGGAGACACCTGTAGAGCATCTTTATAGTCACCCAGTTACGTTGTGACGTTTGATAGCACACAAGGTGTTCCTTCGGTATTCGGGAGTTGCATAATCTCATAGTCACAGGAACATGTATAAGTCATGAAGAAAGCAATAGCAGTAAAACTAAACGATCCAGTTGCTAAGCTAACGGATGGGTCTTGTCCATCACATCATTCTCCTAATGATGCGATCTCGTTGATCAAATGACAACTCATGTCTATGGTTAGGAAACATAACCATCTTTGATCAATGAGCTAGTCTAGTAGAGGCATACTAGGGACACTCTGTTTTGTCTATTTATTCACACATGTACTAAGTTTCCGGTTAATACAATTCTAGCATGAATAATAAACATTTATCATGATATAAGTACAAATAACAACTTTATTATTGCCTCTAGGCCATATTTCCTTCACCTGGTACCCCGACGGGTCCCAGCGCCGGCCTCCAGTCACTAGCAACCCGTCCCCTCGGACTCATATCTTTACCATTGTAACCCTGGGGGTTGACCTATAAAACCCCCCATGAGGCCTCCATGTACTGGGGCGAACCTCTCATGTAGGACACACACACACACACAGGAGAAGGAGCAGCCTAAGCCTTGGCTTGCCTACCTTCCTCCTCCAAGTAGCTCTAGGAGCAACTCTGTACTGCTACGTGCAACCATACATAAAACACTCGGCAGGACTAGGGGTGTTATCTCTCCGGTGGTAGTAATGAGACTTTAGGTTCTGGAATTTTTTTATCTGCCATATTTATTATTCCCTTTTTATTCGACGAGAAGCCAGACGGGACCTTCATACTGAGCAGGCATTCAAATAAAATTTCCTTCTCTTCTTTGGTAAGAGCATAGCTGGCATGACCCTCATGTTGGGGAACGTCGCATGGGAAACAAAAATTTTCCTACGTTCACCAAGATCAATCTAGGAGATGCATCTACGAGAGGAGAGTTGGATCCACATACCCTTGTAGATCGCTAAGCGGAAGCGTTCAAGAACGCGGTTGATGGAGTCGTACTCGCCGCGATTCAGATCGCCGAAGATCCTAGCACCGAACGGACGGTGCCTCCGCGTTCTTCACACGTGCAGCCCGGTGACGTCTCCCACGCCTTGATCCAGCAAGGAGAGAGGGAGAGGTTGGGGAAGACTCCATCCAACAGCAGCACGACGGCGTGGTGGTGGTGGAGGAGCGCGGGACTCCAGCAGGGCTTCGCCAAGCGCTGCAAGAGACGAGGAGGGAGAGGGGTAGGGCTGCGCCAAGAGGGAGACTTTCTCGTGTGTCTAGCAGCCCCAAAACCTCACATATATATAGGGGGAAGGGAGGGCTGCGCCCCCTTTAGGGTTTCCCACCCCTAGGGGTGCGGCCAGCCCTAGAAAACCCATCTAGGGTGCGGCCAAGGGGGGGAGAGAGAGGGGGCGCCCTAGGATGGGCCTTAAGGCCCATCTGGACCTAGGGTTTGCCCCCCTCCACACTCCATGCGCCTAGGGACTTGGTGGGGGGGGCGCACCAGCCCCCTTGGGGCTGGTCCCCTCCCACACTTAGCCCACGCAGCCACCTGGGGCTGGTGGCCCCACCTGGTGGACCCCCGGGACCCTCCCGGTGGTCCCGGTACATTACCGATATCGCCCGAAACTTTTCCGGTGACCAAAACAGGACTTCCCATATATGAATCTTTACCTCCGGACCATTCCGGAACTCCTCGTGGCGTCCGGGATCTCATCCGGGACTCCGAACAACATTCGGTAACCGCGTACATACTTTCCCTATAACCCTAGCGTCATCGAACCTTAAGTGTGTAGACCCTACGGGCTCGGGAACCATGTAGACATGACCGAGACAACTCTCCGGCCAATAACCAACAGCGGGATCTGGATACCCATGTTGGCTCCCACATGTTCCACGATGATCTCATCGGATGAACCACGATGTCAAGGATTCAATCAATCCCGTATACGATTCCCTTTGTCTATCGGTATAGCACTTGCCCGAGATTCGATCGTCGGTATACCGATACCTTGCTCAATCTCGTTACCGGCAAGTCTCTTTACTCGTTCCGTAACACATCATCCCGTGATCAACTCCTTGATCACATATTGTGCACATTATGATGATGTCCTACCGAGTGGGCCCAGAGATACCTTTCCGTCATACGGAGTGACAAATCCCAGTCTCGATTCGTGCCAACTCAACAGACACTTTCGGAGATACTTGTAGTGCACCTTTATAGCCACCCAGTTACGTTGTGACGTTTGGTACACCCAAAGCATTCCTACGGTATCCGGGAGTTGCACAATCTCATGGTCTAAGGAAAAGATACTTGACATATAGAAAAGCTTTAGCATACGAACTACACGATCTGTGCTAGGCTTAGGATTGGGTCTTGTCCATCACATCATTCTCCTAATGATGTGATCCCGTTATCAACGACATCCAATGTCCATGGTTAGGAAACCGTAACCATCTATTGATCAACGAGCTAGTCGTCTAGAGGCTCACTAGGGACATGGTGTTTGTCTATGTATCCACACATGTATCTGAGTTTCCTATCAATACAATTCTAGCATGGATGATAAACGATTATCGTGAACAAGGAAATATAATAATAACCAATTTATTATTGCCTCTAGGGCATATTTCCAACAGTCTCCCACTTGCACTAGAGTCAATAATCTAGTTCACATCGCCATGTGATTAACACTCACAGGTCACATCGCCATGTGACCAACATCCAAAGAGTTTACTAGAGTCAGTAATCTAGTTCACATCAATATGTGATCAACACTCAATGAGTTCTGTGTTTGATCATGTTATGCTTGTGAGAGAGGTTGTAGTCAACGGGTCTGTAACATTCAGATCCCTATGTTCTTCGCAAAAACTTATGTCATATCGTAGATGCTGCTATCACGTTCCACTTGGAGCTATTCCAAACTGTTGCTCCATTATACGTATCCGGTATCTCCACTTAGAGTTATCCGAATAGGTGTTAAGCTTGCATCGACGTAACTCTTTACGTCGAACTCTTTATCACCTCCATAACCGAGAAACATTTCCTTACTCCTCTAAGGATAATTTTGACCACTATCTAGTAATCCACTCCTGGATCACCTTTGTACCCTCTTGCCAGACATGTGGCAAGGCACACATCAGGTGCGGTACTTAGCATGGCATACCGTACAGAGCCTATGACAAAAGCATAGGGGACGACCTTCGTCCTTCCTCTTCCTTCTGCCGTGGTCAAGTTTTGAGTCTTACTCAACTTCACACCTTACAACTCAGGTAAGAACTCCTTCTTTGACTGATCCATTTTGAACTCCTTCAAAATCATGTCAAAGGTGTGTGTTCTTTTGAAAGTATCATCAGGCGTCTTGATCTATCTGTATAGATCTTGATGCCCAATATGTAAGCAGCTTTATCCAGGTCTTCCTTTGAAAAACTCATTTCAAACAACCCTTTATGCTTTCTAGAAATTCCACATCATTTCGGATCAACAATATGTCATTCACATATACTTATCAGAAATGTTGTAGTGCTCCCACTCACTTTATTGCAAATACAAGTTTCCAACAAACTTTGTATACCCAAAAACTTTGATCACTCCATCAAAGTGTATATTCCGACTCCGAGATGCTTGCTCTAGTCCATGGAAGGATCGCTGGAGCTAGCATATCCTTTTAGCATCCTTAGGATCGACAAAACCTTTCTGATTGTATCACATACAACCTTTCCTTACGAAAACTGGTAAGGAAACTTGTTTTGTCATCCATCTGCCAGATTTCATAAATGCAGCTAATGCTAACATGATTCCGACGGACTTAAGCATCGCTACGGGTGAGAAAATCTCATCGTAGTCAACTCCTTGAACTTGTGGAAAACTCTTCGCCACAAGTCGAGCTTCATAGACGGTGGCATTACCGTCCACGTCCGTCTTAGTCTTAAAGATCCATTTGTCTCAATGGCTTGCCGATCATAGGGCAAGTCCACCAAAGTCCATACTTTGTTTTGATACATGGATCCTATCTCGGATTTATCGGTTTCTAACCATTTGTCGGAATATGGACCCACCATCGCTTCTCCATAGTTCGTAGGTTCATCGTTGTCCAACAACACGACCTCTAAGACAGGATCACCGTACCACTCAGGAGTAGTACATATCCTTGTCGACCTACGAGGTTCGATAGCAACTTGATCTGGAGCTTCATGATCACTATCATTAGTTTCCTCTTCAACGTCGCAGGTTCCACAGAAACATCTTTCTGTGTTGCACTACTCTCCGGTTGAAGTGAGGGTTCGACGACCTCATCAAGTTCTATCTTCCTCCCACTCAATTCTTTCGAGAGAAACTCCTTCTCGAGAAAGGACCCGTTCTTAGGGACAAACATTTTTTCCCTTGGATCTGAGATAGGAGGTATACCCAACTGTTACCTTTGGGTATCATATGAAGATGTATTTGTCCGCTTTGGGTTCGAGCTTTTCCCGGCTGAAGCCATAAGCATCGCAGCCCCAAACATCAAGAAAACGACAACTTTGGTTTCTTGCCAAACCATAGTTCATACGGCGTCGTCTCAACGGACTTAGGTGGTGCCCTATCTAAAGTGAATGCAGCTGTCTCTAATGCATAACCTCAAAATAATAGCGGTAGATCGGTAAGATACACCATAGATCGCACCATATCTCATAAGGTTCGATTACGATGTCCGGACACACCATTACGCTGTGGTGTTCCAGGGGACTTCAACTGCGAAACAATTCCACAATGTCTTAAGTGATTGCCAAACTCATAATTCAGATAATATCCCCTTGATCAGATCGTAGGAACATGATCTTCTTGTTATGATGATTCTTAATCTTCACTCTGAAATTGTTTGAACCTTTCAAACGTTTCAGACTTTTGCTTCATTAAGTAAATATACCATATCTACTCAAATCGTCATTGAAGATGAGAAAATAACGATATCCACCACACGCCTTAATTCTCATTGGATCACATACATCAGCATGTATGATTTCCAACAAGTCACTTGCCCGTTTCATTGTACCTAAAAACGGGATCTCAGTCATCCTGCCCAAGAGGCATGGCTCGCATGTGTCAAGCGATTCAAAATCAAGTGACTCCAAACATCCATCAGCATGGAGTTTCTTCATGCATTTTATGCCAAAATGACCTAAGCGGCAGTGCCACAAGAAAGTGGTACTATCATTATTAACTCTACATCTTTTGGCATTAATATTATCATCATGTGTATTACTATGATCGAGATTCAACGAACCATTGGGTGCATGACCATAAAGGTATTATTCATGTAAACAGAATAACCATTATTCTCTAACTTAAATGAATAACCGTATTGCGATGAACATGATCTAATCATTTTCACGCTCAACGTAGACACCTGATAACATTTATCTAGGTTCAACACTAATCTCGAAAATAGAGGAAGTGTGCGATGGTGATCTTATCAACCTTGGAAACACTTCCAACACACATCGTCACCTCGCCCTTAGCTAGTCTCCGTTCAGTGCGTAGCTTTTGCTTCAAGTCACTAATAATAGCAACTGAACCGGTATCCAATACCCAGGTGCTACAAGGAGCACTACTAAGGTACACATCAATAACACGTATATCAAATATACTTTGTTGAAGTTGCCAGCTATCATATCTACCATGTATTTGGGGTGGTTCCGGTACCATGTGACCGTTCCCCTTACAATAGAAGCACTTAGTCTCGAGGTTTGGGTTCAACCATGGGTTCCTTCATCAGAGCGACAACAGGTTTGCCATTCATGAAGTTTCCCTTCTAGCCCTTACCCTTTTGAAACCAGTGGTCTTGTTAAACCATCAACACTTGATGCTCCTTCTTGATCTCTACTTTTGCGGTACTAAGAACCGCTGACAGCACCGGGATCATCTCCATCCTTTGCATGTCATAGTTCATCACGAAGTTCTAGTAGCTTGGTGATAGTGTCTAGAGAATTCTGTCAACCACTATCTCACCTGGAAGATTAACTCCCACTTGGTTCAAGTGGTTTTAGCACCCAGACATTCTGAGCACGTGCTCACTAGTTGAGCTATTCTCCTCCATCTTTTTGGCAAAGGAACTTGTCAGAGGTCTCATACCTCTCAACACGGGCATGAGCCTGAAATCCCAATTTCAGCTCTTAGAACATCTCATATGTTCCATGGCGTTCAAAACGTCATTGGAATCCCGATTCTAAGCCGTAAAGTATGGTGCACTAAACTATCAAGTAGTCATCAGGACGTGTCTCTCAGGTGTTCACAACATCCACAGACAACGTTGTAGGGGTTTGCACATTGAGCGGTGCATCAAAGACGTAAGCTTTCTGTGCAGCAGTGAGGACACTCCTCGGACTACGGACCCAGTCCGCATCCTGCTTACAATATCTTTCAACTTAGTCTTTCTCTAGGATCGTATTTAAACAGGGAGCTACAACGCAAGCTATTGATCTACAACATAATTTGCAAAGGCAACTTAGACTATTGTTCATGATAAGTGAGTTTAACTAATCAAATTACTTATAACTCCCACTCAAATTGACATCCCTCTGGTCATCCGAGCGTGACATGATCCAAATCCACCAACCCAAGTCCGATCATCACGTGAGATGAGGTGGTGTCAATGGTGAACATCTTCATGTTGATCATATCTACTATATGACTCATGCTCGACCTTTCGGTCTTCCGTGTTCCGAGGCCATGTCTGTACATGCTAGGCTCGTCAAGTCTAACCCGAGTGTTCTGCATGTGCAAAACTGGCTTGCACCCGTTGTATGCGAACGTAGAGTCTATCACACCCGATCATCACGTGGTGCTTCGAAACGACGAACCTTCGCAACGGCGCACACTCGGGGGGAACACAATTTTATCTTGAAATTTTAGTGAGGGATCATCTTATGATGCTACCGTCGTCCTAAGCAAAATAAGATGCATAAAAGGATTAACATCACATGCAAATCATAAGTGACATGATATGGCCATCAACTCGTGCTTTTGATCTCCATCTCCAAAGCACCGGCTTGATCTCCATCGTCACCGGCGCCACGCCATGATCCCCATCATCATGATCTCCATCATCGTGTCGCCATCGGGGTTGTCGCGCGCCCACCATGCTCTTACTACTATTGCTACCGCTTAGCGATAAAGTAAAGCATTACAAAGCGCTTAATGATTGACACGCAGGTCATACAAAAATTAAAGACAACCCTATGGCTCCTGCCGGTTGCCGTATGCATCGACATGCAAGTCGATATTAACTATTACAACATGATCATCTCATACATCAAATATATCTCATCATGTCATTGGCCATATCATATCACATACATACCCTGCAAAAACAAGTTAGACGTCCTCTAATTTGTTGTTGCATGTTTTACGTGGCTGCTATGGGTATCTAGCAAGAACGCTTCTTACCTACGCAAAGCCACAACGGTGATATTCAAGTTGCTATTTAACCTTCTACAAGGACCGCCTTGTTCTATTCCGATTCAACTAAGATAGGAGAGACAGACACCCGCCAGCCATCTTATGCAACAAAAGTCACATGTCTGTCGATGGAACCGGTCTCATGTACGTGGACATGTAAAGTTGGTCCGGGCCGATTCATCCCATAATACCGCTGAATCAAGAAAGACTAAGGAGGGCAGCAATTTAAACATCAACGCCCACAAACCCTTTTGTGTTCTACTCGAGAAAGCATCTACGCAAGAACCTGGCTCTGATACCACTGTTGGGGAACGTTGCATGGGAAACAAAAATTTTCCTACGCTCACCAAGATCAATCTAGGAGATGCATCTACGAGAGGAGAGTTGGATCCACATACCCTTGTAGATCGCTAAGCGGAAGCGTTCAAGAACGCGGTTGATGGAGTCGTACTCGCCGCGATTCAGATCGCCGAAGATCCTAGCACCGAACGGACGGTGCCTCCGCGTTCTTCACACGTGCAGCCCGGTGACGTCTCCCACGCCTTGATCCAGCAAGGAGAGAGGGAGAGGTTGGGGAAGACTCCATCCAACAGCAGCACGACGGCGTGGTGGTGGTGGAGGAGCGCGGGACTCCAGCAGGGCTTCGCCAAGCGCTGCAAGAGACGAGGAGGGAGAGGGGTAGGGCTGCGCCAAGAGGGAGACTTTCTCGTGTGTCTAGCAGCCCCAAAACCTCACATATATATAGGGGGAAGGGAGGGCTGCGCCCCCTTTAGGGTTTCCCACCCCTAGGGGTGCGGCCAGCCCTAGAAAACCCATCTAGGGTGCGGCCAAGGGGGGGAGAGAGAGGGGGCGCCCTAGGATGGGCCTTAAGGCCCATCTGGACCTAGGGTTTGCCCCCCTCCACACTCCATGCGCCTAGGGACTTGGTGGGGGGGGCGCACCAGCCCCCTTGGGGCTGGTCCCCTCCCACACTTAGCCCACGCAGCCACCTGGGGCTGGTGGCCCCACCTGGTGGACCCCCGGGACCCTCCCGGTGGTCCCGGTACATTACCGATATCGCCCGAAACTTTTCCGGTGACCAAAACAGGACTTCCCATATATGAATCTTTACCTCCGGACCATTCCGGAACTCCTCGTGGCGTCCGGGATCTCATCCGGGACTCCGAACAACATTCGGTAACCGCGTACATACTTTCCCTATAACCCTAGCGTCATCGAACCTTAAGTGTGTAGACCCTACGGGCTCGGGAACCATGTAGACATGACCGAGACAACTCTCCGGCCAATAACCAACAGCGGGATCTGGATACCCATGTTGGCTCCCACATGTTCCACGATGATCTCATCGGATGAACCACGATGTCAAGGATTCAATCAATCCCGTATACGATTCCCTTTGTCTATCGGTATAGCACTTGCCCGAGATTCGATCGTCGGTATACCGATACCTTGCTCAATCTCGTTACCGGCAAGTCTCTTTACTCGTTCCGTAACACATCATCCCGTGATCAACTCCTTGATCACATATTGTGCACATTATGATGATGTCCTACCGAGTGGGCCCAGAGATACCTTTCCGTCATACGGAGTGACAAATCCCAGTCTCGATTCGTGCCAACTCAACAGACACTTTCGGAGATACTTGTAGTGCACCTTTATAGCCACCCAGTTACGTTGTGACGTTTGGTACACCCAAAGCATTCCTACGGTATCCGGGAGTTGCACAATCTCATGGTCTAAGGAAAAGATACTTGACATATAGAAAAGCTTTAGCATACGAACTACACGATCTGTGCTAGGCTTAGGATTGGGTCTTGTCCATCACATCATTCTCCTAATGATGTGATCCCGTTATCAACGACATCCAATGTCCATGGTTAGGAAACCGTAACCATCTATTGATCAACGAGCTAGTCGTCTAGAGGCTCACTAGGGACATGGTGTTTGTCTATGTATCCACACATGTATCTGAGTTTCCTATCAATACAATTCTAGCATGGATGATAAACGATTATCGTGAACAAGGAAATATAATAATAACCAATTTATTATTGCCTCTAGGGCATATTTCCAACACCTTATATATGCCGTCTTTTCCGTGCATACGTTGCTGGTCCTCCCGTGCCTTCGGTGTATCATTTGTATTTCCATACACGCCTAACAAGCCTAGCAGGTTCACGCAAAGATTCTTCGTCACGTGCATCACGTTGATTGCAGAGTGGACCTCTAGGTCTTTCCAATAGGGTAGGTCCCAAAATGTAGATTTCTTCTTCCACATGGGTGCATGTCCGTCAGCGTCATTCGGAACAGATTGTCCGCCAGGACCCTTCCCAAAGATTACTTTTAAGTCCTTGACCATATCAAATATATCATCACCAGTACGGTGGCGAGGCTTGTTCCGGTGATCTGCCTCATCATTGAAATGCTTGCCTTTCTTTCTTACGGGATGCTTGATCGGAAAAAGTCGACAATGTCCCAGGTATACATTCTTCTTACAATTATCCAAATATATACTATCGGTATCAACTAAACAGTGTGTGCATGTGTGGTATCCCTTGTTTGTCTATCCTGAAAGGTTACTGAGAGCAGGCCAATCATTGATGGTCACAAACAGCAACGTATGTAGGTCAAATTTCTCCTGATTGAGCTCATCCCACACACGTACACCATTTTCATTCCACAGTTGTAAGAGTTCTTCAACTAATGGTCTTAGGTACACATCAATGTCGTTGCCGGGTTGCTTAGGGCCTTGGATGAGAACTGGCATCATAATGAACTTCCGCTTCATGCATAACCAAGGAGGAAGGTTATACATACATAGAGTCACAGGCCAGGTGCTATGATTGCTGATCTGCTCCCCAAAAGGATTAGTGCCATCTGCGCTTAGACCAAACCATACGTTCCTTGCGTCACCTGCAAACTCCTCCCAGTACTTTCTCTCGATTTTTCTCCACTGCGACCCATCAGCGGATACTCTCAACTTTCCGTCTTTCTTACATTCTTTTATGTGCCATCGCATCAACTTGGTATGCTCTTTGTTTTGTAACAAACGTTTGAACCGTGGTATTATAGGAGCATACCACATCACCTTGGCAGGAATCTTCTTCCTAGAACGCTCGCCCTCGACATCACTAGGGTCATCGCGGCTGATCTTATAGCGCAATGCATCGCATACCGGGCATGCGTTCAAATAGCCGTACTCACCGCGGTAGAGGATGCAGTCATTAGGGCATGCATGTATCTTCTGCACCTCTAATCCTAAAGGGTAGACAACCTTCTTTGCTTCATACGTACTCTCACGCAATTCTTTATCCTTTGGAAGCATCTTCTTTAACATTATCAGCAACTTTTCAAATCCTTGTCTGATACACCATTCTCCGCCTTCCATTGCAGCAATTCCAGTGTGGTGCCCAACTTTTTCTTGTCAGCTTCGCAATTTGGGTACAACAGTTTCTTGTGATCCTCTAACATGCGCTGCAACTTCATCCTCTCCTTTTTGGTTGCGCAGTTTCTCTTTGCATCGGCAATGGCCCGACCTAGATCATCAGCGGGCTTATCTGATGCCTCTTCTTCAGCTTCTTCCCGCATTGCCGGCTCAGCTTCTTCCCCCATTGTTGTACCATCGTATTCAGGGAACCCATGGTCAGGATGGCCGTCGTCGTCCTCTTCTTCTTCATTGTCTTCCATAATAACCCCTCTTCTCCGTGCTTGGTCCAAACATTATAGTGGGGCATGAAACCGGACTCAAACAGGTGGACGTGCTTGGTTCTTGACTTGGAGTAATTCCGATCATTCTTACAGCCAGCACATGGACAAGACATAAAACCATTCGCCCGCTTGTTTGCCACAGCCGCAAGCAAAAAAGTACGCACGCCATTAACAAACTGGGGAGAGCATCGGTCATCGTACATCCATTGTCGGCTCATCTTCATTACACAGCACCGAAAAGACTAAATTAATACAAGTTCATACATAAAGTTCATACACACTTACTCTCATAAAACAACATAAAAACTCTCTAGCTAAAGCATTTAAATGCAACAACAAATGCGATCAAGATCGCAACTAAGGTAACAATTGATCCAACAACATAATGATATCAAGCCTCACTATCAATGGCATATTTCCTAATCTTTCTAATCTTCAAGCGCATTTTCTCCATCTTGATCTTGTGATCATTGACGACATCGGCAACATGCAACTCCAATTCCATCTTCTCCTCCTCAATTCTTTTCAATTTCTCTTTCAAATACTCGTTTTCTTTTTCATCTAAATTTAACCTCTCGACAATAGGGTCGGTTGGAATTTCTGGTTCACATACCTCCTAGATGAAAATATCTATGTCAACTTGATGGGCATAATTTTTTATAAACACGAAATGCAGCAAATAGTTATAAAAGAGAATATACCACATCCGAATCATAAACCGGACGAGGGCCAATGGGGACGGATATCAAAATCATGGCACTATGTATAACAAACAACGTACGGGTAAGAAAATTATACAAGTAACAATATATCTAAATCACACAAACATGATTTTTTATATATAAAAAAGATAAGAACAAGTGGCTCACCGCAAGGTGATGCCGGTGATGGGACGGTGCGGGCGATAGATGGTGGTTAGGACGGAGACGGGAAGGCACTAAGTAAACCACACCTACATATGCAAACTAAGAGTTAATTTTAGCTCAAATTGCATATGAATCAAATAAACTACCACATACAAATACTCCCAATCTAAAACCCACAAAGCACTATACTTATAGAGCATTGCAAGAGCTAATCTGACAATGAGAGATGAAAGGACAAAGTTGCTAACCTTTGTGATCACTTGGATGGATGGGGTGCCTTCAAATCTTGATAAATTTTGGCAAAAATGGAGGATGAGCTCAAGAGGAGAGGAAGAAACAGTGAGGAGAGGAAAGGGGAAGAACAGAGAGCTCGGACTCGATGAAGGGTTTATATAGGATGATCTTTAGTCCCGGTTGATTATACCAACCGCGACTAAAGGTGTCTCTATAGTACCGGTTCGTGACACGAACCGGTATTAAATGCGCTCGTGAGGCCCCAGCCTGACACAGGACTGCCACCCTCCCTTTAGTACCGGTACGAACCGGTACTAAAGGTTCAAAACGAACCGGGACTAATGAGTGCCGCCCGGCTAGCCGTTGGAACCGACACTAATGGTCACATTAATGTCGGTTCAATTACAAACTGAGACTAATGAGCTTTACATTAGGCCCTTTTTCTACTAGTGGTAGGGGTGCTAGTTTTTTTTAGCAATCTGGAAAAGCTTTTATTAGATCATCACAATGTTTACAGGGATGAAAGAAAGGTAACCGAGGTGACATAACCAAGCAAGCATGACAGTCAACACCTAAAGTTAAAGTATGATTTGCAAGATTGTGTGCCTCGACATTTGAGGTTATAAATTCATGACTAAAAATACAAGAACATATTTTAGGGGCACCCCATCCATCCAAGTGATTCGCTTCATTTTTGCCAAAATTTATCATAGTGAGGACATCTTGAGCTCATCCTCCATTTTTGCCAAAAAATTTGCGAGGCCACCCTATCAAAATATGCTCCATCCTCGACATTTGGAGCCTGAGTTTTTAGGGGCACTAATGATTTCGATATCCTCACTATGCATGAACATATTTTGATAGGGTGGCCTCGCACCGTGGCAGCTGGCAGGGCCCCGGCCTCTCGCTCGACGGATTCGCTCACGGCCCAAAGCGTGCGTCCCGGCCGAGGCGGCATCTCGCGCGGCCGTCGTGCTTCAAGGGGATGGCACGGCTGAGTAGCCGTGTGATGTGTGTGTGGTCGATCATCACATGAGCGAGCGATCCCGGGACTGGTGGCGCCTGTCCCGTACAGGCTCTACACCGCGCAGTCCGATCGATCCCATGTCGCCTCTCTGCAGGACATCACTCCGTATCCATGCAGAGCTCCACTTCAGTGAGCTGCCATTGATACAAGGCTCGGAGAGGCAGCTGGAGACACCGTATATGTAATCCCAACTAAAGTACTCGATCCAAGAAGATCTCATGATTATTAGTTCATGCATGCGGAGCTGCCTGCTAGCTAGCTGCTTCTAGTTCGTCCTGGTAACATTCGCTGCCCAGTGCCCAAACTGCCCATGCACCTCTATATAAGCACCCTGACCCTCACATACGAAATCCATCCCGCTAAAGCTGCTCTTCTGAATCATATATACCACCCGCTCACAGAACGGTGGCAGTGCATTTCCTCCTGCTGTCCTGCACGATGGCGGCGGCTCAGGTTTTTATATATAGCTTTTTATAGCTACCTGCATCTTCTTGATCAATCTCTGATATAGTGTTGCATGTGTACTAATCAAAGAACATACTACAACTAATGGTACCATGCATATACCTAAGCTAATTGACTTACTACGTGGTAGATTGTTGGTTTGATGTCGGATATTAGTCACTTTTATGTCTGACTTTTCGATCGAATGTTCAGCAGGTCATGGCAGCACCCGTTCATGACAATAACAATTCCTCAAAGGAGGAGAAGAACCGTGGCATCACCCAAGACATGCCCTTCACCAAGGCGGAGGAACAAGCTCCTGGTGCAAAGGTGCGTGACAACGGCGACTCCAAGGACGAGGAGGTCACGATCGCGGCTGATACCGATGAGGGGCGAGGCTTAGCACAGGAAGTCCAAGCCAAGCTCGCGGTCGAGCCTGCAGAAGGTGGAGCAAAGGAGACCAAGGAAGGAAGGCCCCGCCCGGCGAAGAAGACTGAGAAAGCGGCTGCCAAGGGGGCGGTCGTCCCGGTCAACGACGAGACTGATGTTCAAGCTGCTGAGCCGAAAGGGGCAAAGAAGGCCGAGAAAGCGGCGGCCAAGTGGGCGGTAGTCCCCGTCGACGACGACACTGAAGATGAGGCCGCCGCGCGGGCGGATCAGGCGCCGGGGGCAGCGCCTGTTGCTTCTGAGGAGGAGGCGGAGGCAGCCGGCGAGGAAGCGACCAAACGTGGCGCGAAATGTGAGGAGAAGGCTCACGAGGAATAGGGGATGTGTTGTGGTGGTTTGCTTTGTCAGATTCAATAAGGTGGCTATAAGCCGATAAGGTAGTTAACTCGGTCAGGTGTAAGGTTGTAATCGAAGCAATCAGGTGGAGTTGTAGTGTATTGCCTACAATAAAATCGTGTGGTGTTTTCTTCTACGATACACACAGTGAAAATAGGGAGGCGCCATTGATGTCCTGAAATCACTAAAGACATGTACAATTGTTGATAAGAGAATCTTATCTTAAGCCTTGTATGTGGTGTCGTTTCCTCCTTCGGGCGTCATTCTTGGAGGCGTACACGGGATCGAGAGACCAATGGACGACTTTTTTGATGGAGATGTGCTTCATCCTACACATTGATGCCGTGTACGCGATACGCGGCCGCCGACCGGCCACGCCCCAGCGCACATAATCCCTTGATCCCTTCCCTTGCCAGGGTAAGTTCTTGATTCTTGTCGGGCACTGGTTCTTGTAGTTGTAGACAAAGCGTCCAAGCTCTACTTTATTTCGTCAGTGTAGACAGTAGGCTGTAGGCTACTTTTTTGTTAAACAAAAAATTCAAAATCTTACATCTGGGTGAAGTCCTTTTGTATTTTCTTATAGCTATAATTCTCAGAGTTTGAATTGATTCAGATATGTTTGCCTTATTAAACAGAAAGAAGCATGCATCCAGGAAGGAGGTATGATTCTGGTGCTTCAAAGCGAAGGAAGAAACAAAAGGTACAAGAAGATACTCGAAAACAAAAGGGTGCTCTCGATAAATTTGTTGTGATAGAACCTCAACCCAATTCTGAAAACCAAACTGTAGATGCTAATATTGATGATGCACCTGGTGATGATCTAGAAGAGGCTAAGGCTCACATTGGTGAAACTGATGAAGGTGATGATATTAACAATGTTGACGAAGGTGATGATTCTAATCATGTTGATGAAGGTGCTAATATTGCTGCTGAAGGTGATGATTCTAATCATGTCGATGAAGGTGCTAATAATGCTGCTGAAGGTGATGATGTTAATATTGCTGATAACACAAATAATTTTGTTCAACCTGATATATTTGATCCAAGAACATGGGATGCACTTGATCCTACAATGATTGATATTTTGGTGCAAAAAGGTCCTAAAAGAGACTTGTCTATTGAGCATGGTCCTACAGACAAATTTGGTAAAAGGTTTTCTGCACTAGCGTACACTAGAGTTCTCTCGAATGGAGAAAAGTGTGATAGCGAGTGGCTTGTGTGCAGCAAAGAGCTTGACAAAGTATTTTGTTTTTGCTGCAAATTATTAAGGAAGGGACATGTGAGAGGTCAGTTAGCAAATGATGGCTTCAGTGACTGGCATCATCTTATCAGTAGACTCAAAGAGCATGAAAATGGTAGAGAACATGTCACAAATATGAGTAGTTGGTATGATTTGCGCCTCAGGTTGGAGAAGAATCAAACAATTGATAAAGATGCTCAGCAAGAACTTGAAAAGGAAAGGGAGCATTGGAGAAAAGTTTTGCTCAGGATTCTTTTGATTGTGAAATTTCGTGCGGAACATAATATAGCATTTCGTGGCAGTAATAGCAAGGTGTACCAAGATAGTAATGAAAATTTCTAAGGATTGGTTCAAATGTTGGCAGAATTTGACCCAGTTATAAAAGAACATGTTGACCACATCACAAGTGATAAAATCCGTGATCATTATCTCGGTCCTACCATCCAGAATGAACTAATAAATTTGCTCGCTGCTGCAATCAGGTCTGAAATCATTAAGAAAGTAAAAGAAGCAAAGTACTTCTCCGTTTTACTTGACTGTGCTCCTGATGCAAGCCACCAAGAGCATATGTCTTTGATAATTAGGTATGTTGATGAATCTTCAGGTTCTTTTTGCATTGAAGAATCATTCTTAGGTTTTTTTTTGTTGTGAATGATACCACTGGGCAAGGATTGTTTGATGCTCTAAAAAATGAATTGAAAATTCTTGACCTTGATATTGACAACCTAAGAGGGCAAGGATATGATAATGGGTCAAATATGAAGGGAATACATAAAGGGGTACAAAGTAAAGTCTTAAAAATAAATCGGAGGGCTTTTTATTCAGCTTGTGGTTGTCATAGTCTGAATTTGACAATATGTGATATGGCAAAGTCTTGTCCTAAAGCATCCGATTTTTTTGGAGTTATCCAACGCATCTACACAACATTTGCTAACTCTACTAAAAGATGGCAAATTCTCAAAAATAACATACCAGGAGTGACTCTCAAGTCATTGTCATCTACTAGGTGGGAGAGTCGTGTTGATAGTGTTAAGGCTATAAGGATTCAACTACCAGAAATAAGGGAGGCTCTACTACAAGTGGCTGAAAATGATAAAGATCCATCGACACATAGTGAAGCTCAATCATTGGCATAAAAAAATCTTTGTGACTTTGAATTCTTAGTGTCAATAATCATATGGTATGAAATATTATCAGCTATTAATTTGATCAGCAAAGAGTTGCAGTCAAAGGATATGCTTATTGATATTGCAATTGAGTCTGTAGAGGGCTTGATTTCCTTCTACACTAAGTATAGAGAATCTGGCTTTTCAAAAGCATTGGAAGGTGCAAAAGAAATTGCAAAGGAGATGGATATTAATCCAGAGTTCCGCACCAAGCGTAAAATCAAGAGAAAAAGGCAATTTAGTGAGGGTGCAGATGATCCATCTATTGTTTCACAATCAGCAGAGGAGTCATTTAGGGTCAATTATTTTCTGCATATATAGTTTCACTTAACACGAGATTTGAACAGTATGAGGGGTATGAAAAAATATTTGGTTTCTTGTTTACTTCAGATAGGCTGTGATCCTTGGATGACAAGAGTTTATTGGTTGCGTGTGTTAATCTTGAAGATGCACTTAAGAGTGGAGAACATAAAGATATTGATGGACTTGAATTGTGTTGCGAGCTAATTTTTCTGCAGGGCTCACTTCAGAAATCTATGGGCCCACTTGATATTCTGAACTTTTTGAAGAAGCGATCCTTAATCTATCCTAATGTTGTTATTGCATACAGAATTTTGTTAACAATTCCTGTGACACTTGCATCTGCGGAAAGGAGATTTTCTAAACTCAAGTTGTTGAAATCCTACTTGCGTTCTACAATGACACAAGAAAGACTGAATGGATTGGCAACAATAGCACTTGAAAATGATGTCTTGGAGAAGATTAATTATGAAGATTTGATCGAAGATTTCATATCAAGAAATACAAGAAGAATGCTGCTTTTTGGTAGAAAATGAGGTCAGTTTATAAGTGTATTCCTTTAGTACCATATTTACTATTTTACCATTAGTATTTGATATATTTCCTAAATATTGTAACAATAAGATATATTTGAAGTTAAATAATTAAGTGAGAGTATGCTTTGCTTGCATTAGTTCTTCAGTTATATATAGTTTAAAAAAATAGAGCCCTATTTTGATTTTCGTCCCGGACCCCCAAATTTCTGGAGACGGCCCTGGATAGAAGACGTGTCTTTTCTTATGATTTATCTCTCCCTCACCTCGGCATTTATCTTACATGGCACTCCTAAGAGAGCATCATTGTACATGCCCTAAGATTTCTTGTGGAATTACATATTTTTCTCAAAATTCAAGTAAAAGGTGGTAATCTGAAACTTAAAAATTTAGGAGATTACGCATTATAAATTTCTGAGTATATATATGTACTAATTCAATCATCTATTTATAAAAACTGCTGAACATATGATGGTTTTATGTGAAGTTGGATCAACATTGGGCATGTCTAATGTCTTGGAGGTAGATATGGAGATAGTCGATCGAAATGGGCAGGTTAGAAACAAAGTGGGTGTGGCCAATATTCCCCCCATGGCCAAAGTATCTGAAAGAACAATGTTATACTTACTGGATTGGGGCTACGGAATTTTGTTTACGGGCTAATGTGGAAGAAAACAAGTGGATGGTTGAAATCATGAGGGGGCAGTTGAAATTAGGGAGCTGGTTTTTAGTTGAAATCAACAAGAAGGATAGGTGCGTAGGTTGATTTTGTAACCTCCTTCCGTAAGTCTAGTATTTTGTATCCAAAAATTGTTGATATGTCAAAATATACTTCAAGATAAAAGTTGTAGAAAAATGAAGGAGGGTGAGAGATGATGAGAACATGATCAAGACTTTGATTATATTGAAGATGAAGAATTTGAAGAATTCTATACCAGAGATGCGTAAAGACAGAAAGGAGATACTCATGGCAGCAATAACCCCTGGCGGGGGGATTACATGGGACACACATTCAAGCTAGCACCAAGGCATTACAGAATGTGGAGACAAAGCTCATGACGAAGAGGACTTTAATTTCCCAATATCTCCCCTCTCCCTCCCTTAGGTGAGAGTCTCCATAATCTCCTCGACTCCTCTCCCCTCCTTGGGCGGCCTGTGGTGGGAGAGGAGGTCGGACTACCCATGTACAACATTGATTTAGAAGTGACTATGGTCTAGGTTGGCCTTAGGGTTGTTTGTTGTTATGTCGGCCATTTTGCAGTTGTCCGCTGCTTGCATGCAACACGCGGTGGTCGCCAATGTCATTATCTACTCCTTCTATGTGGTGAAAGCGAAGTAGGGTGATGGATCTGGCAAATCCTGCTTGAATAAGCGCTAGGTCACGCTAGATCGAGTTGTTGTTGTTGACTTTTCTGTGCTTGTCTACCATCTTGGTGAGAGAGGGAGACTAGGTGGAAAGGCCAGCCTCGGCTCCGCTTCCTGGTACATTGCCTTGCAAGATTTTTGATATCGTTGATGATGGTATTCTCCCTTGATCTAGAGAAGGGCCTCTGATGGGGATCCTGAGCATGAGCGACAGTGGTTGTAAAGGAGCTACGATGCCCATGATGGTTGGTCGCCTCCTCCGACAAGTTGTTGAATCCTCAAGGTGAATGGCAAACAACTTCATTCCTCCAAGCCTTGATGCCAAGGAAGGTGGTCCTTGCAAAAAAAATACATACATCTATGACAACATCCATACTTGCAAACAAATTTAGTAAGACATACATGGATGTGTAATGTAGCCTTTGAGTCAAACATATACATGGATTTGAAAATGTCATGAACACCACACTAAACCCGGGAAAACGTCGGGCCAGGTCGGGTTTCAGGCCGGGCTTGTAAAAGCCCGACCTTCATTTCTCAAGCCCGAGCCCGGCCCGAAGCCCGAAATACTCCCTATTTTCAAGCCCGAGCTCGGCCCGAAATCAAGCCCGAAGCCCGAAATCAAGCCCGAAGCCCGAAAGCCCAGCCCGAATGTTGTTTTTAGTACGCGCACGTGTAAGCCCGGCCCGAAGCCCGAAAGCCCGGCCCGAATTACAGGAAAATAGAAGCCCGAGCCCGGCCCAAACTATCTTCCGGGCTGCAAAACAAAGCCCGGCCCGGCCCGCCCGGGTTTTTTGGGTCGGGGCGTCGGGCCGGGCTGCCCATGCCCGGGTTTACACCACACACATGACAAAACAACTTTACACATCCATACATATGAACATGGCACATCTATTTCAACTTGACTCTTACATCCATACATTGGGGGAAACATTACTAAAGTTTCACCATATAGATACATTGCAACCAACATAGCATATATCTACTTATGTCACATACTCAATCATGCACTGCCATGAATAAAAGCAATGTGTTCACTCAAAGACGCCTTCAACAATGACATGATGGTCACATATGTGCCAAAACAACATGACATTCAAATTTATTTGCACCTACACACACAAATACAACATTTCTATTTTTAGTTCAAGACTAAAATTATTCTATCTCAATTCCAAGTCAACGGTTATATGTGGTACAAACACACATTGTTATTGATTTGAACCAAACATATAATAAATGGAGAGGAACAAACATGGCCCAATAATTAGGAAATCAAAGAACTAGGGTTTCATCTAGTGTTAAGGCGCAACCAAAACAACAAGATTCAAGCCATTCCGACGGAATGAAACTGGGAGAATATCACGCACTATTTAATCCAATGGCCAGTATCAATGTTTGTGGACCTGCACATAATTATGGTATTGGGGGTGTCTGTAAACATTGATGTTGACTGTTGGATCTCGAGATCGGCGGCCGAGGTCACGCCGGAGCACCTAATGTGAGGTGCTCTCGTAACACCGAATATTCTCCCGAATGAAACCATGACATTCCATTCCACTTCGCTCTTCAACCAAACACTCTAACAAACCCGAAGGAGAATACCTCAACCAACATAAGGGAGCAAGACCCATGGTAAAAACACTCGACTCAAGGTAGATTAGAGGAGGGTTGAGTTGGGGAGAGGGAGAACTCCTCTCTATTCCTCGGTTGGGAGGCGGCCGACTAGGGTTGCACCTATGTCATGGGCCACCGTGGCCCCACAAACACTTAAATCTTCAATGACCGCCTAAAGTCGCGGCTATAGGACTACGGGGCTATCGCCGTGGTCACTGCCTGGTAGAAAAGGCCAAATATTGAAATATTTTCAAAACAAGGTCATTTCATGCTAATCTCATCCTTATTTTATTTAGTTTTAGAAAATCTCATCATTATATATATATACCAAATAATAAAGCGGCTATTGCTTCTGGCGGTATGTCATTGAAATTGCCCCAAAGTTGCAAAATTTACCCATTGATGCCATCTATAAGTAATAAAAAATGTTTCACAAAGGGGAATCCCTGCCTGAGCCGTTCCATGCAGTAGGAACCATCTATATTGCGCTATGTGCGTTGAGATAAGACACAGTGCGCCTGTTTGGGCCGGCCCATATCCAGGCGGCCTGTTTTTTAATCTTCGTTTTCCTTTTCCATCTTCGTTTTTCTACTTTAAATAATTCGGGACTTCAAAAATATTTTAAAAAATTTAAAAATAAGAATTATGTAATAAAATGTTTAATAATTCATAGTGATTCAGAAAATGTTCACGGTTTTTGAAGTGTTCGCATATTCAAATAATATTCATAAATTTTGTAACAAATGTCCAGGAAATCAAAAAATATTCATAATTTTTTCTAAAATTTGATGTATTAAAAAATGGTAACGAAAATGAACAAAATTTCGCCCATCCAAAAAATATTCATGAATTGCAAAATAACCTAAAAATCAAAAACTGTTCGTGACTGCAAATAGTTTAGTGATTCATAAAATGTTCGCTGATTCAAAAAATGGATCATGCATTTCAAATATGATAGTTAAATAAAAAATATATTCATGAATATCAAAAATTGTTCCACCAATTACAAAAAAAGGATCGTTGATTCTACAAATGTTCACCAAGAAAAATGTTTTAGAAAAAATTTACAATTAAAGAAATGTTTGCAGATAGTATAAAATGTTCATGATTTTAGAAAATGTTTGAAAATCTATAAAAATAGTCATGAATTTGAAAAAAAATTCACGATTTTAGATATGTTCAAGATTTTAAAAAATTATTCACGATTTCATGAAAATAAGAGTGATAGTGTACCTCGGTGATGCACCAAAATGTGGTCATGAACATTGAAGATTATGATATTTTGTTTCTCTCTCGTTGTAACGCACGGACCGTTTTGCTAGTAAAGGTAAAGAAAAACAGTACTGGTAATTTCGGCCTCAATCGGTCGGGCCCATAAAAAGTCCACTATGAAATTTCAAGTCTTTCTTGTGCACTGCATTCCTCCGCGAGAAAAAGAAAAGAACACGACGCCGGGACATCGCGCCACGCCCCGGCGGCTGGAGCGCCGCGTCCCCGATGCCACCGCCGAGGATCACCTTGCCCGCGCCCCACCACGACGTACTCCGCCTCCTCGACTCCCAGGACCTCCTCGCCGCGGCGCGCCTCGCGGCCGCGCACGCCTCGTCCCCCCTCTCCCTCGCCGCCGTCCTGCTCCGCCACCCGCCGCCCCGTCTCGGGTACTGCCTGCACGCCCGCGCCGCGCGCGCGGGCCTCCTCGCCGACCGCTACGTCGCCAACGCCCTCCTCGCCTTCTACGTCCGCCTCCCGCGCCACCTCCCCCACGCGCTCAGGGCGTTCGACGACCTCCCTCACCGCGACGTCATCGCGCACTCCTCCATCCTCGCCGCCTTCCTCCGCGCGGGGCTTCCCCGCCGCGCGCTCCAGTCCCTCAGGTCCATGGTCGCCGGCGCGGACGGTGTCTCACCCAACGCCCACGCGTTCTCCGCCGCCGTCAAGGCCTGCGCCGTGCTCCACGACCGCAACGCGGGCGCCTGCGTCCACGGGAGCATCCTCGTCCGCGGATTCAACGACGACGACATCGTGCTAAGTGCGCTTGTGGACATGTATGGCCATGCGGCTTCACCAGGTGACGCACGGAAGGCGTTCGAGGAAATGCGCGCCCCTGATGGGATATGTTACACGTCCTTGCTATCAGCATTTGTGAGAAACTATTGGTTTGAGGAGGCTGTGAGGTGGTTCCGGACAATGGCCATGACGAATGGGGTTGAGCCGGATGGCTGCACATTTGGTTCGATGATGACAGCGCTAGGGAACTTGAAGAGGGCGAGGCAGGGCCGCGAGGCGCATGCTCAGGTACTGACCCGTGGTCTCTGTGGGAATGTGATCGTGGAGAGCAGCACGCTCGACATGTACGCCAAGTGCGGGGCGATGTTGGAGGCGCGCAAGGTGTTTGACAAGATGCAGGTCAGGAATGCAGTTTCATGGTGTGCGTTGCTTGGAGGTTATTGCCAGAACGCAGAGTACGAGAAGGTTCTCGTGCTGTTTCGAGAGATGGATAGGGAATGCGATGACTCATATAGCTTGGGGACTATTCTAAGGGCATGTGCTGGCCTATCTTCTGTAAAGCCAGGAAAAGAGATCCATTGCCGGTTTCTGAGGAGTGGAGGCTGGAGAGATGTGGTTGTTGAGTCTGCACTTGTAGACCTATATGCAAAATGTGGCGTTGTAGACTATGCTTATAGAGTTTTTGAAGCGAGCAGTGTCCGTAACACAATTACTTGGAATGCCATGATTGGCGGCTTCGCTCAGAATGGCCATGCTGAGCACGCTATCAATTTGTTCAATCGGATGGTCAGTGATGGGGCGAAACCCGACTATGTCAGTTTCATTGGTGTTCTTTTTGCATGTAGTCATACTGGAATGGTTGAGCAAGGACGGAACTACTTCAAATCTATGAGCAAAGACTATGGCATTGCCCCCGGAATCGAACACTATAATTGCATTGTTGATCTTCTCAGCAGAGTAGAACTTCTGGAGGAGGCTGAAGATCTGATAAACAAGTCACCCTTCAGGGATGATTCGTCCTTGTGGGCAGCAATCCTTGGCCCTTCTTCCACGCATTCAAACCCAGATGTAGCAGAAAGGGTTGCCAAGAAAATGATGGAGTTAAAGCCTCAGTACCACTTGAGCTACGTTCTTCTTGAAAATGTGTACAGAACAGTTGGACGGTGGGAAGATGCTTTAGAGATAAGGAGGCTGATGAGATCAAGAAAGGTCGAAAAGGAGCCCGGAATGAGCTGGATTGATGTAAACAGAAGCAAACAACATATGTCAAATGTTAATGGGGCACCTTCAAAACTAGTAGCCTCCAAGGACATCGTCACATATGACAACTGACCTTAACATTTTCTGTCTCTGCTTTTGTTGGCGGTTCTGTCCTCTGATTGGCTTATGAGTCATTCAGAGTTTGGGATGAATTCTAGCATGTAATGTTCCCAAAATGCTCTACTGTTATAGCTGCATCCCTGAAAATTGATACCAGCTGGTGTCTTACAAAGTTCAACGCGTCAGTTGATAGAGACATGAATAATTTGCCGAGCACATATATTCGTATATGCTTTGCGGCATATGTGTTTATGTGGATGCAATGCCCTTATTTGATATGGCAGGCTTAGATGGGATGGCCTTAGCCACCATTAACACAAAAGTGGGACTCTCAGACAGGCTGTCTACTTATTGGCTTCATTTGTAATGACAAGTACGTTTTCTCTGTACTTGGCTCCGTAATTGTTTTTCTTATGTCTCTGCTCAGAGAGATGAAATGCTCGCTTCCATTAATAATGGATAGCGTAGCTACTAGCAGGCTAACCTGCTATATTAATCCAACTGCAGAGGCATTTTGGAATATTTGTAGGGTAACTTTGTGTGTGTTTTTCCAGAGGCATCTGTGTGTCATTGTTTCTTGAGCTTGAATTAATCTTTGACATACATGGCATATGAAAGAATCTGAAACCATCTCCTGCATATTATGCTTGATTTGAACACATTCTTCTAGTTTGATGTATGTAAATAATGTTCGTCGACAAGCTTCTCTTGGTGATAATGAGGAATAGTATTCAGTGGTTCCTGTATATTTCCTCTAGCATTCATTAGACTTGAATCAACAGAACATTATTTGTTGTTGTCACAAGTAGCAATGATTAGCATCTATGTATAATTTTATTTTATTTCATCTATGTATAATATGAAGGATTGTATTGTCTGACATCTCAACCCTCTTCCATGGAACAAAGAAAATGCATAGGTGTAGCCTCATATCACGCTATCTAGTGAACTTATGCAAACGACGAGCATATTGATGTGTGTTTGGTAAAAAAAGAAGAGGGTTAAGCGTTATGGTCATATACTAAGTCGTAAGTGCTTGAATGATTTGTGCTTATTTCATGACTTCCTCCGTGCTTCATCTAATGGTATTTGTAACTTCAGATGATGCTCCCAGCCTTGCCGGGCGGCCAGATGCAGAATGATTGAATGCGTGGAGCCACTGGTAAGTACAGTACTTAGTATGGTGATTGATGGCCCTGCCTGATCCGCATAATTCGATCATTGGTAGGTACTGCAGCATACATACGTCAGATGTGCTCGAAACGAGGGACAGTTCGGAGACACGCCTGGCCTGCCTATGTCGACGAGGCTCCATCTTGGGCTTCAGTCTAGGACATCCAGCTGTCCAACTCAAACTCCTGGCTCATGTCATCAGATCTCGGACAGATGCGGCATCCAGTTCACCAGTTGTACGTCGTTCGCTTGCTCATCTACGCCCTGGCCTTGTTTTTTGCTTTGGTTTCCACATCACACCAGCCGACGCCGGATGAAACTGACCAAGCCGGTGAAAACCCTGGCGTGCCTCCTCTGCCGGTCCGTCCATGGACTATGATTGAAGGAGCAGATCAAGGGATTTGCGCCGTCGACACGGTTCGACCTGAGGCTCGGAGCTGTGCTTTTCGACTGGCTTGGGCTTGGCACAGGGAAATGGAGACCGGTGCGGTGCCACAGGATTCATGCGCTGGCCACGGTCCAGGCTTCGGTTCAGAGTCGAGACTTCACTTGAGTTCAGGTCCGGGCTCTGAGATCCTGCTGGTTGCTGTCAACAGGCAGGCAGGTACCGAACCTAGTGTGCTGCTCTGTGAGCTTTTATCGTATGATATGATGATGAGAAATCTGCAGCATGCTACAGCTTCAGAGTAGGACTGTAGGAGAGAGGGGAGGGAATATGGGTGCACCCTGGAGCAAGCAAGGCCAAGCCAAACCGAACAAAAGATTAGGTTGGATGAGGCCAAGGCGAGCAAAGCCATGTGAGGATCCAGTGAAAAAGGGCGCACGTCTAGAGCCTTTATCTCCGGGCATTCGTCCCCGCTAATCTCCTTTGTTTCCTCATTCGTCAGAAGGCTAATATAAGTACGCTCCTGCCGACAGATCCATGGATGTACCCGAACTGCGTACGGCGGCGACCACCGAGGCAAGAGGTCGACAGCCGGAGGTTTCGTTCGCTCTCTCTAACCTGTACACTGTACCCCTTCATGATGAATGAATGGACTGACGGTGACTGTCCGGATGCAAAGTGATGATAGCCATGGCGGAACACGGCCTCTTAACCGCTAACCCCCTTCCATCCCCTGAAGTTAATAATCAGATCGTTTTAGAACATGTCCAAAAGAGGGAGAGCAGTGTGGAACAAGACGCTCCGGTCCAGCTCTAAAGCCCAAAAGAAAACCCAACACATGGGGCCTCGCCTCGCCTCGTCTCTCCCCGTCTGTCATCATCAAGGCCACCGCGGCGTGTGCGGATCCGCCAATCAAACGCGCGCCCGCGCCTGCCTTTACACACGCAAAGTTGCACCGAACCAAAGCAGCCGCATCGCATCTCTAGCCTGTTGAGCGCTGCCTGTTTTGGTTGGATTCACCACCTCTGCTCTGCCCCGTACCGCGCGAGTCCAGTGAGTCCGTGGCCGCTAGCCGGGCGGTGGTGCCGTCGCTATAAGGGCACCCAGCCTAGCCACACGCACGGCTCCGTCGCCTTGGATCGGGCTCGTCAGTGAGTGACTGAGTTGTCAGGGCCTTGGCACCGTGCGTGCGGGAGAGCCATGGGCCTCGCCGGCGGTATTGTCCGGAGAGTCCTCTCCAAGAGCCCCTGCGGCTCCTCCTCGTCGGCCGGTGGCGGCGCCGGACGCGGAGGCCACAGCGTGCGTGCATTGCATTCTCGACATCAGCTCGAGAGTTCGGTCTGCCGCGGCAATGTGACATTCTTCTTCTTCGCAGGAAAGGAGCCCGGGCGAGCACAAGAGGAGGTGGGGCTCTCTGAGGCTCTACCTGTGCGGCGAAGAGAACGGGGCGGGTGCCGAGGACGGGGAGGACGACGACGACGGGACGGTCTCGGCCAGGAGCTTCGAGACCTGCGCGATGACGCAGGACGCCCAAGCTCCGGCGGCAGCCGATCAGCGTCGCCGCGACGCGAACGGCGCTCGCAGCCACGCTGAACAAGTGCACGTTCAGTGGAACCCCGTCGAGCCGAGGAAGCCGTTCACGGAGGAGGAGGCGGCGACACTGATCCAGTCCGCGTTCAGGAGGTTCATGGTGGGTTTCCTGAATGAAAATCCTGGTTCAGAAGCCTCTAGCTGGCTGCAACTGCAAGCCGATCGCTCATGCCGACCCGTTTGCGTGTTCTCGCCGCCGTGCTGCAGGCAAGGGGGCGCTGGCTGCAGGAGGAGCTGAGGAGAAGCTCCGGACAGGAGTGCTGCTACGGTGAGGCGCCCAAGAGCCCTGCCTCGGCGTCCACCATCGCTGCGTCGGTGGAGGTCCAGGTAGGGGAGTCCCTGAGCAACCTCCTGCTGAGCGACGACGGCGCGTCGGTGTCGGCGCAGCACCGGGCGGGCCAGAACCAGAAGCCGCGGCCCCAGGTCTTCAGAGCCAAGGTACTGCACACCTTTTGCTGCGGCTGCTGCTACACTGTATCACACGGGAACTTGACTGCAATCGCATCACTTTGGTCAAGAAAAAATAGTGTTACGGCTTGATTTGGCACCTAAATGAACAGTGAACTTATCATTAAACGTGATGTTTCAGGAGGAGTGGGACGACAGCACGCTGAGCTCCAACGTGCTGAGGATGAGGATCCAGAGCAAGATGGAGGCCACCACGCGGCGCGAGCGGGCCCTCGCCTACGCCTTCTCGCAGCAGGTACGCGCGCAGTGCAGATCGTCACGCCGATGGAGCTAACCATCGACCAGCGCACATTTGATCTGGGTCTCTCTCTTCTCTGAACTCGTCTTGATCGGCAGCTGAGGAGCGGCGGCGGCACGAAGAAGCGGTCGTCGCGGTCGGAGCAGGGGGAGTTCAACGTGGGGTGGAGCTGGCTGGAGCGGTGGATGGCGACGCGGCAGGCCGAGCCCGGCGCCGACGACAGCGCGAGCAAGAACGCCACGGACGCCGGGTCGGCGGTGGCCGGGCGGCGGGTGGTGGTGGTCAGGAGGCGGCAGGACGTGGCCGTCGAGGAGAAGGAGAGCTGCGGCTCCAACGACGTCTCCGCCATCAGCTTCGACGGCTCCAGCGCCGGCGGCCGGAGCGGCCTCAGCTGCTACAGGCCCGGCAAGAACCGGCTCAGGGGGGCCAGGAACCTGCCGCGCAGAAAGGTGGCGGCCGCGTCGTCGGAGCACCGGCTCCAGCCAAGATCTCACAAGGTAAGCAGTCAAATCCCTCGAGTGTCCCTCGAGCCTCATCAGCAATGGCGTCCCGTACTAATTCCGTAATGCTCTGACGTGACAAGGTGAGCAAGAAGGCGCGGCAGAGGGAGGAGAAGCAGCAGCTGCAGAAGGATCATCATCAAGCCGAGGCCGAGGCGTACGACCCCCGCCAGCCTCCGACGGATTACTGAAACCGAGACGATGGAGTGATGTACATAGGCTTCTTCAGATCCTGATTGCTGTGTTGGCTTTGTGTCGCCATGATTTTTCTCTTACTTTTCAGTTGCTTGGTGCTGAAGCTTTAGATGGTTCGAGATGATTTTAAGTGCGGAGATCTGCAAGACTGACAAGTTGGTCGTGTAAAAGTTGGTCATTAAATAAAGTACGCACGCAGGTGATGAGAGTCATGAATCATTTGTAGAAGTGTCAGTTATTCATGGCACCAGCTGCATTCGATCTACAACACGAGACCAACACCCATCCATCCAGTTACAGAGGCGATTCCCGCCATGACTATTGTCACATTAGACTCTCGCTCCACCTAGCTAAGCTAAGCTTAGGCTCTATAATCTCCCGACTACTGCACAGCTATACCTCTCCGACCGCCACCTATATAGGCCAGGTGTCAGGTCGAAGACGCTTGCGAGGCCGCATCGTCCTTGGCGATGGCCACGTAGTTCACCGGCGCCGATGGCCTGACGCTCTCCCTGCGCCCGTCCCGGCTCGCCGACCGCACGCCGTTCTGCTGCTGCACCGACAGCCTCCGGTTCGGCGTGCCGTTCACCGCGCCACCGTTGGCCCGAGGCCCAGGCGGCTTCTTTGCAGACTGCGGCCGGGCTGGGCTCGGCTTCGACCCGAACAGCTTCTCCTGCTCGGCGGCTAGCTGGTCGTTTATCTTCTTCTGGTCCTGGAATGAACGGCCGGCAGATAGAACAGTTGAGCAAAACATGGGAAAGCAGAGATGATTCGCTGGACATAGCCGTTGGACATGACAAAAAGGAACGGCAGAAAAGAGCACTGACCCTCATTCTTCGCTTCTCTTCCTCCTTCTCCTGTCTCAGGATTCTGTATTCGTCCAGCATCGCAAGAAGTGCGACACCGTCGTAGGCGAACGCTGTGTTGTGTTCTTGTTCCCAAGCCTGGGTCTTTGCCACCAGCATGTCAACAATAGCTGCAGTAAACCATCAAAGATATTCATGAAAGATGAGCCATCACATATCATGTAAGATGTATCATAGTGAGCCCTAAGGCAGTGACCATAACTAATACTACAATGCAGTTACTGCGGAGAAACAATTTCCAGAACATACCTGGAATTTTATTAACCAAAACACGAGCTTTTTCTGCACGCTTGAGGTTCAGATGTGCGCCTCTCGTTGCACTGTATCTGTTATCATCCTGCCAACAAGAGAACATCAATGAAGAGTCCACAGTCAAAAACCAAGTTTACAACAACATGAAGAATGGAATTGGAAGAACCATGAAGAATGGAATTGGAAGAACAATGCTGGTGTCAAGGAACACTGTATGCCTAAAACACACTTGATATCGAAATGGAGACAGAGAAAAGGGAACATGACTGATTTTGCATACCTGGCTATAGTCTTCAAGCCAGCTCTCTTCTTCGCATGCTAACATCCACCTGTCAACCTTCTCCAGTATGTCCTTTCTGCTCGAGGCCTCCTCTTTTGCTTTCAGTATCTGGTTCTCCATATCGGCCAGTAGTTCTGATGGCTCGAACATACTAGAATCAATGACAGACAGTATTCTATCTCTTGCAGCACTAGTATCTATTGCAATATGAGCCTGGGCGTATATATCTTCAAGTTCAGTCTGCCTTTTGAATGCAATATCCTTCATCCTACTAGCTTTTAGCTGATCCAGCCTTTCAACTTCATGTTCAGCCTTTAGAATGCAAAAATATGTCAGGTCACAGGTGAACAACAAGGACTACTTTATCAATACGCCAAACTCAATGAAAGAAAACAGATCTTAACCTGATCAATTACATCAAGAGCCAAAACTCCAGGAACTGTCACTCTATCCAATGTTGAGGACATATTGCATGTGACATGATCAAAAAGTTGCCGTTCCTCCACGGTGGCATCCATTAAGTTCCAAAGGTCAGTTAGCTGGGAGGCTAGAGCTTGAATCTAAGAGAGCATAGCACTTAGTCAGAAATAAGATAACATACGAAATGATATCAAAGACACCTAAAGAGAGGATAAGCAATAACAAGAGGCTCACTGCAAATTTACCTTTCCAAGCCTCTTAACTTTCTCTTCTTTAAGTTCGGTCACTATCTTAGACAACCTGGATATTGTTTCATCACTAACACTCTTGGAGTGAGCACCCACAGAGTCATTGAGGCTAGGATGAACTTCAGTAACAGTGGCCAAGAAATCCATCCCAAGGACAGAACAAAGATCGTGCACAGAGCTCACAAAGTCAAGAATCTTGTGCAACCTATCACTCTGCAATACAAAAGAAAGAGTGTCATTTCAAGTCAGGTCATTTTAGATAATCCAGACCAAAGGCATTACACTGACTGTCATCAGCTATATCAGTAGCCTATTGCTTTTGCCATTAATATGGTACAGTATTGTGTGCTAATGCCAAAATTTATATTTCAACATCAAGGGGGTAATGATTACTGAAGTTATGCAGAATTGGCATATGAAGTGAATTTGAGAAACACATAAAACATTCAAAATTATGTGTGTACTGCACAAACAACAATGCCTTCAGGCTCCCGCAAGCTTTGACGTTTGGAATATTAGCACATTAACAGAACAGAACCAGTTCCTGTGCAAAGCAAACTATGGAATCGGTACCAACCTTTTCCTTTTGAAGTGCTTGTAGTTCAAAAAGACATTCATTTAATTTCTTCATTGAAAGATCATCCTCATTGATATGGGGCATTTCCAAGTGGTCACCAACTTGTAGAGTACCCGCAATTTCACCACGTATTGTTTGAATTTGGAGTTGAACATCAGCAAACTCTTTAACCCTCTTCTCTTTTTTCCTGCAGAGCTGTTCCAAGAATGGTGATGTCGCTGCTAATTGCTCCTTGATTGTACCAGTTGTCTTGTCAGGCTGTAAATCAGGAGAAAGGGGACATATGTACTATATTAGCGGAAGAGATATTATACTTGAAAATAAACTCTAGCAGAAATGCTGAAGTAAAATAAATGTATGACAAACTATTAAGTACAGAGTATCTCACTAAGTATAGTTGGGTAGTATGTATATATAAAGGACCTAGGTTGACATGGGAGTTGGGGGGCTATTCCCAGATACTTACAACTATAACGCCAGAAATAGACAGTTCTCCCAGCGAAGAAAGGAGTCTAGTAAGCTCGGATTTGGAGTTGGCAAGTTGTTGAAGAAGAGAAGCCCTGGAATTAGAAGCCTGATCAACCTTTCTCCTGTAAACATCTAAGCATTCCTGCTCTAGCTGAAGTAACATCTTGTCGCGATCATCATCGCTCTCACCAACCTCATCCCATATCAGCTGAAATAACACAAACCAGTTACTAATAAAACCTGGTATCTTCCTGCTTAAACATGATATGTTCACTCTTATTGATGCAAAAGAGTTGAAATGGTGTTTGTGCTGCCATTGTTTTCAATTTACCTCTCAAAAAGTGCGAGGAAAAAAATGATAATTCTTAGAGGGAGGGAGAGTTGGCAAAGCACCTGTAGTTGCTGCAGCAAAGACCCACATGTGGTTTCACCTAACAAAGGATCGTTGTGACCGGCCACTCCCATTTTAGGTCAAAATCTGCAATGATGGCAATAGGTGATCATGCATATACAAGATTTCAGGGCAAATTTAACTCTGAAACTATCATGATTCAAGGCATGTTCACTTCGAGCGCCATAAAAATCTAAAATCTACACACATTACACAAACAATGAAGCTACATCTGTCTCACACCCAAACAGAAGAAAAACAATGAAACAACTAGAGCCTGGATTTTCATGGTATGATGCAATTTTAGACCACTAGCAAATTATCTATTGTACAAACTAAATACCACGAAATTTATTGTTGTGATACTCTGAAAGCAGACTGAATCACTTTGATAGCAGTTGCAAACATAAGCTACTCGAATCCATAAAGATAGATGGGCAAGGCTACACAATACAGGCTATGGCGCAAGATTCTGCCAGAAGAACACGCTCATATACCTTCCCAGACTTTCAAGAAATGGTGATAAGCCCAATGGGACATTCTGGTACATTCATCTGCTGACCCACGCATGCCTTGCGTCACTTCAACCATACATTTATGGATGTTCAGATAATGTTGAAGCATTCAGATTCTGAACAGTAAATTCCATCTGGCGATAATATTTGGCACTAGATTTAACAATTCTCCACAAAGAACAGCAACGAGAAAACCATAACGACCTTCTTGGAATTTCTAGGCATACGAGGTATTCCAACAGCCGACTGCGCCGAAATTACCGGATTCTGTTAAAGCTCCTAAATTCAAAAAAAAATCCAAAATTTCCGGTGAGTTCTTGCACCCAGAGATCCAATCTGACCCTTCAGAGTTGCAAACAGGCAACCGGACGCGCGAGACCACAACGAAATCGCTGAAATGACCAACCCGAGCGCCGCGCAAGGGGAAAAAAAATCAAGAAACCCGACAAAACCCTCCCCAAACCGCACGGAATCCGGGGTAAAATCCCTAGAAAGAAACCACCCACGGGACCAAGAAACCACACCTGGCCCCTAGTCCAGTCGCCAAGAAACCCCAGGAGCGCCCATTTCGAGCGGGGATCGCCGCGGAGGCGACAGGAAACCAGAGAAGCGCCGCGGGAGGGGGGCGCCCGGGGGGGGGGGGGGGGG
>LR738715.1:731953779-732019893 GCA_902687465.1 Secale cereale
GGATGCGTCCTCACCTTGGGGCTGCCCGGCGGGCTAGGGTTCTTGCTTCCTCTGGGCCTCGTGCTCTGGCGACGAGGCTTCCCGTTTCTGCAACCGCGGGGTGCGCGTGAGGTGACGGCCGCCAGGAGAGAGAGAGAGGTGGGGGAGGGGCGGAGTCAAAGGGGGAGTGAGGAGGCGGAGGACAGGGAGAAGAGAAAACGGCGTGTGGGGTGAAAAGTGTGGGGGTTCGGAATTAAAAAATGGAATTTGTTCTGGTTTGGAACCCTGCATATGCTTTTCCTTTTGTCCTGTGATATACTCCCTCCGTTCCCAAACACTCCCTCTGTAAATTAATATTATAGTGTTTAGATCACTAAGTCTTTTCAAAGATTTCAACAAATGAGTACTACATACGAAGCAAAATGAGTGAATCTGCACTGTAAAATATGTCTACATGCATCCGTATGTTGTAATTCATTATAAATGTATAAATAGACTTATATTTAAGAATGAAGGGAGTATAGGTTTGTTTGAATTCCTTTTAGTATTAGATATTCCCTCCGGACACAACTATAAGACGTTTTATAGATCACTAAAATAGTGACCTAAAATGTTCCATATTTATTTATAAATGGAGTATATCATTTCAAGTAGTCGGGATATTTAAAGTGACCAAGATGATCCATACAAAAATGGGAGGTGCGACCATGGTTCCTGCACCTTCAGATGGTGTTGTGTCCATGCTCGACAGATGCATACGAGACAAGTTAAGAACGTCTCAGAGGAATTAGTGATCTAATCGAACTTTCTGGATTGGCCTTCGTGCCGAGACTGGCTCCCTTGTCGCCCCCAACTTCTGATCCCTCCTTCCACCTCGTTGTCGGTTTCTCTCCTCTCGTCTTCGGTGGCCATGGTAGCTGACAATGAGGTGGGGAGAGGTCCGGTTGGTAGTTGGTGTAGGTTTATTTTTAGTACTCTTCTCTCATGTGAATAACAGAGCGCCCATTGCTACTCTCCCGCAAGCTCGCGTTGACGGCAGAACGACGGACGTGCATAAAGGGCTAGCTTTTGAATCCTGTGATGGGACTCTTTGGCCGGATCCATGGCGCAGTGTTGCTTCGGCCGCCGCTGCTCCGTTCTCCTCCCCCACCAATTCTTCTTTAGTAATAAGGTGACGCGGCGTGCGAGAAGAAACCTTGCCATCAAGCTGGAGGCTCATGATGGGGATCATGTGCACCACCGGTGGTGGGTTTGGAGGAGCCATGGCGCCCACGTCGGTTGGCCCGTTTTTTCGACGACCCGTCGCATTCTCAACTGAAAGGGGCACAAAAATCATTCCCACCGGCCATCGATTGGGGTTTTATTTTTCTATCCGGAGTCTTTGTAAAACTCATTTCCACTTTTTATAGGGTCTTATGTGTTAAAGTTGTATGCCACCACTTTGACTAAGTAAAAGCATCTAGTGCCTTCGTGCCCCTTCCTGGTGCTAAGAAAGACAAGTTAAGAACTTTAAGCCTTCATTCTTTATTTTTCAGGGTGCCCAATTTTTGCATTGTTTATTCAACTTCAAGTCATGAGAAAGTAACAGAAAAATGTCTTGCCTTATCCAAAAAAAATACAGTTGCAAGTTTCACATCTATCATCCTTGTTCATTGTTTGCGAACTTTTCATCGAATTTCTTGTGGACAACTCAACATTATCTATTACCAACAATAAGCTAAACAATTACCTAGGAAAATCACATGGTTAGGCAACCATGTGTTTTTTCCAATAATCTAAAAGGTAAAAAAATTATAGCAATAAAAAATCAAACTAGGCTTCGACGCACGATTACTAATGCACGAGTAAAATACCTAGGTTGTGCCTGTTTATTTATAGGAGGTGCTACTGTAGTTCGTTACGCAAGCACTGATCAACTTAAATATTTATCTTATTCAGTTTTGCAGCCATGTCAAGGAAATGTTTAAGGTACTGAACCATAAAAGGTGCTACCAAATACCTTGAAAATTCAGATAATTTTCATTACAATCATGAAAATCATAAAACATCATAGTATGTAAGACATATCGTATGTATTCCAATCAAATCATTGTACATCAATGTTCACGCGGGAAATCTACTAAGATTTGATATTGTCAAGTAGCATAATCAATGCCCAATTACTAGTGTTTATTTGCTAAATTAAGAGGACATGTTTTGATATTTAGTGTGCTATTACGACTTGATTTGATTAGATCATGAGTAAATGCACGATTCATTAGGTTAGAGTTGGATTTCAATTGTTTGGATTCCTCTGACTCGACTCATATATTTATGTTGGCATGTAACTCCTCATAGAGAAGTTTGAATGTGATAATTGATACATGTATAAGGACAATTCTATCGATGTTTACAAATTGATGTATTTTCCGTTAAATTTTACATGTTTTCTTACCTACAATTCAACATTGCTGATACGGGAAAACACTATGTAGCCATATAATTTTGCATGCCATTTCGAGCCTTCAAGTGTGAATCATCATATAATTTATATTAAAGTGAGAAAGATTGCTTCAGAGTTTTCAATTACATCCACATTTTGACAATAAATACACATAACCCTTTTACTAGATATATATATGACACAATTTCTTATGAAAACATGAAAACACAAATTTTCATGTATCCAAATAAAATTATAGGTGAGTTAGGTCATAACGAAACACAACTAATATGTTACAAGTATAATGGCCATTGTAGGTATTTTCCCGCAACCACTTGGTATGAAATTCAGCTAAATATTTTGAAAAATAAAAAATATTCTAAATAACTAGTCATTTCTAATATACTGAAATAGACATGGAAAAGCAGTGAGTAATAGACTTGCTCAATCACTTTATGATCTTAAGGAGGGGTGAAAGTGGAAGGACGCGAGCGATAGTGTAATAGAAGGGGGGGTGGTGGTTAGAGGGATGACCAGGGTGAAAAGTAAGTGCGGGGGGCGGGGGCAAAATAAAAAGGGGAAATTGTTTTGGTTTGAAACCTTGTATATGCTTTTCCTTTTGTCCTGATATATAGGGTTGGTTGAATTCCTTTGAGTATTAGATATCCCCCTGACACGTCTCCAACGTATCTATATTTTTGATTTTTCCATGCTGTTATATTATCATTCTTGGATGTTTTACAATCATTTTATATCATTTTTTGGTACTAACCTATTGACATAGTGTCAAGTGCCAATTGATGTTTTTCTGCTTGTTTTTACAACGCGGGAAATCAATACCAAATGCAGCGAAATTTTTTGTGGATTTTTTTGACCAGAAGACACATGTTGGGCCAGAGAAGCACCTGGGGGTGCCCCGAGGGGGGCACAACCCACCAGGGTGCGCCTGGGCCCCCAGGCGTGCCCAAGTGAGTTGTGCCCACCTCGGTGACCTCCTGCACCGCCTCATCGCTCTATAAATACCCCCAATATTCCAGTAACCCTAGGGAAGACGACGAAAATAAATTCCAGTCGTCGCAAGTTCTAGAACCACCAGATCCAATCTAGACACCATCACGGAGGGGTTCATCAAGTCCATTGGTGGCTCTCCGATGATGCGTGAGTAGTTCTTTGTAGACCTACGGGTTCGTAGTTAGTAGCTAGATGGCTTCTTCTCTCTCTTTTGATTATCAATACAATGGTCTCTTGGAGATCCATATGACGTAACTATTTTTGCGGTGTGTTTGTTGGGATCCGATGAACTTTGAGTTTATGATCAGATCTATCTTTTTATATTCATAAAAGTTTTTTGAGTCTTCTTTGATCTCTTATATGCATGATTGCTTATAGCCTCGTATTTCTTCTCTGATATTTGGATTTTGTTTGGCCAACTTGATCTATTTATCTTGCGATGGGAAGAGGTGCTTTGTAATGGGTTCTATCTTACGGTGCTCGATCCCAGTGACAGAAGAGAAACCAACACGTATGTATCGTTGCTATTAAGGACAACAAGATGGGGTCTATTTCTACATAAATAGATCTAATCTACATCATGTCATCATTCGTATTGCATTATTATGTTTTTCCATGAACTTAATACACTAGATGCATGCTGGATAGCGGTCGATGTGTGGAGTAATAGTAGTAGATGCAGGCAGGAGTCGGTCTACTAATTTTGGACATGGTGCCTATATAATGATCATTGCCTGGATATCGTCATGATTATTTGAAGTTCTATCAATTGCCCAACAATAATTCGTTTACCCACAGTTTGCTATTTTTCTCGAGAGAAGCCACTAGTGAAACCTACGGCCCCCGGGTCTCTTCTTTAATATGTTTGCCTTCGCGATCTACTTTATTTGCTTTTGTTTTCATATCTATTAAACAAAAAATACAAAAATACCTTGATGCACTTTATTTTATTTGGCGTTTGATCTATCAACTTATTACAACTTTCTCAAGTCCGTTTGCCAATTCTTGCGCCGTTACCCGAAAGGGATTGACAACCCCTTTAATACGTCGGGTTGCGAGTATTTGTTATTTATGTGCAGGTGCCATTCACATAGTGTTGCGTGGTTCTCCTACTGGTTCGATAACCTTGGTCTCAACACTGAGGGAAATACCTATTGTTGTTGTGCTGCATCATCCCTTCTTCGTTGGGGAAATACCGACGTAGTTCTAGCAAGCATCAAGGGGCACTATGATCGTACTTGAGCATTGGATGTAGCTGATATGCGAGTGTGTTTCATGAATGGATCAATGATTGAGCATGATGAGCCAGGGATAACTTGCTTTAGTATTGATATTTTAAAAGACATGGTTGCTTGTTGATATGCTTGAGTATTTAAGTCTTCATGTCAAAACTAGATTATTGCTTTGAACCATATAAAAGTCCAAATGTCATGCTACAAAAGAAAAGAATATGTGATGAACATGTTAGGCATCATTCCACGTCAAAAATTCTGTTTTTATCATTTACCTACTCGAGGACGAGTAGGAATTAAGCTTGGGGATGCTGATACGTCTCCAACGTATCTATAATTTTTGACCATTCCATGCTGTTATATTATCATTATTGGATGTTTTACAACCATTTTATAGCAACTTTATATCATTTTTTGGGACTAACATATTGACATATTGCGCAGTGCCACTTGCTATTGTTTCATTGTTTTCGCGGAAAATCAATACCAAGCGGAGTCCAAATGCAACGAAACTTTTTGGATAATTTTTCTAGGCCAGAAGACATAGGATGGGCCAAAGAAGCACCTGGGGGGGTGCTCCGAGGGAAGCACAACCCACCAGGGCGCGCCTAGGTGGGTTGTGCCCACCTT
This sequence comes from Secale cereale, assembly GCA_902687465.1. Lineage (NCBI taxonomy): Eukaryota > Viridiplantae > Streptophyta > Magnoliopsida > Poales > Poaceae > Secale > Secale cereale. The sequence goes on from LR738715.1 coordinate 731,959,054, forward strand.
GGTGACCTCTCGCACCACCTCTTCGCTCTATAAATACCCCAATATTCCACAAACCCTAGTGGAGTTGGCGAAATTTTATTCCAGCCGCCGCAAGTTCCAGAGCCACAAGATCCAACCTAGAGCCATTTTCCGACACTCCGCCGGAGGGGAACACGATCATGAAGGGGTTCATCATCCTCATTGGTGCCTCTCCGATGATGGGTGAGTAGTTCCCGTCAGACCTACGGGTCTATAGGTAGTATCTAGATAGCTTCTTCTATCTTTGTTTCTCAATACAAAGTTCTCTTGGAGATCTATTTGATGTAATGACTTTGTGCGGTGTGTTTGTTGGGATCCGATGAATTGTGAGTTTATGATCAGATTTGTCTTGATTTAATATCCATACTTGATTGTTATAGCCTCGTATTTCTTCTCTGATATTTGGGTTTAGTTTGGCTAACTTGATCTATTTATCTTGCAATGGGAAGAGGTGCTTTGTGATGGGTTCGATCTTGCGGTGTCCTTTCTCCGTGACAAAAGGGGCAGCAAGGCACGCATGTATCGTTGCTATTAAGGATAAAAAGACGGGGTCTATTCCTACATGAATAGATCTTGTCTACATCATGTCGTCGTTCTTATTGCATTACTCTATTTCTCCATGAACTTAATACACTAGATCCATGCTGGATAGCGGTTGATGTGTGGAGTAATAGTAGTAGATGCATGCAGGAGTCGGTATACTAATCTTAGACGTGATGCATATATACATGATCATTGTCTTGGATATCATCATAACTATTCTCTTTTCTATCAATGGCCCAACAGTAATTTGTCTACCCACTGTCTGTTATTTCTTGAGAGAATCCACTAGTGAAATCTACGGCCCCCGGGTCTATTTTCCTATCATATACTTTCAGATCTATATTGCCATTTGCTTTTTTCTTTATTTGCAACTTTTATTTTCAGATCTATATTATCAAAAACCCAAAAATACCTCGCTGAATTTTATTTACCGTTGTTCCATTTGCTATTACTCATCTATCCTTTTACCAATCAATTACCCGGGAGGGATTGAAACCCCCTCTTACACGTCAGGTTGCAAGTATTGCTTGGTCCTCCTACTAGTTTACATAGTGTTGCTACCCTTTTACCAATCAATTGTGTGCAGGTACCGTTTACATAGTGTTGCTTGGTCCTCCTACTAGTTCGATAACCTTGGTCTCATCACTGAGGGAAATACCTACCGTAGATGTGTTGCATCATCCCTTCCTCTTTGGGGAAATACCGACGTAGTTCAAGTGACATCACTAAGGTATAGGGAATGACTTTCATTCTCTCTCTATCTTCTGCCGTGGTCAGGCTTTGAGTCTTCCTCAATTTAACACCTTGCAAAACAGGCAAGAACTCCTTCTTGGACTAATCCATTTTGAACTTGTTCAAAATCTTATCAAGGTATGTGCTTTGTGAAAGTCATATTTAAGCGTCTTGATCTATCCCTATAGATCTTGATGCCTAATATGTAAGCAGCTTCACCGAGGTCTTTCATTGAAAAATTCTTATTCAAGTATCCTTTTATCCCATCTATAAATCCTATATCGTTTCCAATCAACAATATGTCATCCACATATAATATTAGAAATGCTACAAAGCTCCCACTCACTTTCTTGTAAATACAGGCTTCACCGTAAGTCTGTATAAAACCATATGCTTTGATCACCTCACCAAAGTGTATATTCCAACTCTGAGATGCTTGCACCAGTCCATAGATAGATCACTGGAGTTTGCACACTTTCTTAGCGCCTTTAGGATCAATAAAACCTTCTAGTTGCATCATATACAACTCTTCTTTAAGAAACCTGTTATGGAATGCAGTTCTGACGTCCATTTGCTTGATTTCATAATCATAAATTGCGGCAATTGCTAACATGATTCGGACAAACTTAAGCATCGCTACGGGTGAGAAAGTCTCATCATAGTCAACCCCTTGAACTTGTTGAAAACCTTCTGCAACAAGTTGAGCTCTGTAGAAAGTGATATTGCCATCAACGTCCGTCTTCCTCTTGAAGATCCATTTATTCTCAATGGCTTGCCGATCATTGGGCAAGTCCACCGAAGTCCACACTTTATTCTCATACATGGATCCTATCTCATATTTCATGGCCTCAAGCCATTTATCGAAATCTGGGCTCATCATAGCCTCTTCATAGTTTGAAGGTTCGCAGTTGTCTAAAAACATGACTTCAAGGATAGGATTACTGTACCACTCTGGTGCGATGCGTGTTCTGGTCGACCTTCGAGGTTCAGTTGTAACTTGATCCGAAGTTTCATGATCATCATCATTAGCTTCTTCTCTAGTTGGTGTAGGCATCACAAGAACAGTTTTCTTTGATGTGCTACTTTCCAATTCGAGAGAAGGTACAACTACCTTATCAAGTTCTACTTTCCTCCCACTCACTTCTTTCGAGAGAAACTCCTTCTCTAGAAAGGACCCATTCTTAGCAACAAAGAGCTTGCCTTCGGATCTGTGGTAGAAGGTATACCCAATAGTTTCTTTAGGGTATTATATGAAGACACACTTCTCCTCTTTGGGTTTGAGTTTATCAGGCTGGAGCCTTTTAACATAAACATCGCATCCCCAAACTTTAAGAAACGACAACTTAAGTTTATTGCCAAACCACAGTTCATACGGTGTCGTCTCAACAGATTTGGATGGTGCCCTATTTAATGTGAGTGCAATTGTCTCTAATGCATAACCCCAAAACGATAGTGGCAAATCGGTAAGAGACATCATAAATCACACCATATCTAATAAAGTATGGTTAAGACATTTGAACACACCATTACGTTGTGGTGTTCCAGGTGGCGTGAGTTGTGAAACTATTCCACATTGTTTTAAATGAAGGCCAAACTCGTTACTCAAATATTCACCTCCACGACCAGATCGTAGAAACTTTATTTCCTTGTTACGATGATTCTCCACTTTACTCTGAAATTCTTTGAACTTTTCAAATGTTTTAGACTTGTGTTTCATCAAGTAGATATATCCATACCTACTTAAATCATCTGTGAAGGTTAGAAAATAATGATACCCACTGCATGCTTCAACACTCATCGGACTGCATACATCGGTATGTATTATTTCCAACAAGTCATTGCTCACTCCATTGTTCCAGAGAACAGACTTTTAGGCATCTTACCCATGGTTCGCAAGTATCAAATGATTCATAATCAAGTTATTCCAAAAGTCCAACCGCATGGAGTTTCTTCATGCGCTTTACACCAATATTACCTAAACGGCAGTGCCACAAGTATGTTGCACTATCATTATCAACTTTGCATCTTTTGGCATCAATATTATGAATATGTGTCTCACTACGATCGAGATTCAATAAACCATTTACATTGGGTGTATGACCATAGAAGGTTTTATTCATGTAAACAAAACAACAATTATTCTGTGACTTAAATGAATAATCGTATTGCAATAAACACGATCTAATCTTGTTCATGCTCAACTCAAACACCAAATAACATTTATTTAGGCTCAACACTAACCCCGAAAGTAGAGGGAATGTGTGATGGTGATCATATCAATCTTAGAAACACTTCCAACACACATCATCACCTTGCCCTTAACTAGTCTCCTACTCCTGCTTCAAGTTACTAATCTTAGCAACTGAACCGGTATCAAATACCCAGGGCTACTACGAGCACCAGTAAGGTACACATCAATAATATGTATATAAAATATACATTTGTTTACTTTTCCATCCTTCTTATCTGCCAAGTATTTGTGGTAGTTCCTCTTCCAGTGATCATTTCCTTTGCAGAAGAAGCACTCAGTTTCAGGCTTGGGTTCAGCTTTGGGCTTCTTCACAGGAGCAGCATCTTTCTTGCTATTCTTATTGAAGTTCCCTTTCTTTCCCTTGCCCTTTTTATTGAAACTTGTGGTCTTGTTAACCATCAACACTTGATGCTCCTTCTTGATTTCTACCTCCGCCGATTTCAGCATCGCGAAGAGCTCAGGTATCATTTTCGTCATCCCTTGCATATTATAGTTCATCACGAAGCTCTAGTAGCTTGGTATAGTGACTGGAGAAATCTGTCAATCACTATCTTATCTGGAGGAATAACTCCCACTTGATTCAAGCGATTGTAGTACCCAGACATTCTGAGCACATGCTCACTCGCTGAGCTATTCTCCTCCATCTTATAGGCAAAGTATTTGTCAGAGGTCTCATACCTCTCAACACGGGCATGATCCTGAAATACCAATTTCAGCTCTTGGAATATCTCATATGTTCCATGGCGTTCAAAACGTCTTTGGAGCCCCGATTCTAAGCCATAAAGCATGGCACACTAAACTATCAAGTAGTCATCAGACTGAGCTTGCTAAACATTCATAACGTCTGCATTAGCTCCTGCAATAGGTCTGTCACCTAGCGGTGCATCAAGGATATAATTATTCAATGCAACAATGAGGCTAATCCTTAGATCATGGACCCAGTCCGCATTATTGCTACAATCATCTTCCAACTTAGTTTTCTCTAGGACATGACCAAAAACAAGGGAGCTACATAGCTAGCTATTGATCTACAACATAATATGCAAAGACATTTTGACTATGTTCATGATAAATTTTAGTTCAATTAATCAAATTATTAATGAACTCCCACTTAAATCAACATCCCTCAAGTTGTCTAAGTGATACATGATCCAAATCAACTAAACCATGTCCGATCATCACATGAGATGGAGTAGTTTTCATTGGTGAACATCTACATGTTGATCATATCTACTATATGACTTATGTTTGACCTTTCGGTCTCTAGTGTTCCGAGACCATGTCTGTACATGCTAGGCTCGTCAAGTTTAACCCAGGTATTCCACGTGTGTAAAACTGCTTTACACCCATTCTATGTGAACGTAGAATCTATCACACCCGATCATCACGAGGTGCTTCGAAACGAAGAGCTGTAGCAACGGTGCATACTCGGGAAGAACACTTTTATCTTGAAATTAAGTGAATGGATCATCTTATAATGCTACTGTCGATCTAAGCAAAATAAGATGCATAAAGGATAAACATCACATGCAATCAAAATATGTGACATGATATGGCCATCATCATCTTGTGCTTTTGATCTCCATCTCCAAAGCAACGTCATGATCTCCATCATCACTGGCTCGACACCTTGATCTCCATCGTTGTGTCGGGGTCGTCTCGCCAACTATTGCTTCTACAAACGTTGCTAACTCATATAGAGATAAAGTAAAGCAATTACATGGCGCTTGCATTTCATTTAATAATTAAGAGACAACCCTAAGGCTCCTGCTGGTTGTTGATATTAAAAAACATGATCGTTTCATACAATAACGTATATCACATCACATCTTGACCATATCACATCACAACATGCCCTACAAAAACAAGTTAGACGTCCTCTACTTTGTTGTTGCATGTTTTACGTGGCTGCTACGGGCAACTAGCAAGAACCGTTCTTACATACGCAAAACCACAACGGTGATTTATCAAGTTTGTTGTTTTAACCTTCTTCAAGGACCGGCCATAGTCAAATTCGATTCAACTAAAGTGAGAGAAACAGACACCCGCCAGCCACCTCATGCAAAACAAGTTGCATGTCAGTCGGTGGAACCGGTCTCATGTACGTGTGATACGTCTCCAACGTATCTATAATTTTTGATTGTTCCATGCTATTATATATTCTGTTTTGGATGTTCAATGGGCTTTATTATACACTTTTATATTATTTTTGGGACTAACCTACTGATATGTCTCCAACGTATCTATAATTTTTTATTGTTCCATGCTATTATATATATTCTGTTTTGGATGTTTAATGGGCTTTATTATACATTTTATATTATTTTTGGGACTAACCTACTAACCCAAGGCCGAGTGCAAATTGCATTTTTTTTGCCTATTTCAGTGTTTTGCAGAAAAGGAATATCAAACGGAGTCCAAACGGAATGAAACCTTCGGTAGAGTTATTTTTGGAACTGTATCTACCCAGAAGACTTGGAGTACACGCGAGGGAACGAGAGAGGCGGCCACGAGGGTCCAGGGTGCACCCAGGGGGGAAGGCGCGCCCCCCACCCTCGTGGGCCCCCTCTGGCTCCCCCGATGCCCTCCTTCCTCCTATATATATCCATGTACCCTGAAAACATTGAGGCAATAGAGAAAATCCTAATTCCACTGACGCAACCTTCTGTTCCCGTGAGATCCCATCTTGGGGCCTGTTCTGGAGCTCCGTCGGAGGGGGATCCATCACGGAGTGCTTCTACATCAACACCATAGCCTCACCAATGAGTTGTGAGTAGTTTATCACAGACCTTTGGGTCCATAGTTACTAGCTAGATGGCTTCTTCTCTCTTTTTGGATATCAATACAAAGTTTTCCTCGATCTTCGAGGAGATCTATTCGATGTAATCTTTTTGCGGTGTGTTTGTCGAGATATGATGAATTGTGGGTTTATGATTAAGATTATCTATGAACAATACTTGATTCTTTTCTGAAATCTTTTATGTATGATTATAATATCCTTGCAAGTCTCTTCGAATTATTGGTTTGGTTTGGCCTACTAGATCTATAGTTCTTGCAATGGGAGAAGTGCTTGGCTTTGGGTTCAATCTCGCGGTGTCCTTTCCCAATGACAGCAGGGGCAACAAGGCACGTATTGTATTGTTGCCATCGAGGATAAAAAGATGGGGTTTATATCATATTGCTTGAATTTATCCCTCTACATCATGTCATCTTGCTTACAGCATTACTCTGTTCTTATGAACTTAATACTCTAGATGCATGCTGGATAGCGGTCAATGTGTGGAGTAATAGTAGTAGATGCAGAATTGTTTCGGTCTACTTGTCACGGACATGATGCCTATATATAATGATTATGCCTAGATATTCTCATAACTATGCGCTTTTCTATCAATTGCTCACAGTAATTTGTTCACCCACCGTAGAATTTTGCTATCATGAGAGAAGCCACTAGTGAAACCTATGCCCCCCGGGTCTATTCTCAACATATTAATCGTCCATCCACTTTACTTTGCTTTATTTACTTTCTGTTCTTATACCAAAAATATCATACTATCCTATTTATCAGATCTCATTTTCGTAAGTGACCGTAAAGGGATTGACAACCCCTTATCGCGTTGGCTGCGAAGTTCTTATTTGTTTGTGCAGGTGAGAGGGACTCGCACGTGGTCTCCTACTGGATTGATACCTTGGTTCTCAAAAAATGAGGGAAATACTTATGCTACTGTGCTGCATCACCCTTTCTTCTTCGCGGGAATACAACACAAGCTCGAGAAGTAGCACCTACTAACCCAAGGCCCGATGCAAATTGTTGTTTTTTTTGCCTATTTCGGTGTTTCGCAGAAAAGGAATATCAAACGGAGTCCAAACGGAATGAAACCTTCGGGAGAGTTAATTTTGGAACGATATCAACATAGAAGACTTGGAGTACACGCCAGGAAGTGAGAGAGGCGACCACGAGGACAGGGGCACGCCCAGGGGGGTAGGCGCGCCCCACCCTCGTGGCCCCCCTGTTGCTTCCCTGACGTCCCTCTTCCTCCTATATATACCTACGTACCCTGAAACCATCGAGGAGCACCACGAAACCCTAATTCCACCGTCGTAACCTTCTTTACCCGTGAGATCCCATCTTGGGGCCTGTTCTAGAGCTCCACCGGAGGGGGCATCGATCACGGAGTGCTTCTACATCAACACCGTAGCCCCTCCGATGAGTTGTGAGTAGTTTACCACAGACCTTCGGGTTCATAGTTATTAGCTAGATGGCTTCTTCTCTCTCTTTGGATCTCAATAGAAAGTTTCCCTCGATCTTCGAGGAGATCTATTCGATGTAATCTTTTTGCGGTGCGTTTGTTGATATCCGATGAATTGTGGGTTTATGATCAAGATTATCTATGAACAATATTGGATTCTTTTCTGAAATCTTTTATGCATGATTTAAATATCCTTGCAAGTCTCTTCGAATTATCGGTTTGGTTTGGCCTACTAGATCTATAGTTCTTGCAATGGGAGAAGTGCTTGGCTTTGGGTTCAATCTTGCGGTGTCCTTTCCCAGTGACAGCAGGGGCAGCAAGGCACGTATTATATTGTTGCCATAGAGGGTAAAAAGATGGGGTTTATATCATATTGCTTGAGTTTATCCCTCTACATCATGTCATCTGGCTTAAGGCGTTACTCTGTTCTTATGAACTTAATACTTTAGATGCATGCTGGATAGCGGTCGATGTGTGGAGTAATAGTAGTAGATGCAAAATCGTTTCGGTCTACTTGTCACGGACGTGATGCCTATATACAATGATCATGCCTATATATTCTCATAACTATGCGCTTTTCTATCAATTGCTCGACAGTAATTCGTTCACCCACCGTACAAATCTACTATCATGAGAGAAGCCACTAGTGCAACCTATGGCCCCCGGGTCTATTCTCATCATATTAATCTTCCATCAACTATTTACTTTACTTTGCGTTATTTACTTTCAATCTCTATACCAAAAAAATACCAAAAATATTATCTTATCATATCTATCAGATCTCACTTTTGTAAGTGACCGAGAAGGGATTGACAACCCCTTTTATCGCGTTGGCTGCAAGGTTCTTATTTGTTTGTGTAGGTACGAGGGACTCGCGCGTGGTCTCCTACTGGATTGATACCTTGATTCTCAAAAACTAAGGGAAATACTTACACTATTGTGCTGCATCACCCTTTCCTCATCGAGGGAATACAACGCAAGCTCGAGAAGTAGCAAGAAGAATTTCTAGCACCGTTGCCGGGGAGACTTACGCCAAGTCAAGACAAGATTTGATCTCCCGTCAACTTGCCAATTTTTGGCTCCATTGCTGGGGAGATCTACGCAAAATTCATATACCAAGTACCTATCACAAACCCTTATCCCTCGCATTACATTATTTGCCTCTCGTTTTCCTCTCCCCCACTTCACCTTTGCCGTTTTATTCGCCATTTTTTCGTTCGCTTGCCTCTTGTGTGTTCATCTTTATTGCGGTTTGTTGCTATCATGTCTAAGATGGGGGAGGATGTCGTTGAAAAGGGTAGTAACGCTAAGGGCAACTTTGCTTTTGTTGATCCTCCGAATGAAACGACTACTTTACATACTAAGAAGTTCCGGATTGGTAGTGGTAATATTATTGGAAAAGGAGTTCTCCAAGACTTTTTTACTTGTGCCGGTGCTTTACCCACTATGGGTGGATCTATTCTCCATAGAACTAGTAGTCTTGCGGATGCCATATCTATGCTTGTAGTTGAAATTGAAAGGCAATCTATCCATATGCATCCTTGCATTCAGAGATTTTTTCTAGAATTTTCCAATATTGAGCATTCTTCTGTTAAACGTGTAGCTACTATATTTTTGGCTCATGAGTTCAGATTCATAATGAAAGAGGCCAAAGAAATCTTCACACATTATAGGGTGGACGCTGGTCATCCTCCCATAGAAGCTATCTTATTTAATCAAGAGGACATAATGCGTTTGCAATCTTTAGATCATGTTGCTTTTAATGAAAACCTAAGGAAAAGGGTTCCTACCGATATCTTAGTCGATAGAATCTCTGAATTGAATGGTGATTTTTCTATTCAAAACAATGGTTAGGTTTTTCTCTCGAGCGAACTCTCATGACCTTTTGCCAAAAGAATGCTTATAATGATGAATTGGTTGTGCAATATGAAGGGCTAAAGGAGGAACCTATACCTCCTGAGCTTGATATGGGCGCCTTTTTTCCTATTAAATTTAGCCCTTTTTATTACTTTTGCTTGCCATAAAGAAAAATTGCTGCTGAACGTAGGGAGTATGAGATGAGTTTTCGCGATCTACCTTACCATTATGGCAATACCTAGATCTATTCTTGTATCGTGCCTAGCTAGGAACGTTAAACGATAGCGCTTGTTGGGAGGCAACCCAATTTTATTTTCTTTGTTTTTGCTTATGTTTAGGAATAAATATTGCATCTAGCTTCTGTTTAGATGTGGTTTGTGTTTTAATTAGTGTTTGTGCCAAGTAGAACCTTTGGGAAGACTTGGGTGAAGTTTATGCGATCATGCTGTAAAAAACAGAAACTTTAGCGCTCACGAGATTAGCTACCATTTTTTTACTGGAAAGTGATTTTAAGTTGATTATTTTTGTAGATGATTAATAGAAAAATTCAGCATGTCCACCAATTTATTTCAAAAAAATTAGAGTTACAGAAGTATTTGAAAGTTACAGATTGCTACAGACTGTTCTATATTAGACAGATTCTATTTTTCGTGTGTTGTTTGCTTATTTTGATGAATCTATGAGTAGTATCGGGGGGTATGAATCATAGAGAAGTTGGAATACAGTTGGTTTAACATTAATATAAATAAAGAATGAGTTCATTACAGTACCTTTGAGTAGTGGTTTGTTTTCTTATACTAACGAAGCTCACGAGATTTTTGGCTAAGTTTTGTGTTGTGAAGTTTTCAAGTTTTGAGTAAGGATTTGATGGACTATGGAACAAAGAGTGGCAAGGGCCTAATCTTGGGGATGCCCAAGGCACCCCAAGGTAAAATTCAAGGACAACCAAAAGCCTGATCTTGGGGATGCCCCGGGAAGGCATCCCCTCTTTCGTCTTCGTCTATCGGTAACTTTACTTGAGACTATATTTTTATTCACCACATGATATCTGTTTTGCTTGGAGCGTCATGTATAATCTGAGTCTTTGCTTTTTTTAGTTTACCACAATCATCCTTGCTGGACACACCTTTTGAGAGAGATACACATGAATCATAATTTATTAGAATACTCTATGTGCTTCACTTATATCTTTTGAGCTAGATAGTTTTGCTCTAGTGCTTCACTTATATCTTTTAGAGCACGGTGGTGGTTTTATTTTATAGAAATTATTGATCTCTCATGCTTCACTTATATTATTTCAAGAGTCTTTTAGAACAACATGGTAATGTACTTTGGTTATAAAACTAGTCCTAATATGATAGGCATCCAAGATGGGTATAGTAAAAACTTTCATATAAAGTGCATTGAATATTATGAGAAGTTTGATACCTTATGATTGTTTTGAGATATTAGGATGGTGATATTAGAGTCATGCTAGTGGAGTAATTGTGAATTTGAGAAACACTTGTGTTAAAGTTTGGGATTCCCGTAGCATGCACGTATGGTGAACCGTTATGTGATGAAGTTGGAGCTTGATTTATTTATTGATTGTCATCCTTTGTGTGGAGGTCGGGATCGCGCGATGGTTAACTCCTACCAACCCTTCCCCTAGGAGCATGCATTGAATACTTTGTTTTGATGACTTGCATAATTTTTTCAATAAGTATATGAGTTTTTATGACTAATGTTGAGTCCATGGATTATACGCACTCTCACCCTTCCACCATTGCTATCCTCTCTTGTACCACGCAACTTTCGCCGGTACCATACACCCACCATATACCTTCCTCAAAACAGACACCATACCTACCTATCATGGCATTTCCATGGCCATTCCGAGATATATTGCCATGCAACGTTACACCGTTCCGTTTATTATGACACCCTTCATCATTGTCATATTGCTATGCATGATCATGTAGTTGACATCATATTTATGGCAAAGTCACCGTTCATAAATTTCATACATGTCATTGTTGATTCATTGCACATCCCGATACACCGCCGGAGGCATTCACATAGAGTCATATTTTGTTCTAGCTTCGAGTTGTAATATTTGAGTTGTAAGTAAATAAAAGTGTGATGATCATCATTATTAGAGCATTGTCCGAGTGAGGAAGGGATGATGGAGACTATGATTCCCCCACAAGTCGGGATGAGGCTCCGGACGAAAGAAAAGAAAAAAAAGAGGCCATATAAAAAAGGAAAGAAAAAAGAGAAAAGGCCCAAAGAAAAAAAAGAGAAAAAAATGAGAGAAAAAGACAGAAGGGACAATGTTACTATCCTTTTCCACACTTGTGCTTCAAAATAGCACCATGATCTTCATGATAGAGAGTCTCTTGTTTTTTCACTTTCATATACTAGTGGGAAATTTCATTACAGAACTTGGCTTGTATATTCCAATGATGGGCTTCCTCAAATGCCCTAGGTCTTCGTGAGCAAGCAAGTTGGATGCACACCCACTTAGTTTCTTTTGTTGAGCTTTCATACACTTATAGCTCTAGTGCATCCGTTGCATGGCAATCCCTACTCACTCACATTGATATCTATTGACGAACATTTCCATAGCCCATTGATACGCCTAGTTGATGTGAGACTATCTTCCTCTTTTGTCTTCTCCACAACCACCACTCTATTCCACATAGTGCTATATCCATGGCTCACACTCATGTATTGCGTGGAAGTTGAAATTTTTGAAAAAATTGAAGTGTGAAACAATTGCTTTGCTGAAACAGGGGTTTTGCATGATTTAAATATTTTTGTGATGAAGATAGAGCATAGCCAGACTATATGATTTTGTAGTGATAACTTTCTTTGGCCATGTTATTTTGAGAAGACATGATTGCTTTGTTAGTATGCTTGAAGTATTATTACTCTTATGTCAATATAGACTTTTGTCTTGAATCTTTCGGATCTGAACATTCATGCCACAATAAAGAAAATTACATTGAGAATTATGTTGGTTAGCATTCCACATCAAAATTTTTGTTTTTATCATTTACCTACTCGAGGACGAGCAGGAATTAAGCTTGGGGATGCTTGATACGTCTCCAATGTATCTATAATTTTTGATTGTTCCATGCTATTATATATTCTGTTTTGGATGTTTAATGCACTTTATTATACACTTTTATATTATTTTTGGGACTAACCTACTAACCCAAGGCCCAGTGCAAATTGTTGTTTTTTTGCCTATTTCAGTGTTTCGCAGAAAAGGAATATCAAATGGAGTCCAAACAGAATGAAACCTTCGGGAGAGTTATTTTTGGAATGATATCAACATAGAAGACTTGGAGTACACGCCAGGAAGCGAGAGAGGCGGTCACGAGGGCAGGGGGCGCGCCCAGGGGGGGGGGGGGGTAGGCGCGCCCCACCCTCGTGCCCCCCTGTTGCTTCCCTGACGTTCCTCTTCCTCCTATATATACCTACGTACCCTGAAACCATCGAGGAGCACAACAAAACCCTAATTCCACCGCTGTAACCTTCTGTACCCGCGAGATCCCATCTTGGTGCCTGTTCGGGAGCTCCACAGGAGGGGGCATCGATCATGGAGGGCTTCTACATCAACACCATAGCCCTTCCAATGAGTTGTGAGTAGTTTACCACAGACCTTCGGGTCCATAGTTATTAGCTTGATGGCTTCTTCTCTCTCTTTGGATCTCAATACAAAGTTCTCCTTGATCTTCGAGGATATCTATTCGATGTAATCTTTTTGCGGTGTGTTTGTCAAGATCCGATGAATTGTGGGTTTATGATCAAGATTATCTATGAAAAATATTGGATTATTTTTTGAAATCTTTTATGCATGATTTAAATATCCTTGCAAGTCTCTTCAAATTATCGGTTTGGTTTGGCCTACTAGATCTATAGTTCCAGCAATGGGAGAAGTGCTTGGCTTTGGGTTCAATCTTGTGGTGTCCTTTCCTAGTGACAGCAGGGGCAGCAAGGCACGTATTGTATTGTTGCCATCGGGGATAAAAAGATGGGTTTTATATCATATTGCTTGAGTTTTGTCCCTCTACATCATGTCATCTTGCTTAAGGCGTTACTCTGTTCTTATGAACTTAATACTCTAGATGCATGCTGGATAGCAGTCGATGTGTGGAGTAATAGTAGTAGATGCAGAATCATTTGGTCTACTTGTCACGGACGTGATGCCTATATACAATGATCATGCCTAGATATTCTCATAACTATGCGCTTTTCTATCAATTGCTCGATAGTAATTCGTTCACCCACCATAGAAATCTGCTATCATGATAGAAGCCACTAGTGAAACCTATGGCCCCCAGGTCTATTCTCATCATATTAATCTTCCATCAACTATTTACTTTACTTTGCGTTATTTACTTTCAATCTCTATACCAAATAAAACGAAAAAAATATCTTATCATATCTATCAGATCTCACTTTTGTAAGTGTCCGAGAAGGGATTGACAATCCCTTTTATCGCGTTGGCTGCAAGGTTCTTATTTGTTTGTGTAGGTACGAGGGACTCGCGCGTGGTCTCCTACTGGATTGATACCTTGGTTCTCAAAAACCGAGGGAAATACTTACGCTACTATGCTGCATCACCCTTTCCTCTTCGAGGGAATACAGCGCAAGCTCGAGAAGTAGCAACGTGAACATATAAGGTTGGTCCGGGCCACTTCATCCCACAATACCGCCGAATCAATATAAGACGTTGGTGGTAACCGGTATGAACATCACCGCTAACAATTTCTTTGCGTTCTACTCGTGCATATCATCTACGCATGGACCTAGCTCATGATGTCACTGTTGGGGAACGTTGCATGGAAAACAAAAAAATTCTACGCACACGCAAGATCTATCCATGGAGATGCATAGCTACGAGAGGGGATAGAGCATCTTCAAACCCTTGAAGATCGCTAAGCGGAAGCGTTTATCAACGCGGTTGATGTAGTCGTACACCTTCACGATTCATCCCGATCAAGTACCAAACGTACGACACCTCCGCGTTCAGCACACGTTCAGCTTGATGACGTCCTCGCCTTCTTGATCCAGCAAGAGGGGTGAAGTAGCAGATGAGTTCCGGCGACATGATAGCATGGTGACGGTGGTGGTGAAGAACAATCTCCGCAGGGCTTCGCCAAGCACAACGGAAACTAGACGGATGATAAACTAGAGGGGACTGGGTCGCCGGCACATGGCTTGGTGAATCTTGATGTCTTCCGGGTGCTAGCCCTGCCCCTCTATTTATATGTTGAGCCCCGCGACCGTATCTTGAAAAAAAAGCCTCCTCAAAGTCGGTTTAGTCCGCAAGGAAGAGTCCTTCTCGGACTTCCAGGACCAGACGCCAGGGTCCTTGGCGTGTGGTACCGACCTCCGCAAACTTCCTTTTCCACAACCTAAAGCCCCGTGGACCTTACCCCTTGGCCTAACCATATCTTCCAATATATCAATTTTTACCTCCGGAGCTCCTCATCATGTCCGTGATCTCATTCGTGACTCCGAACAACATTCTGTCACCAACATACACTCGTACGCGTCGGTGCAATACAAACGGTTTTCAACCCCTTTCCGTGACGACATTTGGAACCATCGCCAAGTGAGTGTGGGCGATAGGGGGTCCTTCCCACAGGACCCAGAAACCGTTGGGGACAGGGAGCCTCGATGCATATAGTTGTCCATATATAACTGTTTCTGATATCTCGAATATCCCAAACGCTTCATCCTTGCTACTCGTTTGTGCTCGCATTGTCATCGCAGTCAGAGTTTTGTGGTTTTACCTAAATCTAGGCAGATTCCAGGCAAGGCAGTTTTCCAAGCACATGAGTTTTACGATGCCTGGCACATCACAAACAGTTCATGATTATAAACCGTGTACAATGGGTAGACAATCACACACATTTAGTTTTCCCACACCGTATGTGATAGTGTGTGAAATCACACACACTTTGCAAACGGTAACTGCGTGCATGCTTGCACACGTTTCCTCTATGTGAACCGTCTCGGATTATGGTGTATATCGCAAACGTTTGTGTTTTACAAACCATGTGTGCCGTAATGACCCGCACAACGTAATTTTTCCCTAATTTAATTGCTGCTATTCAAAATGGTACCTAATTTAAACTTGAAAGTAGGCTATAGCTTTATTCATATCCATCAGGTTCAAACAACCAATGTATTATTCGATTCACAGGTACATATGTTTAAGAATTTTACAGATGGTAAAGAAAGAGGCGACATACATTCCAGTTGTTGAACAAGGTGAAGTGGAATGGCCCTGTTGTGCTCTCCTGGATGCAGAAGGCATGCAGGACTCTAGTCCAACCCCTTGTGATGTCTGGCCGCCAATCATGTAGTTTGAGAGGTAATCTTGAGTAAACTGCTTCAGGATCCACTACAAAAAGAAAAAAGATTCAAATATTGTCATCTAACACAACTCATTACGGGCAGTAAAAAGAAGCCTACATGGTTCTTACTTACCATCCTGCAGTTCACTGTTGTCTTGCATAAAGTGTAAACAAATAATTTGATTAACATCTTTTGACCCATTTTAATAACAATCTTTATCAGTTTCCTCACTTGATGCTGGTTCATGAATATCTCATTGCCCCATACGCAGAAAGAGTCGAAATGTGGATCTTTGGCAATGATATATGTACCTAAAAGCACCAAGTTAATATTATAAGCTAAACACCAATTGAAAAATGATGTAGTACAACACTCCATCCATCCCATTATATAATATTTTATTACATGTATATCTAGACATCATCAAAACATTAAGGTAACACTCTTCCTTGTTGCTATGTAGCCTAGGATTGCATATTTAGTCATTCAGTACAATGCATGTTGCTAAACAACAATTGAAAAACAAAAAGGCATGTTAACTGCAATATCCTTAATAGAAACCAAATATCATAATTCATAGTGGTATTGTTGAAACTGTTACTGATGAAATTGAACTGCACAGCAAATAGTTGCACATATAGAGCATCGCATTGTGAAGAACTGAAATAAACAAGTCATAAGGACATCTCTAGGCGATCCTTAAAAAGTTAAAGGACTAAAACCCTTAGTGGATATATATATATATATACTCCAGCAATTTTTGGACTTTTCTAGTCGATCCCCTAAACTTAAGGTTGTAAACTTCAATTTGATCGAGTTCAAAGCACGTTCAACCGAAAGTAGCATGCATTCAAACATAAACATAGATAGTTTTGCATAACCAAACATAAAACATAAATTTAAACTAAGCTAAACTACTTTCGGTCGAAGTAGAAGTCGAGCCAATCCTTCGTCGTCATGTACGGTGTGCCGCGAGCCGGGTCCGGGCCAGTACTGTCGTCGGGGTCGTTGGGGAAGGCACTCCTCCACTCATCGACGTCGATCTCCTCGCCCTCGGGGCCCACCTCGACGCCCTCCACGCCGCCGCCGTCGCCTTCGACCTCGTCATCAGAGGAGAGCGCAATAACCTCGCCGCCCTCCGCATCGTCGTCCTCATCGCCTTCGACCTCGTCATCGGAGGAGAGCGTGATAACCTTGCTGCCCTCCACGCCGGCAAAGATCGCCCGCTCCGCCCCACGAGCTTCGGGTGCTGGCGGCGGAGCTCTTGCATGTAGGCCTCGTCGGCGGCCTTGGCCTCGAGGCGCTCCCACGCCTCGTGGTCCTCCCGCACCATAGCCGAGCTCACCACCCTGGCTCCGGCAGAACGAGGTGGACCGGATGTATGCCGAAGGGGAATTTGAGCCTAGTCGCCGCACCGTGGTAGCGGACCTGCCAGCGGTCGTACTCCATGGCCGCAAGCTTGGCCGTGTGGAAGCTATCGAGCCACCGGCGGGTGTGGGTCTCTCGATCTGTAATCTCGGCGACCCACGTACCCCAACGCTGCTGCCGGACCCCGAGGTAGGACTTTGTCGGCTGCCGGGTCTGAGGGTGGACGGGGAAGTCCTCGAACCAGCGTAGGGGCGTGGCGGCAGGCGGATCGGGGGACCGGCGACGGCTGATAACCCACAAGTATAGGGGATCAATTGTAGCCTCTTTCGATAAGTAAGAGTGTCGAACCCAACGAGGAGCTAAAGGTAGAACAAATATTCTCTCAAGTTCTATCGACCACCGATACAACTCTACGCACGCTTTACCTAGAACAAGTATAAAACTAGAAGTATTTTGTAGGTGTAACAGGATAGGTTTGCAAGAATATAAAGAGCACGTAAATAAAAACTAGGGGCTATTTAGATAAAGAAGCAATAAAGTTAGTATAGCGAGTGTGGAAAAGTGGTGATAGGAGTTGCGAAATTGTCCCTAAGCAATTGACTATGTTACTAGACCGATAGCAAGTTTTATGTGGTTGAGTCCGCTGCTAGCATGGCATCCTTGACTTGGAATTCTATGCACTTATGCTTGGAACTATTAGCAAGCATCCACAACTACTAACGTTCATTAAGGTAAAACTCAACCATAGCATTAAGATATATTGGTCCCCCTTCAACCCCGTATGCATCAATTTCTATGCTAGGTTGAAGCTTATGTCACTCTTGCCCTCCAATACATAGTCCTATCAACATACAACTAACCCTATGGTGTGATCCCCGCGCGCGCTCATATGATGGGAACCAAAGGACAACAACATAACCACAAGCAAATTAAACCAATCATAGCAATTCACCAATTACCGATAGGACACGAAAATCTACTCAGACATCATAGGATGGCAACACATCATTGGATAATAATATGAAGCATAGGGAGAGTGGACCGCTGTAGACAGATGTGGGAAGGTGATGAGGATGTTGGTGAAGATGATGGAGGTCTTGGTGTAGATCGCCGTCACACGATCGTTGCCCCGGTGGCACTTCGGCTCCACCGAAAGTGAGGGGGAGAGAGCCCCCTCCTTCTCCTTCTTCCTTGGCCTTCTCCCTAGGTGGGAGAAGGGTTCTCCCTCTTGTCCTTGGCCTCCATGGCATGGGAGGGGCGAGACCCCTCCGAGAATGGACATGTCTCTCTGTCTCTCTCTGTTTATGCGTCCCCAGATTCTAGCCTTTCACCGTTTCTTATATTCTCGGAGATCCGTAACTCGGATTGGGCTGGAATTTTAACACGATTTGTATCCGGATATTGGCTTTCTTGCGGTCAAATAAGGGTACCAACCGCCTTACGGGGTGGCCACAAGGGTCAGGGGCGCGCCCCCTACCTCGTGGGCCCCTTGGGCATCGTATCGCGTTGATTCTTCTTCCCAAAAATCACATATATTCCGAAAAAATCTATGTAAGTTTTTATCCCGTTTGGACTCCGTTTGATATGGCTTTTCTGCAGAACAAAAAACATGCAACAAACAGGAACTGGCACTGGGCACTGGATCAATATGTTAGTCCCAAAAATAGTAAAAAGTTGGCAAAAGTATGTAAAAGTTTTATAATATTGGCATGGAACAATAAAAAATTATAGATACGATGGAGACGTATCAGCATCCCCAAGCTTAATTCCTGCTCGTCCTCGAGTAGGTAAATGATAAAAAAGATAATTTTAATGTGGAATGCTACCTAGCATAATCTTGATCATGTAATATAATCATGGCATGAATATTAAGACACAAGTGATTCAAAGCAATAGTCTATCATTTGACATAAAATAATTTAATACTCGGGCATCCCAACAAACAATCAAGTCTTTCAAAATATCAATAGTAAATAACATTATCCCTATGAAATCATATAGTCTTTTATGCTCCCTTTTCTTAACATAAGGTACCCCTCATGCCCATCCTCGTGTCAGCCAAGCAAATGTTTTCATACTTTACTTTTTTGAACCTTTTCAACTCTTCACGTAATACATGTGCGTGAGCCATGGACATTGCACTATGGGTGAAATAGAAGGTGGTGATAGACAAAAGTAGGGAGAAAGTCTCACATCGACTAGGCAAATTAACGGTCTATGGAGATGTCCATCAATTGATATCAATGTGAGTGAGTAGGGATTGCCATGTAACGGATGCACTAGAGCTATAAGTGTATAAAGCTCAAAAGAAAACTAGTGGGTGTGCATCAACTTGCTTGCTCATGAAGACCTAGGGCATTTGAGGAAGCCCGTCGTTGGAATATACAAGCCAAGTTCTATAATGAAAATTCCCACTAGTATATGGAAGTGACAACATAGGAGACTCTCTATCATGAAGAACATGGTGCTATGATGAAGCACAAGTGTGGAAAAAAGATAGTAACATTGTCCCTTCTCTCTTTTTCCCTCATTTTTTTTATTTTCATTTTTTCCTTTTTTTTTTATTTTGGGCTCTTTGGCCTCTTTTTCTTGGTGGGCTTCTTTGGCCTTTTTTATTTGGGCTTCATTGGCCTCTTTTATTTTTTTATAACATCACATGGGACAATGTTCTAATAATGATGATCATCACACTTTTATTTACTGACAACTCGATACTAGAACAAAAATATGACTCTATATGAATGCCTCCGGCGGTGTACCGAGATGTGCAATGATCTAGCATAGCAATGACATCAAGAAACAGACAAGCCATGAAAACATCATGCTAGCTGTCTTACGATCATGCAAAGCAATATGACAATGATGGTTTGTGTCATAAAAAACGGAATGGTGGAGTTACATGGCAATATATCTCGGAATGACTATGGAAATGCCATAATACGTAGGTATGGTGGCTGTTTTGAGGAAGGGCATAAGGTGGTTTGATGCACCGGCGAAAATTGCGCGGTACTAGAGTGGCTAGCAAGGTGGAAGGGTGAGAGTGCGTATAATCCATGGACTCTACATTAGTCATAAAGAACTCACATACTAATTGCGAAAAATCTATTAGCCCTCGAAGCAAAATACTACGTCGCATGCTCCTAGGGGGGAGGTTGGTAGGAGTTAACCATCGCGCGCTCCCGACCTTCACGCAAAGATAAACAATCAAAATACAATACGTGCCAATTTGGTTACATAGTTAGGAGACCATACGTGCATGCTTCGGGAATCACAAACCTTAACACCAATATTTTTACTAAACCACAATCATTCAATAGTACCTCCCACATATTAGCATCTCTATGTCGCAAAACTATTGCAAGGAATCAAACATATCATATTCAGCGATCTACAAGTTTATGTAGGATTTTATGACTAACCATGTGAATGACCAATTCATGTCAACTCTCTAAATAGATATAAGTGAAGCAAGAGAGTTTTAATTCTTTCTACAAAAGATATACCCACGCTCTAACAAATATAAGTGAAGCAAAAGAGCATTCTACAAATGGCAGTTTTCTATGTGAGGAGAAACAGGCAATCCAAACTTCAAATGATATAAGTGAAGCAAATGAAGCATTCTATAAAGTCATACTCAAAATATGTACGTGAAGTGCAAAGAGCATTCTATAAATCAACCAATGACTATCTCATACTAGCATGGTGCATTTATTAGAAGGAAAAATAAAGGAAAAGCACACGACGCTCCAAGATTTACGCATATCATGTGAACAAAACAAAAACCGAAACATACTGATAATTGTTGAATAAAGATGGGATGCCTTCCGGGGCATTCCCAAGCTTAGATGCTTAAGTCTCCTTGAATATTTACTTGGGGTGCCTCGAGCATCCCCAAGCTTGAGCTCTTGCCTCTCCTTATTCTTCTCATATCAATACCTCCCCGATCTTCAAACACTTCATCCACACAAAACTTAACAAAACTTTTTATTAGAGGGGTTAGTACATATAACATAAAATCCCATTATGTGCTGCTCTAACAATATTGTATAATTATAATCAAACATTACCCACTGGATGCTATCACAATTCTATGACCCCAAGCAAAGGAGGCTCAACAAGATTTCAAACATAAGCAAATAATGAAACTATAACAGCAATCTGCGAAAACAGGACAGTCTGTAGTAATCTAAACATTAACCATACTTTTGTACCTCTAAAAATTCTGAAAAATTAGGATAAAATAAAAAAATTGTATAGCAAGACAATGCAAAAAGTTTCAAAAACGTTTGGCGTACCAGTAAAAAAATGAAAAATCATGCACTACAACCAAAGTTTATATTTTACACTGGACAAAATAACAAGCAATCTAATCATGCTAAAGGCTAATCTTGGCACATTATTTTTTATGATACAATGGATTTGTACAAGGGGATAATTATTTTTGTTGAAAAGTTTATGTAATCAAGGTTCGCACAGTTTCCATGGGCATGAACAAAGTTCAAGGCGCTCCCACTTTAACAATGCTTGTCGTTCTTACTTTCGCTTTTCTTTTTGAAAAAGTTTTAGGTTCCCCTCTTTATTTTTTATGTTTTTAATCTTAAAAAAAGCACACACCAGAAATAAATGACTCTCTAGAACTTCCGGGTTGTCTCCCTGGCAACACTGTCTTTAAAGCCATTAAGCTAGGCATATAGTGCTCAAGTAATGGATCCACCCAGATCCCAAGGTATATCAAAGAAAATTTTAATTAACAATGATTTGTGATTTAGTAGTGAGCACGAAGTAACATATATCATGCAACAACGAAGTCTAACTCTCTTCCTATCCATTGGCATGTCATAAAATAACAATTCATGCACGCATAGTAAAGGCCAATGCATAGGATAAACAGTTTCTTGCAATTTTATCGTATTGGAAACATAGAGACACGAAGATGTAGTTCCTCTCTCATAATAATTGCAAGTACGAGCAGCAAGCACATGCATATTATATCTATCAAAATCATCATGTGTAGTAGTGAGACACAACCCATCAATATAATCCTTAATAAGAGCAAACTTCTGCAAAATAGTGTAGTTGGGAGAATTCAAAAAGATAATAGGACTATCATGCGTGGGTGCAATAGCAACAATTTCATTCTTAACATAAGGAACTATCACAGGTTCATCTCCATAAGCATAATTTATATTGGCGTCATGGCCACAAGCATAGCAAGCATCAATTTCATCAAAAGGGGATATTTCAAACGAATCCAAGGGATCATAGCAATCATCATAGCATTCATCCTCCGGTAAGCACAAAGGGAAATTAAACAATGTATGAGTTGAAGAGTTACTCCCATTAAAAGGTGGGCACGTGTAGCTAGTCTGCTCTTCCTCCTTTTGTTCTTCTCTCTCCTCGTCATCTTTTTCATCTAATGAGCTCACAGTGTTATCAATTTCTTCTTCCATAGTTTCCTGCAAAATATTAGTCTCTTCTTGGATAGCGGAGACTTTCTCAATAAACACATCAATATCGGAATTATATTCATAATTCTCATAGCAATATTTCAATATAGCAAAAAATTTAGGCCTAGAAACATCATCATCAAAAGCTTCATACTTTTCAAACAAAGATTCAATTTCATAAGCACCCTTAAAAGCAACAAATTATTCAATTTGTTCAACATCATAGTAATCATATATACCATTAGCATAAGAAGCTAAGGTTTCATTATCATTAAATTTGCATGAAAAGGGAAGGTGTGGAGCCTTCATCCTAGAGCAACAAGTATAATCATATCTCAAGCATAGTTGCCGAGCATACCAATGCAACATATAAATTTGATCCCATGATAGTTTCCCTTTTTGTGTCAAGCGATAATCCCTAAAGTATTCACGTTGATCCAATGTGTCTCCCATTATATAGTTGAATGGGGTTTTCTCAGGATTATCAAAGTAGTACATAATATTTTTCACATAATGAGCATCGAGGGTTTTAGGAGGTTCCCCATCTCCATGAGTAGCAAGTACACCTATTTTTTTTTGGTATTTCATGTTCCATATCCATAACTAAAGATAGATAACAACTTAGAACAACAAATAAAATCGACTTAGTGATAAAGCAAACAAGCACACACGAGAATATTCACCCCACGCTATTGCTCCCCGACAACGGCGCCAGAAAAAGGTCGTGATAACCCACAAGTATAGGGGATAAATTGTAGCCTCTTTCGATAAGTAAGAGTGTCGAACCCAACGAGGAGCTAAAGGTAGAACAAATATTCCCTCAAGTTCTATCGACCACCGATACAACTCTACGCACGCTTGACGTTCGCTTTACCTAGAACAATTATAAAACTAGAAGTACTTTGTAGGTGTAACGGGATAGGTTTGCAAGAATATAAAGAGCACGTAAATAAAAACTAGGGGTTGTTTAGACAAATAAGCAATAAATTTAGTATAGCGAGTGTGGAAAAGTGGTGATTGGAGTTGCGAAATTGTCCCTAAGCAATTGACTACGTTACTAGACCGATGGCAAGTTTTATATGGGAGAGGCCACTCCTAGCATGTCATCCCCGACTTGGAATTCTATGCACTTATGATTGGAACTATTAGCAAGCATCCGCAACTACTAACGTTCATTAAGGTAAAACCCAACCATAGCATTAAGATATATTGGCCCCCTTCAATCCCGCATGCATCAATTTCTATGCTAGGTTGAAGCTTTTGTCACTCTTGCCCTCCAATACATAGTCCTATCAACATACAACTAACCCTATGGTGTGATCCACGCACGCGCTCGTATGATGGGCACCAAAGGACAACAACATAACAGCAAGCAAATTAGACCAATCATAGCAATTCACCAATTACCAATAGGACAACGAAAATCTACTCAGACATCATAGGATGTCAACACATCATTGGATAATAATATGAAGCATAGGGAGAGTGGACCGCTATAGAAAGATGGGGGAAGGTGATGAGGATGTTGGTGAAGATGACGGAGGTGTTGGTGTAGATTGCCATCACATGATCGTTGCCCCGGTGGCACTCCGGCGCCATCGGAAGCGAGGGGGAGAGAGCCCCCTCCTTCTTCTTCTTCCTTGGCCTTCTCCCTAGGTGGGAGAAGGGTTCTCCCTCTGGTCCTTCGTCTCCATGGCATGGGAGGGGCGAGACCCCTTCGAGAATGGATCTGTCTCTCTGTCTCTCTCTATTTCCGCGTCCCCATATTCTGGCCTTTCACCGTTTCTTATATTCCCCGAGATCCGTAACTCCGATTGGGCTGAAATTTTAACACGATTTGTATCCGTATATTGGCTTTCTTGTGGCGAAATAAGGGTAGTAACTGCCTTACGGGGTGGCCATGAGGGTCAGGGACGCCCCCTACCTCGTGCCCCCCTCGGGCATCGTCTCACGTTGATTCTTCTTCCCAAAAATCACATATATTCCAAAAAAAATCTCCGTAAGTTTTTATCCTATTTGGACTCCGTTTGATATGGATTTTCCGTGGAACAAAAAATATGCAACAAACAGGAACTGGCACTGGTCACTGAATCAATTGTTAGTCCCAAAAATAGTATAAAAAGTTGCCAAAAGTATGTAAAAGTTATATAATTGGCATGGAATAATAAAAAATTATAGATACGACGGAGACGTGTCAACAGAGGATCGGGCCCAGGGAGGACGACGGGACACCTCGGGGGCCACCTCGCTGGCGTCGGGCGAAAAGGCCGCCATAAACCTTTTTTTGGCCATTGGCTCCTCGAGCTCCCCGACATACATGCAGAGGTTCAGGATGGAGGCGCCGGCGATGGCGGCGACCTACCAATGGTTTCGAGGGTTGTGTGTGTTTGTGTGAGCGGAGGTTTTAGGGTGTGTGTGGAGGGGGGGGCAAGGTTGTGTTTGAGGAAATACTGCGGCAACTGAAAATTTTACTAGGCGGGAGTAACAAGGCGGGGCTGCTGAAAATTTGGATCAAGGGCGAGGAGATATTTTTGAGATTGCGAGGGATGCAGAGGCGGGAGTAAAATGCCGGGGCTACTGAAAATTTGAATCAAGGGACTGAAGCAGAGCGGGAGTAACACACATCGCACACGGTCCGCACATACTAAACGTGTGCTATCAAACATTAAAACCTTCTAGGCGGTAGATATTTTTGAGATTGCGAGGGATGCAGAGGCGGGAGTTTTGGGGAGTGAGCTAGTGTGCTTGACACGCCGGCTGTGGACTGTAGCCGACACACCTTCTCGCGTACTATACACCGACGGTGCTCCAAGATATTTTGTACTACATCTCACACGGTTGGTGATAATAAACTGTGTGGGATCTACTTAATTTGAATTACAAAATGGGGTCACAGCGGCAATGGACGCTGTTTGAATTGCTAGACCTTTTATCTACAGTGAACATGCAACTATATGTGTGTCGTAAAATAATTGGAATTATTCAGGGTCCCTTTGGACATTTTATACATTAAACTAGTTTTCTGGCCATTTCATGAGCACCATTTAAAATTAAACTACATGCACATGCTCCGGTGCATACAAATTGGTTGAAAATCAAATCTGTGTCCTTCAGTGCATGCTTAGGCCCCATGCAAGAAATGTGAATGAATTTTTCGGGGTTCGTTTGGCCTTTTTATACATTAACTCAGTTTTTAGGCATTTTATGTGCATAATTTAAATTAGAACTACAAGCACATGCTCCAATGCACCAAAGTTGGTTGAAAAATCACATGTGTGTCCTTGGGTGGATTTCTAGGTCCCATGCAAGAGATGTGAATGAATTTCAAACACTAGGGCACTGTTGATTGCCAGCAAAACGTTGAGATACCATGTTTTTAAATTCTAGTGAAACCAAAACTCTTCTGAAATTCATGAAACTTGGCATGCTATCATGGAGCGGCATCAACATGCCATGGTGAAATTTTTGTCCCATTTGGGGTAGGTTTGGGTATAAGCTTCTCACAAACCAGAGCTTCTGACAACAATCATGGTGATTTCGATAGTGAACATACAACCTTTGGGGACGGGATGATATCCGTTGCCGCTTATTGCTTTCAAAATATTTCTAGTGTCAGCATAGAACAACAAGTCTGTTGTGTTTAATCTTGGAATTTTTCAGGGTTTGTTTGGCCTTTTTTATACATTAACTGGGGTTTCTAGGCATTTTATGTGCATAATTCAAATTTTAACTACAAGCACATGCTCCAATGCACTAAAGTTGGTTGAAAAATCACATGTGTGTCCTTGGGTGAATTTCTAGGTCCCATGCAAGAGATGGGAATGAAATTCAAACACAAGGGCACTGTTGATTGCCAACAAAACATTGAGATTTCTGGTTCTTAAATTTTAGTAAATCAAAAAATTGTCTGAAATTCATGAAACTTGGCATACTATCTTGGAGTGGCATCAACATGCCGTGGTAAAAAAAAGTCCCAATTAGGGCAGGTTCGGGTATAAGCTTCTCACAAACCAGAGCTTCTCGCAACAAGCATGCTGATTTCGATAGGGAACGTCCCACCTTTGGGGACGAAACGATATCCATTGCCTCTTATTGCTTTCACATTTTTTTCTCGTGTCAACATAGAACAAGAGGAGTGTTGTGTCAATTTTTGGGACTTTTCGGGGTTCGTTTGGACATTTTTATGCATTAACTGAGTTTTGAATGCATTTATGTGCATAATTCAAGTTTGAACTACATGCACATGCTCTAGTGCATATAAATTGGTTGAAAAATGAAATTTGTGTCCTTGGGTGCATGCTTAGGTCCATGCAAGAAATGAGAATGAATTTCAAACACCAGGGCATTGATTGCCGACAAAACAATGAGATGCCTGCTTTTCAAATTCTAGTATATCCAAAACTCATCTGAAATTCATGAAACTTGGCATGCTATCATGGAGCGGCATAAACATGTCGTGGTAAAAAATTTGTCCCATTTGGGGTAGGTTTGGGTATATGCTTCTAACAAACCAGAGCTTCTCATGACAAGCCTGATAGTTTCGGTAGGGAACGTACATCCCACCTTTGGGGATGAAACGATATCCATTGCCTCTTATTGCTTTCAAAAAATTTCTTGTGTCAACATAAAACAACATGAGTGTTTTGTGCCAATTTTTGGGATTTTTCGGGGTTCGTTTGGACATTTTTATGCATTAACTTAGTTTTCTAGGCATTTTATGTCCATAATTCAAATTTGAACTACATGCACATGCTCCGGTGCATATAAATTGGTTGAAAAATCACATGTGTGTCCTCGGGTGCATGCTTAGGTCTTATGCAAGAGAAGAGAATGGATTTCAATCACCAAGGCACTGTTGATTGCCGACAAAACATTGAGATACCTGGTTTTTTAAATTCTGGTAAATCCAAAACTCGTCTGAAATTCATGAAAGTTGGCATGCTATCATGGAGCGGCATCAACATGCCATGGTGAAAATTTTGTCCCATTTGGGATAGGTTTGGGCATAAGCTTCTCACAAACCAGAGCTTCTGACAACAAGCATGATGGTTTCGATAGGGAATGCACCACCTTTGGGGATGGGACGATATCCGTTGCCTCTTATTGCTTTCAAAAAATTTCTAGTGTCAACATAGAACAACAAGAATGTTGTGTTTAATCTTGGAATTTTTCGAGGTTCATTTGGCCTTTTTTATATATTAACTAGGTTTTCTAGGCATTTTATGTGCATAATTCAAATTTGAACTACAAGCACATGCTCCAATGCACCAAAGTTGGTTGAAAAATCACATGTGTGTCCTTGGGTGAATTTCTAGGTCCCATGCAAGAGATGGGAATGAAATTCAAACACCAGGGCACTGTTGATTGCCTGCAAAACGTTGAGATGCCTGGTTTTAAATTCCAGTAAATCCAAAACTCGTATGAAATTCATGAAACTTGGCATGCTATCATGGAGCAGCATCAACATGCCGTGGTAAAAAAATTGTCCTATTTGAGGCAGGTTCGGGTATAAGCTTCTCACAAACCAGAGCTTTTCACAACAAGCATGATGGTTTCAATAGGGAACGTCCCACCTTTCGGGACGAAACGATATCCATTACCTCTTATTGCTTTCAAATTTTTTCTAGTGTCAACATAGAACAACAGGAGTGTTGTGTCAATTTTTGTGATTATTCGGGGTTCGTTTGGACATTTTTATGCATTAACTAGGTTTTCTAGGCATTTTATGTGCATAATTCAAATTTGAACTACAAGCACATGCTCCAGTGCACTAGAGTTGGTTGAAAAATCTAATCTTTGTCCTTGGGTGCATGCTTAGGTCCCATGCAAGAGACGGGAATGAAAGTCAAACACCAGGGCACTGTTGATTGCCGACAAAACGTTGAGACGCCTGATTTTTAAATTCCGATAAATCCAAAACTCATCTGAAATTCATGAAACTTAGCATGCTATCATGGAGCGGCATCAACATGCAGTGGTAAAAAAATTGTCCCATTCCGGGCAGGTTCGGATATATGCTTCTCACAAACCAGAGCTTCTCACAATAAGCATGATAGTTTCGGTAGGGAACATCCCACCTTTGGGGATGAAACGATATCCATTGCCTCTGAATGCTTTCAAAAAAAATTCTCGTGTCAAGATAGAACAACACGAGTGTTGTATCAACTTTTGGGATTTTTCGAGGTTCGCTTGGACATTTTTATGCATTAACTGAGTTTCAATGAATTTATGTGCATAATTCAAATTTGAACTACATGCACATGCTCCAGTGCATATAAATTGGTTGAAAAATCAAATTTGTGTCCTTGGGTGCAAGCTTAGGTCCTATGCAAGAAATGAGAATGAATTTCAAACACCAGGGCACCGTTGATTGCTGGCAAAACATTGAGGTGCTTGGTTTTTAAATTCTAGTAAATTCAAAACTCGTGTGAAATTCATGAAACTTGGCATGCTATCATGGAATGGCACCCGACATGCTGTGGCATTTTTCGTGTCCATTTTGAGAGAAGGCGCACTCGAATCATGATAGCCAACAAAGGCATTTTGAAATATAGCTGCCACTTTAATATCTCAAACGTTTGTAGAATTCAAACCGTGTGCGTTCTGTTAACCATTCACGTGACACCACGTGTCTTGGTTTTAATGGTTGTAGGAGGTGTCATGCACACAGCTGCTTGACCTTGACTGAATGGGAGGCGTGCGAGCGCAGTCCGGTGCGCAGGCTGACCGAGAGGCGTGCAAGCTGTCCTCCAATGCGCAGGCTCACCGAGAAGCGTGCGAGCTGTACGCTGCGCATGCTCACTAGGAAGCGAGGCATTTGACTTCCATGGCCGCCCGCCTTCCTCTCCATTAATGGCGCCCGAGCCGCTTTTTAATACGGGCGACCTTACTGTTCGCCTCACATTCCCCTCCCCCCCCACAGACTTCCGCCAACGCCATGGTGCAGAACGATCATCTGCCACTAGTCTTCAAGTTTGGTGAAGTCGACTCTGAGCCGGAGGAGATAGAAAATAAGGAGGAATGGGGCCTCATGGACATGGCCCAGAATGAGCTGGCCGCGGCGGTTGGTGCCCCGGCTCCCGCTCCCATCCCCGTAGCATTGACGGGCTGGTCGCCGAGCACTATCGCAGAGCTGGAAGCCGCGGTTGTCAGCGAGGTCTCCGTAGACCCGCACGAGCTCGTGTACATGCCAGCGCCAGCGCCCGTGCCCGTGCGCGCCTCTCCATGCACCATGGCGCCGGCCCCCGTGCATTTGGCTGCACCCGTCGCGCCCGTGCCCGTGACCGTGTGCGCGCCCCCCTCAGTCGACCGCTACCTCTCAGCGGCGCCAGTTTCCGTTCTCCTGCGCCCCGCCCATCGATCGCGCGACGACATGATGTTTGATTTACAAGTGAAGAACATTTTGTGTTGCCTTGAAGACTTCAACAATGGTGTCCCGGAGGACGATAACGACAATGCCGGCGCGGCACGCCGCCTCCGCCACCGCCGGAAATAGTTTTTTGGGGTTTAATACTGTATCTCGAATTCTCGATCATATGAATATAAATTCGCAGTGTGACTGAATGAAAGATAGGGTTTGAATGAACTTGCGTTTTTCTCTCTTAATGTACAGACTTATCAAATGATTTTCTTTTGAAAAAACTTTAATGGTTTTTAAATATAAAACACTCATCGCAAACGTTTCAGTTAGAACACCCGGATGCAAACCGACAGCTTCCCCAGAAAGCCAAGGAAAAATGTACCGAGCAGGATTTCTGCACCCCTTCAACGCAAACGGTTGTTTTGCATGACTCGTGCGCAACCACATACAATCAATTGGGTAAGATTTTTCATATCTGTCATTTTGGGTATGTTGCCATTTGTCAAACTGGAAAGATTGACATTTGTTTATCTAGTAACATTGCCATTTGTCAACCTTGTAACACTGCGATTTGTCAAAATCTGCAGCTAAAAATCACTAGCACTATCTAATTTTTGCAACTAAAATCACTAGCACTGTTCATATGGACACCATTAGCAGGCGTGAGTTGATGGACACATATGCAAATGTACCATTGATTACATACAACAAGTCATCAGTCCACAACGACAACGAGGATACATGTTGGATTATAGATCATTTCCAACAAAACTTTTTAGTAAAGTTTTTCTCACACAACAAATAACAAAGCGATGAAATGAACTTCAGCTCGAACACTCGTCGGCGTTGGAAACACTTGCTTTGAACCAGAAGTGATTCTCTGGGAAGGGCCAGCTACTGTCAGTCTCGAGACCAACGCAGGACTGATCATACAGGCTGAAGCGACGTATGTCAGGACCCATATTGGGACGGTAGGGAAGCATAGCAATGTCGGAGGTATATATATAGTTGCTTCTCATAAATGGTAGTAACGTTGTGTCAACAGCAGTTGGATCGCCTTCCACTATCATTGGATGGTTTTGTCCAAGGAAGAGTGAGTTTCCACCAAGACTTTCAATACCGAACCAGGGAGAAGGTGTTGGCGCTAGTACACTAGTATCCATCCCGAATACCCTGCAACGGATGTTGGAATAGGCCCGGAGAGTGCGACCATGCGAGACAACACCTGCTTCCTTAGTAACATCAGCAGTGCCCTGTATACAGACAAGAAGAGGTGATCCATCGAAATAAGTTGCCAGGCGCCATTGAGTATATGGGTCCTGGTCGTCCTCATGCTCGTGATCATCAGCATCGTCATCTCCCCCTTGGTTATGAAACTTTTCAAGTATAGGTGGTGGAATGTTCACATGACCTTGGAAACACAAGAAGGTTAATTAGTAAAGGGAAACTAGCTAACCCACATGCATGTGGATGAAACAATTATAATTACGGTGGAAGACAAACGTACCGAAAGCATCATGATTCCATGCAAAAATACTGCCACGAGTGGTGGCAGCAAACACAAGACCCTCGTATTGAATTGCATCACAGTGCTCATCTGTGTACATAAATTTATTTTTGAGCAATATCCACCGAGGCGTGCAAGTAAGGACGGCAACAAGCTTGTCGGGGATAGCAACAACTTCATAGTTCGTTTAATCCCAAGAGAGGTTGGGAACTCAACAAATTGCTATCTTCCATAGATGACAGTCACCATGATCGTATTTGAACTCACGTAGAATACCGGTGTACTCAACCTCTGGGCAGTCGTCTGAGATTTTTGGAAGTGGAACCCGGTGATGAGTGTACACATTCACAAGTTCCCACTTGCAGTTGTACCCAATATAAACAACCCAATCTCCATTTGCGGCTGCCCAAGCCTTGCCCTCAAGCAATGGCATCTTAACATCATACGTATCATTATCAAGTGGCATCAACTTGCACAAGGCGAGGCTTCCCTCGTCCCTGCGGCAGTCAGCAGGGTCACGACAAAGAAGATAGGGGAGATCAAACCGCTCCTGGACCCTTGGGTTTCTTGTAATGATGTTGTTAGTTGAGTTGAAAATGTTCTTGAACGAACTTGCCATGCTAGCCGAGGTGATGACTTCGCACCGATCAATGAGTTCCTCCACCATGTCATCATTTAGATTGGGGCAAGAATAACGGCGTCGTTTCTGGCCTATTCCCTCCATGGAGAAGACGATCAAACAATGGCAGAAGGAAGGGTGAAGGCAAATGGAGGAGGGAGGAAGAGCGTGCGACAACATTTCCAAATTGAGAGGGAAAGGCGAAGAGGCGGTGGACGGTCGCCAAGGTACCCGAAGAGGCGTCTGGGGAGCAAACAGATGCCACAAAGGTCACACACGGACAACAAGGGTCGAGTGAATCGCATGCATATATCGCACACACCTTGATCTGGCTGACCATTTCTTTTGTGTTGCTTAATCACAAACTGATGTAGGGTGGAACCCTAGATGGCCGATCTTTCACAAAATGGAGGGGATTCCCCGAAGAACACGAAGAACATGAGAGGGAACACGAGGGGAAACACGAGAGAAACACTCAAACCAACAAGAATAAGTCACACATATGCTAGATCCTCGAAACACAAAGAGATACAAGATCCATGATCAACAAGGGACGATATAGAGGGTAACCGGTTCTTCTCCGTGAGGAGGTCTTGGGGTATCCCGCGGGATCTTCTCCATGAAGGAGGTCTTGAATCCGTGTGGATCTTTTCCGAAGAGGTGCTGCAGTCACTCTCGAGGAGATGAACCACTAGATGAGCAAAGCTCTAGGTATCAAATGAGCTATCACTAAGCTAACCCTCACTAGGAGGAGGTGGAGGAGTATATATAGTCTAGGGCCACGAAGTGGGTAAGTGGGAGAGGGATACATGGGCGTCTGGCCCGATAACTGTGCGCAGACAACATGTAGCGGACGTCCGACGGCTACCGGACGTCCGGTGGCTCGCAAGGGTCCGGACGGCCGGAAGTCTTCGGACTTCCGCTATTTTCTTTCTGTGATCGCCGTTACGGACGTCCGGTGGTTGCCGGTCGTCCGGTCGCCTGGGACGCGCCAGTCGTCCGGTGAAGGCCGGACGTCCGGAGCCTGTAGCTTTTCCAGCAGCTTCTCTTGATCCTTGTTCTTGGTGTCCTCGCCGTCTTGTCCAATGCTCCTAGCTGTTCCATGGCCTCCCTCTTGGTTCCTGGTCTTGGGGCTATTTTTGGTGGGGAATTTTTGAAATTGGGGAAGAACACAACAAAAACAAGCTAGAAAACGGTGGAGGGGGCTCCAAATTCATGAGAAACCGTGGCTCTTGATACCATAATGATATAGGGTGGAACCCTAGATGGCCGATCTTTCACGAAATGGAGGGGATTCCCCGAAGAACACGAAGAACACGAGAGGGAACACGAGGGGAAACACGAGAGAAACACTCAAACCAACAAGAATAAGTCACACCTATGCTAGATCCTCGAAACACAAAGAGATACAAGATCCATGATCAATAAGGGACGATACAGAGGGTAACCGGTTCTTCTCCCTGAGGAGGTCTTGGGGTATCCCGCGGGATCTTCTCCGTGAAGGAGGTCTTGAATCTGTGTGGATCTTCTCCGAAGAGGTGCCGCAGTCACTCTCGAGGAGATGAACCACTAGATGAGCAAAGCTCTAGGTATCAAATGAGCTATCACTAAGCTAACCCTCACTAGGAGGAGGTGGAGGAGTATATATAGTCTAGGGCCACGAAGGGGGTAAGTGGGAGAGGGATACATGGGCCTCTCGCCCGATAAATGTGCGCACACAGCATGTAGCGGACGTTCGACGGCTACCGGACGTCCGGTGGCTCGCGAGGGTCCGGACGTCCGGAAGTCTTCGGACTTCCGCTATTTTCCTTCTGTGATCGCAGTTACGGACGTCCGGTGGTTGCCGGTCGTCCGGTCGCCTGGGACGCGCCGGTCGTCCGGTGAAGGCCGGACGTCCGGAGCGTGTAGCTTTTCCAGCAGCTTCTCTTGATCCTTGTTCTTGGTGTCCTCGCCGTCTTGTCCAATGCTCCTAGCTGTTTCATGGCCTCCCTCTTGGTTCCTGGTCATGCATAACACATATATTTGAGGTAGTAGCCATGTCTCACATGTAGAAAGTGGAGGTTCCGAGAGGAGCGAGTTAACCTTGTGTCCAATTGTGTGTAGTTGAGGTCTCGTCGACGTGAACATGGGGATTATCGTGGGATGCTCCGCATCACAAACAGTTCATCCAAGTGAACCTTATGCTGTATATCGCACACACCTTCATCTAGCTGCCCGTTTCTTTTGTGTTGCCTAATCACAAATAGTTCATCCGAGTGAACCGTATGCTGTGTATCACACACGCCTTCATCTGGCTGCCCGTTTATTTTGTTCCTCCTCATCGCAAACAGTTAATTGAACTGAACCGTATGCCCTTCATCGCACACGCAACTAAAATCTGAACCGTGTTTGATGCATCCGTCTTCGCAAATGTTTTACACATTTTTGACGGTTTTCATACACCACCGTTTGCGATGATTGCATCGCACATAGTTTCTCGAAGGGTCTCTAATCGTAGTGTCGCATTAGCAGTATCCTGTAGTAGTGATACATAACTCATATAATACTATATCGTCAGCGAACGTTAAGCGTGAGGACCCTACGGGTTCAAGAATGATGTAGACATGACCGAGATGCTTCTTCGGCCAATAACCAATAGCAGGACCTGGATGCCACTACAAAAAAGAGACACATCCATGACATTTTGGCCCGAACAAATTTTTTTCTGTCATGCTTATGAAACTTCTATGACGATAATTGTGACAAAAACCCATATCACCATAGATGTGGTGGGCTCCTACTTCTAAGACAGAAAATCATGACAGAAAATGGGCTTTTTGTCCTGGGCCGGCCGGGGACGCACCTGCATGACATTCTGTGGGCCGTCGATGACGGAAAAAATCATGGCATAAGCGAGGGCGAGGAAAATTTCAGCGAGTTCCCGGTTACGGTGGGTGGTCCGGGTGGAGCGATGCACGGAGGTTTGTGCGTTTCTCTCGTACACGTCGAGTGTATGTGTGAGGCGTTGGGCTCTAACTGAACCCAAGCGAGGCATTCACTAACTGAACCCGAGCGATTGCACTAGCCAAGTTACTGAACCCGAGTGATCGATCCTTGGCTGCTAACTGAACCCGACCGATTCCTTCGCTATTGCTGCTAACTGAAGCCAATCGAACCCTGCTGCTCCCTCTTGATGAATAGTGACCATTGTTGGGGGCTGGAAGAACATGACCCCGTGGTAGTAGATGCCATTACCGCTCGATGAACAGGACCCCGATCGAGAGCAGGTCGCCTGATGTATGCTAGAACTACGTCGGTATTTCCCCAAAGAGGAAGGGATGATGTAGTATAGAAGCGGTAGGTATTTCGCTCAGTGATGAGACCAAGGTTATCGAACTAGTAGGAGAACCAAGCAACACAACGTAAACGACACCTGCACACAAATAACAAACACTTGCAACCCGACATGTAAAGGGGGTTGTCAAATCCCTTTCGGGTAACATATGTGATAGAGTTGTAAATATTGATAGATCGAACGCAAAATAAGATAAATTGCAACAAGGTATTTTTGGGGTTTTGGTTTAATAGATCTGAAAATAAAAGCAAAGGAAAATAGATCGCAAAGGCAAATATTATAAAGAAGAGACCCGGGGGCCATAGATTTCACTAGTGGCTTCTCTCGAGAAAAATAGCAAACGATGGGTAAACAATCACTGTTGGAAAATTTATAGAACTTCCAATAATCATGACGATATCCAGGCAATGATCTTTATATAGGCATCACGTCCAAGACTAGTAGACCGACTCCTGCCTACATCTACTACTATTACTCCACACATCGACCGCTATCCAGCATGCATCTAGTGTGTTAAGTTCATGGAAAAACGGAGTAATGCAATAAGAACGATGACATGATGTAGACAAGATCTATTTATGTAGAAATAGACTCCATCGTTTTATCCTTAGTAGCAACGATACATACGTGTCGGTTCCCCTTCTGTCATTGGGATCAAGCACCGTAAGATTGAACCCAGTACAAAGCACCTCTTCACATTGCAAGATAAATAGATCAAGTTGGCCAAACAAAACCCAAATATCAGAGAATAAATACAAGGCTATAAGAAATCATGCATATAAGAGATCAAAGAAGACTCAAATAACTTTCATGGATAAAAAGATAGATCCGATCATAAACTCAAAGTTCATCGGATCCCAACAAACACACCAAAGAAAGAGTTACATCATATGGATCTCCAAGAGACCATTGTATTGATAATCAAAAGAGAGAGTGAGGAAGCCATCTAGATACTAACTACGGACCCGTAGGTCTACAAGGAACTACTCATGCATCATCAGAGAGGCACCACTAGAAGTGGTGAACCCCTCCGCGATGGTGTCTAGATTATATCTGGTGGTTCTGGACTCTGCGGCGGCTGGAATTGATTTTCGTCGATTCCTCTAGGGTTTTTGGAATATTGGGGTATTTATAGAGCAAAGAGACGGTCCCGAGGGCACCAGAGGTGGGTACAACCCACCAGGGCGTGCCTGGGCCTCCTGGCGCGCCCTGGTGGGTTGTGCTCCCTTCGGAGCACCTCCTAGGTGCTTCTCCGGCCCACTGGATGTCTTCTAGTCCAGAAAAATCCACTAAAAGTTTCACTGCGTTTGGACTCCGTTTGGTATTGATTTCCTGCGATGTAAAAAACATGCAGAAAACAACAACTGGCACTTGGCACTATGTCAATTGGTTAGTACCAAAAAATGATATAAAATGATTGTAAAACGTCCAAGAATGATAATATAACAGCATGGAAAAACCAAAAATAATAGATACGTTGGTGACGTATCAGCATCTACAAGCTTAATTCCTGCTCGTCCTCAAGTAGGTAAATGATAAAAATAGAATTTTTGATGTGGAATGCTGCCTGTCATCTCATCTCGTATCATATTATTTTTTTATAGCATGGACATTTGGACTTTTATATGGTTCAAAGCAATAGTCCAGTTTTGACATGAGATTTAAATACTCAAGCATATCAACAAGCAATCATGTCTTTCAAAATATCAATGCTAAAATAATTTATCCCTAGCCCATCATGCTCAACCATTGATCCATTCATGTAACACACTCGCATATTAGTTACACCCAATGCTCAAGTACGATCATAGTGCTTCCTAGTTGGTGCTTTATAAGAGAAGATGGAGACTCAAATTCAACATAAAAATGTGTAAAGTAAAATAAAGGCCCTTCGCGGAGGGAAGTAGGGATTGGTAGAGGTGCTAGAGCTCAAAGCTTAGACTGAGAGATAAAATTATTTTGGGAGGCACACTTTTCCCACCAACGAAAACTACTTAGAGTTGCCAACACTTTCCATGCTAGATATATCATAGGCGGTTCCCAAACATAAAATAAAGTTTATTCCTTTTTTCACCAAACTTTAACAAGCCATGGCTAGCCGAATCCACGGTTGCCTTCCATACCAACACTTTCCAAGGAATTTATTATTTGACAACATAAAGTAAATTTATTTTTCATTTCGGGAGTGGGCATCCCTAATACCTTTGCCTTACGCTCGTGCAATAACAAGTGAATAAACACTCATCGTGAGAATAACACATCTAGCATAGAAAATATTAGCCACCCCTCACCGCCTCGCGAGCGGTCCGAGCACACAAAAGGGAAATTTATTTTGAAAATTAGAGACGACACATGCAAATTTGCTTAGAACGGCAAGGGAATACCACATATAGGTAGGTATGGTGGACACACGTGGCAAAACTGGGTTAAAGGATTTTGGATGCACAAGTAGTGATCATACTTAGTGCAAAATGAAGGCTAGCAAAAGATTAGGAAGCGACCAACCATGAAGTAACTAATCTCATAGGCGAGCATTAAGCATAATTAACACCGAATAATGCACCACAAGTAGGATGTAGTTTCATTGCATGACTATTGACTTTCGTGCTTGCATAAGGAATCACAAACCTTAACATCAATATTCTTACTAAAGCATAATTACTCATTAACATGACTCATATATCACATCATCATATCTCAAAACTATTACAAGGAATCTAGTTTATTTTTTCCAACGATCTTCATGAAAGTTTTTATTATACCCTTCTTGGATATCTATCACTTTGGGACTAATTTTCATGTGTTGCTTTTGATAAGCTCAAACAAATATAAGTGAAGATCATGAGCATAATTTTTCTTTTTCTTTCTCTCAAAATAATTTAACTGAAGCAATAGAGAATTTCTTAAAAAATGTTAAAGCACACCGTGCTCAAAAAGATATAAGTGAAGCACTAGAGCAAATCCATAGCTCATAAAAATTTAAATGAAGCATAGAGAGCTATTCTAACAAGTCATGTCATAATTTAGGCTCTCTCTAATGGGTGTGTACAGAAAGGATTTAAGACTTAAAAAGCAAAACAAAACAATCAAAGACTCATATCATACAAGATGCTCCAAGCAAAACACATAGTATGTGATGAATAAAAATATAGCTTCGACTAAAATACCGATGGTTGTTAGAAGAAAGAGGGGATGCCACTTGGGGGCATCCCCAAGCTTAGTTGCTTGTTTCTCTTTGTATAATAGAATGGTATGCCATGGGCATCCCCAAGCTTAGGCTATTCTTACTCCTTATTCCTTCATCCATCGTAAGATAACCCAAAACTTCAAAACTTCAATCACACAAAACTCAACAAAACTTCCATGAGATCCGTTAGTATAAGAAAACAAATCACTACTATAAGTACTGTAGAAAACCAATTCATATTTTATTTTTGCATTATATCTAATGTATTACAACTTTTCTATGGCAAATACTCATTAAAGAAAACCATAGAATCGTCAAAACAAGCACACAATGCAAAGACAACAGAATCTGTCAAAAACAGAACAATTTGTAGCAATCTAAAATTTTCGAATACTTATATAACTCTATTTTTTGAAAAATTAGGACCGCATAAAGAACTTGTATATTAATCTTCTACAAAAAGAATCAACTTAAAAAACTCTTCTGTTAAACATGAGAATTTTTCTCGTGAGCGGAAAAGTTTGTGTTTTTCAGCAAGATCAAATCTACTAACACCCAACATGATCCTAAAGGCTTTACTTGGCACAAACATTTATTCAAACCACAAAAAAACATCTAAACAGAGGTATTAAAGGGTATTTTTATTTAAAACAACAAGGAAATCAAAAAGCAAAAAGATACAAGTTGGGTTGCCTCCCAACGAGCGCTATCGTTTTACGCCCTTAGCTAAGCATGATACCAAGATTTCAAGTGTTGTCATCCTTGTTGGATGTTCCATAAGTTGCCCTTATTACAGATTCATAAGGCAATTTGATCTTGGTTCTAGGGAAGTGTTCCATGCCCTTTATCAAGGGAAATTGGAATTTAATATTCCCTTCTTTCATATCAATCACCGCGCCAATAGTGCGCAAAAACGGTCTACCAAGTATAATAGGACAAGACAGATTGCAATCGATGTCAAGAACAATAAAGTCTATAGGTACATAGTTCCTATTTGCAAGAATAAGAACATCATTGATCCTTCCCAAAGGCTTTTTAATAGTAGAATCCGCCAAATGCAAATTAAGAGAGCAATCTTCAATATTGGTAAGACCAAGGCAAAGAGATTTTGGAATCATGGAAATACTAGCACCCAAATCACACAAAGCAAAACACTCATAATTTTTAATTTTGATTTTGATAGAAGGTTCCCATTCATCATGCAACTTTCTGGAATTGATACTTCTAATTCCAACTTATCATCTAAAGCTTTCATCATAGCATCAACAATATGTTTAGTAAAAGCTTTATTTTGTTCATAGGCATGGGGTGAATTAATCATGGATTGCAACAAAGAAATACAATCAATCAAAGAACAACTATCATAATTAAAGTCTTTGTAATCCAAAAGAGTGGGCACATCACTAGTTAAAGTTTCGACCTCTCCAAACCCACTTTTATCAATTTTCTCAACAAGATTTTCACCCTCCGAAATAATGGGACGCCTTCTAACTAAAGTTGACTCTTCTCCAGTCCCTTTTTCATCAAGTTCAACTTTACTAAACAAGGGATCAATAGAAGACACACCAATCATTTTAATATCTCCATCATTTTTATCTTCTAGCGGGATTGGTTTAGCAGCCATTTGATTTACTAGAGTAGCTTGTGCATCGGATTTTTTTCCTAGCGAACTTTTAGCAAAAGCATACTTAGATTGGAGATTGCAAAATTCTCTACTATTATCATCAAGTTGTTTTGTTATAGCATTAAGCATAACGGAGTGCTCCTTGAGTTCTTCGGTAAAATATTTATTATG
The DNA here is from genome assembly GCA_902687465.1 of Secale cereale. Lineage (NCBI taxonomy): Eukaryota > Viridiplantae > Streptophyta > Magnoliopsida > Poales > Poaceae > Secale > Secale cereale. The sequence continues at coordinate 731,999,676 of LR738715.1, forward strand.
CTCAAATTGTGTATTCATATATTCCTTAGTACTTTTCTCAATTTCAAGCAAAATATTGGGGTAAGGAACATCATAATATTTTCTTTGAGGCATCATGACTACGCAAACAAGAATGCACGCAAAAACAAATCCGGCAAGAAAATGGCGAACGAAAAACAGGGCAAATAAGACATTGGACATCATTAACTGTTCTATCTAGAACACCAAGCAACTTTTTGATAGCAAGGGAATTATCATGCAGCTGACTTTCTATCCTCTCATTAAAATGATTCTGTTTCATAATAAAATTATCAAACTCATCTAAACATTGATCAGGAGGCTTACCATAAGGGATGTCACTTGAGTTGAAATCTAAAAGAGAGTGTACCTCTACCATAGGAGGGTGAGTGGTAGGCTCACACAGCTTCTCAATAGGGGGTAGATTCTTCACGTCTTCAGCTTTAATACCTTTCTCTTTAATAGACTTCTTTGCTTCTCGCATATCCTCGGGGCTTAGAACAAACATGCCCCTCTTCTTTGTTGGTGGAGGTGGTTCAGGGACGGGCCAATCTTCATGGTTTTTGGCAATCCTGCCCATTAAATCTTCCGCATCGTCCGGTGTTCTTTTCCTGAAAACACAACCAGCACAACTGTCCAGATAGGACCTAGATTCATCAGTTAGACCAGCATAGAATATATCAATTAATTCATTCTTAGGAACTCCATGTCCTGGTCTAGCCTGAATCAAACCGCAGTACCTCCCCCAAGCTTTAGGGAGGGACTCATCCTGCAACTGTTTAAAGTTTTAAATTCTTTGTAAAGCAGCATGTTGCATATGAGCAGGAAAGTACTTATCAACAAAAGAGTGAGCTAAGTCCTGAGGACTCTTAATAGAACCGCATGGGAGTGAATCATACCATGCTTTAGCACCTTCCTTCAAGGAGAAAGGAAGAAGCTTGGTCACATAAAAGTAGCGTATCTTCTCATCTGTGGTAAACAGGCTACCTAGTTCACCAAGTTTAGTTAGGTGTGCAATAGCATCATCATTTTCTCTGCCATAAAAGGGGTCAGCTTCAACCATAGGTATAAGTGGAAGATCAACAGAGAAATCAAAATCAGGATCATCAATGCATATAGGAGATGTAGCAAACTCAGGATTAGGTACGGTTTTGTTTTTCAAAGAGTGTTTTTCAAATATTTTCTTAATAGTTTCAGGGTCAGAGCCGGCAAACTCTGTCAGTTCCTTGCATAAATCTTCATCAAGTATATAGTAATCATCATCAAGGAGTCTCTCCTGGAGTTTACTCAATTCGGGATAATCATAAGTTTCACCAATAGGGTAGCGAGTAACAGGAAGTTCAATTCCATATTTTTCAGCAGCAGCAGTAATTTGTTTCTCAAGAGCATAACCAAGCGAACTAATATCATCGTCAAAAGTAGTAGAAGCATCATCAAGAGTATCAGACATAGTAACAGATTCAGTAGGAGCATCATGTGGTGGTGGTGAGGCAAACTTACTCATAACAGAAGGTGAATCAAGCGTAGCACTAGTGCTCAGAGCAGTACCTCTTCTTGTAGTGGATCGTAAGATCGGAACCTTGGGGTCTCCTTTCTTACCCATGGTGAATAAAGTGCAGCAGGTAGGATACCTCAAGTAGACTTGTAAATATTGCTATGCTCCCCGGCAACGGCGCCAGAAAACGGTACTTGATAACCCTCAACCGTAAGGGATCGAGATAGTCTTCGCGGGTAAGAATAACCCAATTTATTGATTCGACACACGGGGAGCCAAAGAGTATTTATAAGCTTTAACAGTTGAGTTGTCAATTCAACCGCACCTGAAATATACTAACTTGCAACAAAAGATAAGTGGTAACAGTGATATGATAGTGATGATAGTAATAGTAAAAGTAAACAGCAAAAGTAAATAGCAGTAGTAAATGGCAAAAGTAGCAACTAGTGACAAACAAGGTTTAAAATACTGTAGGCTAGGGAGATGGATGGTTGGGTGCTGCATGGATGAGATAGATTCTAACTTGGGGCACGGCACACGGAAAAGTAATGATCATCTAGGCAAATATCAAACATTAGGCATGTATCCCGTATGTAGTTGTACGTGCTTGCAATAAGAACTTGCACAACATCTTTTGTCCTACCATCCCGCTACGAACGGGGCCAAAAGGAACTAATGGATATTAAGGTGCTCCTGTCAAAGAGCACCGGAACAAAGTAATGAACTCAATGGATACATGTAATCCTCAAACTACGGACCACCCCCTTTGATGTCCCAAGCTGTCACTTTTGGGATCTCCGGTTCCGAACCGTAACAGGTGCATACAACTCATAGATAGGATCAAGAACACAAATATATTCATGCAAACACATATGGTTCAGATCTGAAATCATGGCACTCGGGCCCTAAGTGTCAAGCATTAAGAATAACAAGTTGTAGCAAAGATGATAAACACCATACTAGATGATAGGCAACATGCCCCCAACAATCTGACGAACTATTACATGATCTAACTCATCCAATCCCTACCATCCCCTTCGCCTACAGCAAGGGAATTACTCACACATGAAGGGGGAAGTCATGGAGGGATGATGGAGTGGTGATGATGATGACGATGGCGACGATCTCCCCTCTCCGGAGGCCAAATCAGCCTCCAAATTAGCCCTCCCGAAGAAGAACAGAGGGTGGCGGCGGCTCCGTGACGAAAAACAGCGAAAGGACTTCTGATCTGCGATTTTTCCGTCGGGAGGAAAAATACGGGCTAAAGTAGGGCACCAGGGGGTGTGGGGACCACCCAGGCGCCCCCCCGGCGCGGCCCAGGGGGGGGGGGGGCGCCCACAGGGCGCCTGGGCACCCCCTGGCCCCCCTCTAGCCCCACTTCTGGCATTTTGTTTCTTCGGGTGCGTGGATTTTTCGTGATTTTTCGTGGATTTTTCTAAGATTCTTAAAAATCCGTTTTCCTGCACACAAATAAACCATATAGGCAGCTCTGCTGAAAACAGCGTCAGTCCGGGTTAGTTTAGTCCAAATCATGCAAGAATGAGGTCAAAACAATATCAAAAGTGTTTGGAAAAGTAGATACGTTTGAGACGTATCAGCCATCTAGCTACTAACTACAGACCCATAGGTATACAAGGAACTACTCACGCATCATCGGAGATGCACCAATGGAAGTGGTGAACCCCTACATGATGGTGTCTAGATTGGATCTGGTGGTTCTGGACTCTGCGGTGGCTGGAATTGATTTTTGTCGACTCCTCTAGGGTTTCTGGAATATTGGGGGTATTTATAGAGCAAAGGGGCGGTCCCGTGGGCACCTGAGGTGGGCACAACCCACCAGGGCGCGCCTGGGCCTCCTAGCGCGCCCTGGTGGGTTGTGCTCCACTCAGAGCACCCCCAGGTGCTTCTCCGGCCCACTGGATGTCTTCTAGTCCAAAAAAATCCACAAAAAGTTACGCTGCCTTTGGACTCTGTTTGGTATTGATTTCTTGCGATGTAAAAAAACATGCAAAAAACAGCAACTGGCACTTGGCACTATGTCAATAGGTTAGTACCAATAAATGATATAAAATGATTATAAAATGATTGTAAAACATCCAAGAATGATAATATAACAGCATGGAACAATAAAAAAATATAGATACGTTGGAGACGTATCACCGCCACACACTCGAGCCGGTTGGGGGTGGATGAACAGGACCCTATGGAGGACTGGTGTTGAACAGGACCCCATGGACTGGTTGAACAGGACCCCTCATGTGGAGGGCTGGTTGAACAGTAGCTGGTGGAGGTTGGATGAACAGGACCCCCGTGGTGAACAATAGCTGGTGGAGGCGGGAGGAAGTCGACGGTGGATGAACAGTATCACGTGGATGCTGGAGGAAGTTGACCGCGGATGAACAGTACCCCGTGGAGGCTGGAGCAAGGCAGTAGACGGTGGATGAACAGTAGCCTGTGGAGTCCCGTTTTGCGGTATGCCACACCCCTCCCGATGAATAGGTCCCCGTTTCGACCGTAGGCGCTCCAACACAAGTCTGTTTCCTCCGTTTTGCAGTACATCACACCCCTCCCGATCAACAGCACCCAGTTTCGACCGTACGAGCTCAAACACAAGTTTGTTTTCTCTGTTCTGGGATATGCCAGACCCTTCCCGATGAGTAGGACCCCGTTTCAATCGTACACGGTCGAACAGAAGGCCGTTTTCCTCTATTTTGCGGTACACCAGACCCCGTTCCAGCTGTTCCATCCAAGCCGGTTGGCTCCCATTGAACACGAAGCGTTCCGACCTAGTGGATTTCCTCCCGGTGAAGAGCACGCGTTCCGACCCAGTTACTTGGCTCTCGGTGAAGACGATGATGTTTCCTCCGTTCCGACCCAGTCGGTTAGATGTCGATGAACAGGACGATGTCATTGCCGTCCATTGCCTCTCCATGTACATGAGCCCTGGTCGTACAAATGTGCGAGTAGCTAGGCGTTCGAGACCCCGCCCGTATGTTTGTACGTAGCCATATTTATTGGCATCTGGTTGTACGTACATGTACACGGTTTAGATGGGACTACCTGAACTGCTACGTCGGGGGCTCTACTACTACACGTGCCGCTACTTGCTCGGCCACGGTTCATCATTGCAGAGAGACCGATCGACTAGTTTGTACGTACACGTTCGCGACCAGACAGAAAATGCTACGTACGCTTTGACCGGGTGGGTCCCAGCTGTCAGGGAGGATAAGGACGCACTTCCTTACGTGCGAAGATATAGCAGGTGGGTCCAAGCCGTTAGGGGGAAGAATCATTTTTTCGTAATATGGACGCACTTCCTTGTGTGTGAAGATGTAGCTGGTGGGTCCATCTGTCAGCCTCACCACATAGAGTCCTCTTCCAATGGCTGTCGTTCATTGACCATGTTGACCACTCCGCACGGACAACACCTAGTTGATGGACGACGGTGAGGCCTAAGAAGGGAACGACACGGAGCCAGGGAAGACGAGGCATATGGATGCCCATGCGGAGGGGAGTACGAGGGTTCACTAGTTCCGCTGTGGTGTGAGGCTGTCGTTAGTGAGTAGAGGAATGGCCTGGACAACGATGGGAGTAGGGTGGGCCAGTGAGTCCTGCGCGACACCACAGCCGGCTACAGGAGGCGGTAGCAGGCGGTGCCGCCAGCGGTGGTTTGGGCGACTGAAGCAAGAATATTCCAGATTGAAGAAGAAGCATGACATCCGTTGGATGGACATCCAACGACCATTGCTGTTAGAACCGTGTGTTGACTATAAGTTGACAAAGCCTTGCGTACGCGTCAACTTAGTAACCCCGCAAGTGTGTGGCAGAGAACATATAGCCCATTTGCAATTTGTAAGAATGTACAACCCATTTTTGAATTCTAATGGAATTTACTACAGCCCATTTACATTTGTTAAAATTACATCCCATTTTCTAGCTAGGACAGCGATTAATAATTTCAACCAACCGCTCAAAATAAAATTTAATAAAATTTCCCGCATTTTGATCGGATTCAAAATATTTTTATTCCGAAATTTCTAGTCAGCTTAAATATAATTTCAAAATAAATTTGTATTACGTGAAAATCCAACGAAATATTGCGCGCGCAACAAGTAATGAAATTAAAATTTTCAAAATCCAGAAATAATATATATTTTTAACTAATTACATGTTTGGTGCATTTTTTTAAAGTTACAACCCAGTTTTTAAAATTACATCCCATTTATTATTTCTTGAAGCCTATTTTCTTGTTATGCCTAATGCATCCCTCCTAGGAAAGATTTGTAGCCCAGCGGGGCGGAGATTAACAAGTTGACATGGGCTAGGTATTCCTCAAAGAAAGTATAGCCAAGCTAGCCATTTTCAGCTTGAAAAAGATTAATATCTGGGCTGGATATTTGGCCGACATAAAATAATAGCCTCGGCTAAACAGGCTACATCCCGCCTGATACCTACTCATCTGGACAACAACAAAAACATCACTCAAGAAAAAACTCTGCTCACACCTCAAAAACACAAATTCTGCTCGAGCAGCTGGGTCCCAGCTGTTGGCCGCTCCTTGTGGAATTCTCTCATTTATTGACTACATAGGTTGACAATGGTGTGGGACGGTGATGTCAGGAAACCAGGAGGAAGCAAAAAAAAATACAGTTCTATATAATAAGGAGACACTTGCGTACGTGCAACTATGGCCCTGTTGGGTCCCCACTATCATCCTCTCCAATTAAAGTCATCTCCCGATTCCTCATGTTCGTTGACCATGTTGACAATGCGAGACGGTGGCGCCACGGCGAGCGCAACAACTCGAAGGACGACGGAGAGGGCCTCGCGGGTCATACAGATGGTCTGATACAGCGCCCGCTGCTCATTCAGGAAGCCAGGATCATAGGGCCACATGTCCGCGACAACATTGTCGTTCGCTTGTTCGCAGGCGATTCGTCCTTCGGCGAGCCTGTGATCGTTGAGGAGACGAAGGTTGCCTCACAGGCCCTCCTGGGCTGGTGGCTCTTCCGCCATTAGGGCTACAAAGTTCGGCCGCACCTGCTCTATGATGAACACGGCATGATCCGGCTTGGGCGGTGGCGCCGGCTCCTGGTCAGAAGCCATGTCCATCGTCTGATTGTCGTCTCTCATCTCGACGAGCTCACTGGCGAGCCAACATGTCTGGCCGATTGACCGAACCACTGCTAAGCACGACTCTGACCGCCCTGGCCCACCCAGACCGAAACGGGCAGCGCCGCCTGTGCCACTTCCCGGTGCAAGCGATTGCTCCACGTTTAAATGATACAAGTGTCGTCCGTCCGTCCATCTGCCACCCACATAAATGATACACGGTTGCCGAGGCAGCTATTTCGGCACCAACCCATCCGTCCCTCTGCTGCCCACCATTGCTATATAAACTGCTACGTCGGCCATAGCCGCAGTCATCCGCCTGCGTTCCCTTTCTCCTGTCCACACCACTCCTACCATGGCTTCCTCGCGCTCCAGCGCTCTTTGGGATAGGCAGATGACGAACCAGAAGGATATGGCATCCATTGCTGCCGACTGGCTGGCCGGCAGTCAGCTGGGGGACGAAGACATCCCAATGGAGAACGTGGTAGTCGATGATCCGGCGCGAACCCCCTCCTCTGAGCCATCCTTGTCGGTGCATTGCACCATGACCATCAGCGAGGCCCGTGCCCAATACATGGACTCGATGAGGCAGCAGCGTGAGGAGTAGTTCCGGGAGGTGCAGGCCGATGCCGCCTACAACCACCATGTCCTTCAGGAGCACCTGCAGGCGGAGGAGCAGATCGCCGCAGAGCGGGCGGAGCAGGATGCGCTCCTCGAGTCGTACCGCTCCGCACGCGAGGGCCGCCTTGCGTGTGGCGGAGGTTGCGGCCGTCTATAAAGAGGGCGATGAAGTGGGCGAGGTGCTATTTGGTGAGACCGGCGATGAGGTGGAGGACAGTGCCGGCTCCGCCGGGGCCCCGCCCCGCTAGCGCCGAGGTGGAGGATTTCGCCAGCTTTAGCGAGGCCGTGCTCCGCCGAGGCCCCTTCCCGCCAACAATGAGGCAGAGGACATCATCGACTCTGCCGAGGCCCCGCCCCACCGGCACCGAGGCGGAGGACTTCACCGGCTTCGGTGAGGTCCTGCTCCGCCGAGGCCCCGCCCGGCCAACAACGAGGCAAAGGACATCGACAGCTCCACCGAGGCCCCGCCCTGACGACAAAGAGGGGGAGAATTTCCCCCGCTCCGCTGAGGCGCCGTTGATACGTCTCCAACGTATCTATAATTTTTGATTATTCCATGATATTATATATTATGTTTTGGATGTTTAATGGGCTTTATCATACACTTTTATATTATTTTTGGGACTAACCTACTAACCCAAAGGCCCAGTGCAGATTGCTGTTTTTTTGCCTATTTCAGGGTTTCACAGAAAAGGAATATCAAACAGAGTCCAAACGGAATGAAACCTTCACGAGAGTTATTTTTGGAACAATATCAACACAGAAGACTTGGAGTACATGCGAGGTAACGAAGGAGGCAGCCACGCGGGTCCAGGGCGCGCCCCCTCCTACAGGGCGCGCCCCACCCTCGTGGGCCCCCTCTGGCTCCCCCGATGCCCTCCTTCCTCCTATATATACCCATGTACCCTGAAAACATCGAGGCAATAGAGAAAACCCTAATTCCACCGCCGCAACCTTTTGTTCCCGTGAGATCCCATCTTGGGGCCTGTTCCGGAGCTCCGCCGGAGGGGGGATCTTCCACAGAGTGCTTCTACATCAACACCATTGCCTCACCATGAGTTGTGAGTAGTTTACCACAGATGTTTGGGTCCATAGTTATTAGCTTGATGGCTTCTTCTCTCTTTTTGGATCTCAATACCAAGTTCTCCTCGGTCTTCGAGGAGATCCATTCGATGTAATCTTTTTGCGGTGTGTTTGTGGAGATCCGACGATTGTGGGTTTATGATCAAGATTATCTACGAGAAATATTTGGTTATTTTCTGAATTCTTTTATGTATGATTATAATATCTTTGCAAGTCTCTTGGAATTATCGGTTTGGTTTGGCCTACTAGATCTATAGTTCTTGCAATGGGAGAAGTGCTTGGCTTTGTGTTCAATCTTGCGGTGTCCTTTTCCAGTGACAGCAGGGTAGAAAGACACGTATTGTATTGTTGCCATCGAGGATAAAAAGATGGGGTTTATATCATATTGCTTGAGTTTATCCCTCTACATCATGTCATCTTGCTTAAAGCATTACTCTGTTCTTATGAACTTAATACTCTAGATGCATGCTGGATAGCGGTCGATGTGTGGAATAAATATTGCATCTAGCTTCTGTTTAGATGTCGTTTTGTGTTTTAATTAGTGTTTGTGCCAAGTAGAACCTTTGGGAAGACTTGTGTGAAGTTTATATGATCATCATGTAAAAAACAAAAACGTTAGCGCTCACGAGAATAGTCACCAGATTTTACTGGAGAGTGCTATTTAGTTGATTCTTTTTGAAGATGATTAATAGACAAATTCCTCATGTTTACCAATTTATTTTAATTTTTTGAGTTACAGAAGTATTCGAAAGTTATAGATTACTACAGACTGTTCTATTTTTGACAGATTCTGTTTTTCGTGTGTTGTTTGCTTATTTTGATGAATATATGAGTAGTATTGGGGAGTATGAATCATAGAGAAGTTGGAATACAGTAGGTTTAACACCAATATAAACAAAGAACGAGTTCATTATAGTACCTTTGAGTGGTGGTTTGTTTTCTTATACTAACGGAGCTCACGAGATTTTTGGCTAAGTTTTGTGTTGTGAAGTTTTCAAGTTTTGAGTATGGCTTTGATGGACTATGGAACAAAGAGTGGCAAGAACCTAAGCTTGGGGACGCCCAAGGCACCCCAAGGTAAAATTCAAGGACAACCAAAAGCCTAAGCTTGAGGATGCCCCGGGAAGGCATCCCCTCTTTCGTCTTCATCTATCGATAACTATACTCGGGACTGTATTTTTATTCACCACATGATATGTGTTTTGCTTGGAGCGTCATGTATGATTTGAGTCTTTGCTTGTTAATTTGTCACAATCATCCTTGTTGGACACACCTTTTTGAGAGATATAAATATGATCTAGAATTTGTTAGAATACTCTATGTGCTTCACTTATATCTTTTGAGCTAGATAGTTTTGCTCTAGTGCTTCACTTATATCTTTTAAAGCACGGTGATGATTTTATCTTGTAGAAATTGTTGATCTCTCATGCTTCACATATATCCTTTTCAGAGTCTTTTAAAACAGCATGGTAATATGCTTTGATTATAAAACTAGTCCTAATATGATAGGCATCCAAGATGAATATAGTAAAAACTTTCATATAAAGTGCATTGAATATGATGAGAAGTTTGATACTTGATGATTGTTTTGAGATATGAGGATGGTGATATTAGAGTCATGCTAGTGGAGTAATTATGAATTTGAGAAATACTTGTGTTAAAGTTTGTGATTCCCGTAGCATGCACGTATGGTGAACCGCTATGTGACGAAGTTAGAGCATGAGGTATTTATTGAGTGCCAACCTTTGTGTGGAGGTCGGGGGCGCGTGACGGTTAACTCCTACCAACCTCCCCCTAGGAGCATGCGTTGATTACTTTGTTTTGACGACTCGTATTTTTTTTGCAATAAGTATATGAGTTCTTTATGACTAACGTTGAGTCCATGGATCATATGCACTCTCACCCTTCCACCATTGCTAGCCTTTCTTGTACCGCGCAACTTTCGTCGGTACCATACACCCACCATATACCTTCCTCAAAACAGCCACCATATCTACCTATCATGGCATTTCCATAGCCATTCCGAGATATATAGCCTTGCAACTTTCCACCGTTCCGTTTGTTATGACACACTTCATCATTGTCATATTGCCATGCATGATCATGTAGTTGACATCGTATTTTTGGCAAAGCCACCATGCACAATTTTTCATACATGTCACTCTTGATTCATTGCACATCCCGGTACACCGCCGGATGCATTCATATAGAGTCATACCTTGTTCTAGTATAGAGTTTTTATATCGAGTTGTAAATCAATATAAGTGTGTTGATCATCATTATTAGAGCACTGTCCCAAAGAAAAGAAAAAAGAAAAAAAAGAAGAAAAAAAGAAGGAAAGACCAAAGAAAAAAAGAAAGGCCCCAAAAAATGGAAAAAAAGAAAAAAAAGAAAAAAAAAGAAAAAAAAGGGACAATGCTACTATCTTTTTCCACACTTGTGCTTCAAAGTGGCACCATGTTCTTCATGATAGAGAGTCTCATGTTTAGTCACTTTCATATACTAGTGGGAATTTTCATTATAGAACTTGGCTTGTATATTCCAATGATGGGCTTCCTCAAATGCCCTAGGTCTTCATGAGCAAGCAAGTTGGATGCATGCCCACTTAGTTTCTTTTGTTGAGCTTTCATACTTTTTTAGCTCTAGTGCACCCGTTGCATGGCAATCCCTACTCACTCACATTGATATCTATTGATGGGCATCTCCATAGCCCGTTGATACGCCTAGTTGATGTGAGACCATCTTCCTCTTTTGTCTTCTCCACAACCACCACTCTATTCCACTTATAGTGCTATATCCATGGCTCACACTCATGTATTGCGTGAAAGTTGAAATGTTTGAAAAAATTGGAGTATGAAAACAATTGCTTGGCTGAAACCGGGGTTGTGCATGATATGAATATTTTGTGTGATGAAGAGGGAGCATAGCCAGACTATATGATTTTGTAGGGATAACTTTCTTTGGCCATGTTATTTTGAGAAGACATGATTGCTTTGTTAGTATGCTTGAAGTATTATTATTTCTTATGTCAATATAGACTTTTGTCTTGAATCTTTCGGATCTGAACATTCATGCCACAATAAAGAGAATTACATTGAAAATTATGTTGGTTAGCATTCCACATCAAAAATTCTGTTTTTATCATTTACCTACTCGAGGACGAGCAGGAATTAAGCTTGGGGATGCTTGATACGTCTCCAACATATCTATAATTTTTTATTGTTCCATGCTATTATATATTATGTTTTGGATGTTTAATGGGCTTTATCATACACTTTTATATTAGTTTTGGGACTAACCTATTAACCCAAAGGCCTAGTGCACATTGCTGTTTTTTTGCCTATTTCAGGGTTTCGCAGAAAAGGAATATCAAACGGAGTCCCAACGGAATGAAACATTCACAAGAGTTATTTTTGGAACAATATCAACACAGAAGACTTGGAGTACACGCGAGGGAACGAAGGAGGCGACCACGAGGGTCCAGGGCATGCCCCCCACCCTCGTGGGCTCCCTCTGGCTCCCCCTATGCCCTCCTTCCTCCTATATATACCCATGTACCCGGAAAACATCGAGGCAACAGAGAAAAACCTAATTCCACCGCCGCAACCTTCTGTTCTCGTGAGATCCCTTCTCGGGGCCTCTTCCGGAGCTCCACTGGAGGGGGGATCTTCCACGGAGTGCTTCTACATCAACACCATTGCCTCACCATGAGTTGTGAGTAGTTTACCACAGACTTTGGGGTCCATAGTTATTAGCTAGATGGCTTCTTCTCTCTTTTTGGATCTCAATACCAAGTTCTCCCCAGTCTTCAAGGAGATCTTTTTGATGTAATATTTTTGCGGTGTGTTTGTCGAGATCCGATGAATTGTGGGTTTATGATCAAGATTATCTACGAGAAATATTTGGTTCTTTTCTGAATTCTTTTATGTATGATTATAATATCTTTGCAAGTCTATTCAAATTATCGGTTTGGTTTGGCCTACTAGATCTATAGTTCTTGCGATGGGAGAAGTGCTTGGCTTTGGGTTCAATCTTGCGGCGTCCTTTCCCAGTGACAGCAGGGGCAGCAAGGCACGTATTTTATTATTGCCATCGAGGATAAAAATATTGGGTTTATATCAAATTGCTTGAGTTTATCGCTCTACATCATGTCATCTTGCTTAAAGCATTACTCTGTTCTTCTGAACTTAATACTCTAGATGCATGCTGGATAGCGGTCGATGTGTGGATTAATTCGGTCTACTTGTCATGGATGTGATGCCTATATATAATGATCATGCCTAGATATTCTCATATCTATGCGCTTTTCTATCAATTGCTCGGCAGTAATTTGTTCACCTAATGTAGAATTATGCTATCATGAGAGAAGCCACTAGTGAAACTTATGGCCCCCGGGTCTATTCTCAACATATTAATCTAAAATCTACTTTACTTTGCTGTTTTTACTTTCTGTTCTTATATCCAAAAATACCAAAAATATCAAACTATCCTATCTATCAGATCTCACTTTCGTAAGTGACCGTAAAGGGGTTGACAACCCCTTATCGTGTTGGCTGCGAAGTTCTTATTTGTTTGTGCAGGTGCGAGGGACTCACGCGTGGTCTCCTACTGAATTGATACCTTGGTTCTCAAAAACTGAGGGAAATACTTACGCTACTGTGCTGCATCACCCTTTCCTCTTCGAGGGAATACAATGCAAGCTCGAGAAGTAGCAGCCGCCCCGCCACCAATAAGGCAGAGGACATCGTCGACTCCGTCGAGGCCCCGCCTTGCTGCCAACGAGGCCGTGCCACACAGAAAACGAGGAAGAGTAGAACACGGTAGGTCGCCGCCGCTCGGGTCCAAGTAAGGCCGCCGCTGGCACCCTCCGGTTGAAGCCAATCTTGGCAGATTGAACATTGACGACCGATTAGCTTCTTGGCGGTGACGTGGAGTCGGAGAGCTGTGCTGGAGAAGAAGCTTCTGTTCGGCACTTCGGCTCAGCCGGACATGGGAAATGGGTGCCAGAGATTATAGATTATGTTAATTAATTATACCTCCAACGCACCCCTTTTTAGTTGAAGAATGTAATAAATGTAATGAAATCCGGCGTGTATGAATGAATTTAGTTCGATTAGTTTGAATTCTTGGATGAACATGCAAAACAATACGTACTAGCATTATTCCCACGACGCACGGTGATCACCTCGTTTGCAAAAGTTTCGCACGTACTCCCTCCGGTCCTTTTTAGTCTGCATATAACTTTTGTCTGAAGTCAAAGTATCTCTACTTTGACCCCAATCTTATACAAAAAAGTATCAACATTCACAATGTAAAATCAACAACTTTAGATTCATTATGAAATGCACTTTCATAGTATATATAGTATGAGCAGCTTTTGAGCGTGCATGTACATTTTTAGATTCACAATGTAAAAAGGAACAGATGGAGTACAAAGTTTGAGCAACTTTTTAGCGTGCATGTACATTGCAATCAAACTCACAGGCCTGCCAATTCATAGAGAACATTCAAAACAATCGATGATTATGCATCTCAGCGATTCGCATGTTAGAGCCAATATTTATTTCACAACTAAAAAATAAAGAAAAATCGATCAATGCTCCTGACAGCAAAGGGCGTCCCATTTGAAAATATCAAATGCATGTCTTCTTGCTGACATCAATGAGCCAAATTTGACAAGGTTGTACCATTCCAAAATATCAAATGTGTGTATTTTTGTGTACGTCAATGAGCAAACTTTGACAAGGTTTTCCTATTCCAAAATATCAAATGCCTATGATTGTGGAATGGGTGGGGTTTGTGATCAGTTCGGACATTGACATGGCACCTCGTGCTAAATAAACTAGCCGTTCTTTTGTGCAGTTCCACCAAAATCAACAAAATTCGCGCGTAGCTTGTATGACTTCGCATTTATATATTGCAACGCCTTGAACATATCGGCACCTCCTTTCTTGTTGCTAATTCTGTGGCTAGAGGTGGAAATGAATGATTCGAGAATATTTGATGTATTATGCATGATGAAGTATAATGGGCACGAACCATCAGAACATTTTGTGCAGTTCCCACTGAAATCAAGCTGAGCATCCATGTTTGCATAAATACAAAAAGTGATTAGTACAGCAAACTGTATTATGAATTTACAGTTTACACAGGCACCTAGATGGTCCATACAAAGCACACATTAAAAAAAAATGGAACTCACCAGAAAGAATCCTAGAACAACATTGTACTTGCCCATCACAGCAAGAAAGATGGAAATCTGTGAGTCCTTCTGAGCTGAAGTTAGTTTGGTCTTGTGGGGAGTAATGTACCGATCCTTCAACCGCTCCTTCTGATGAGAAGATAGACTAGGCTTCTTCATCTTGGCATAATCAGAACTAGGCACTTCACGTACTCCATATTCTCCTTCAGAGGAGGAGGGTCCTGTTGTGCAAAGACAAGAGAGCAACTAAATGCTAGCATCCCTGTTTGCTAAAAAAAAATCATTACATTAACAAAGGGAGCAACTGATGAACTGTATAGTCAGAAAGAGATGCATCCTAATTGTCCTCATAGGAAATGATATGATACCAAACACAACATCTCAACTTGAACTGTATTATTATTTAATTTTATCAGTGGCTATAACGGTGGCAAACCGGTGCACAATTTATTAGCAGCCTTAGATTAACATGCGAAACAATACCACTTTCTCATGACAATAGATAAACAGTAGCACAACACCAATAGAGATGACAAAGCTCAATCATATGGATGAAGTTCGTGGGCCGGTACCAACCTTTGTCAGGAGGCTTTTGTGTAGAGAATGCAGACGAAGCACTTCTCCATAACCATCTGTTATTATCTAATGTGGTTGCCATGCTTACTATAAACTCCTCGATTAGTGTAATGTTTCCAAAATCTTCTTGTGCAGTTCCACTAAAATATATGTTATCTTCAAACAAGATCCATGTTTGCACAAGTAGAGATAACTACATATTACATTAAGAGTGGCATCAAATCAAAGTGGCAAAATAGTTACTCGTTCCAGCTATAGCAATAAATTAAGATCCAAAACTATATCATTACTTGTGTCGTCACATTTCCAGTGCTTCATTACAGCACTGGGAGTTGATTTTGTTCTTCTTCCGCTTGTTCTTCCCCTTCATCACTTGGTTCAATAACAGACAAGCTTCACCTTCAATGTAATATTTGGTATGTCAATTAGGGAGCACAAGTATAGCACTAAACAACAACATTACTTTTATGATGACAGTAGCAAAATATAGGACAACAGTTGTGAAATATCATTATCTTACCTCAATGGGATATTACGGTGCACATACAGAGTGGAAGTCTGGTTTCCTTTTGTGCAGTTCACTAAAATCAAGCAACATTACTGTATAAGTAGCACAACATATGAAAGCATACTACACAATCCTGTGGAAGAAGGCCATTACCGACCTCTCATGACGCGGAATTCAAGCAACACACAAGAAGAAGATCTGAAACAAATTTGCCAACATAGATAGAAGTCAGATCTCCTCTTCTGCAGTTCCACTAAGATCAAGCGATCAAGCAACGTTGTCGGTGTGACATTTTGATTGAACTGCACAAAACACTCTTAAAGCAAAAGTGTTTTGTGCAGTGCAACAAAAGGTCGCAATAGCATCAAGGTGAAGTTGATAAACCTGTTTACACAGAGGTGCAAAGGAAACAATTACTGGTTAATAACGGTGGATGACACAGAGGCCCACAAAAAGAAGCATCTTACTTATCTAAATGGGAAAGAAAGCAAGACTGTAGCATTTCTCAAACAGTGGCATTGATTCATATTAACAGAGAGATTATAAAAACAATAAAATTTGTTAAGCATGTAATTTGCTTTTAACTCTTGCATTGCTTCAATTTTCTAGCGACATTATTAGATTAACAAGTAACAACAACTAAAGAGTTGTACGGGACAGTGGATGCACCATCACCATGTGCATCTACCGATGTATAAAGGGGTGATGCACAGTCTATTGCAATAAAGAACAAACAACAAATGAGCATATTTGTGTTGGTCCCAGTTTTGTTATCTTCAGATACCTTTCCCTATGTGAGGGCAGATAATCTAGTCCCCCACCCACAGAAAGACCAGCTCATTACAGATGTGCGTACTGCATTTGTCATTGTTTTACCTTTTCGACCAACGTAGGTGCTGGATAGCCAGTCTGTACTACTTTCCCCCTTCCTCTTTGAACCACGTCCTAGATTCATGCTATACAACTTTCCCCACTACTTTCCTATTTGATCCAACACCTATATTCGAGTGCAGAAGCGAAAAAGAATCCACATGCAGCTAGAGCAATGCATGTGGATTCAGTAAATTATAACTTAAGGTTCTCGGGATGTGGATCAGTAGGCGGTCGGAGGCAGATCTGCCCACACTATGTACGGCAGTGAGGAACAAGGGGAGGCCCTCCCAGGCCGCCGCTGGGTGAAAGAGAAAAGCTACGCCGGTAGTGGATTCCCTCCCTCGCCGACGGCGACAGCGTTAAGCCTCCTTCCCTTCCCCGGCGGACGGGATCCTGCCGGCTCTTTGACCATAAGTGAGGGGAAAGAGGGAGAGGCCAATGCAGTCTTGTTTATATTTGGGGAGGATGAGAGAGTGCGAAGAGAGCAACTACAAGCGTTGAGGCTGCAACATGTATATATATACAGTGGAGAGAGTGTGTGAAGATAGCAAACCCTAGAAAACAATCATCGAGGCTGCATCATATATAGTTGGAGTGGTTTTATTTTTCTCTCCATGAAATTTGTTTTAAATTGTGGACGAAATGGAACTCTTTATTTAACGTAGTGAAGAATAGTAGGGCAATGCTAATATGTGGGGAAAATTTAACGCTCGAAGGAGTCAACTCGCAATTAACGATGCACACCTCCAGTTGTGCTTACTACCGTTCACGTGTGGTACACAACCCTCTGAAGTGAACAACAGCTGCCACGCCCGCGTGTGACCACCCTGGCCTATCCAAGGACCATCCATCGCCCTCGTCCGCTCCAGAGAATCGGTGCCGCATTCGTGCCCGGGCAGAGCGGTTGCGACCTCTCACTGGCGCATGCATTTAAGGGAGAAGCGGATTCAAGAGTGATGGTTGATTTGTCCGTCCAACTTACTATCGGGTCTAAGTGATTTGACAGCTCATTGGCCATTATTACTGATGTGGTACGACCGTGCTGAGTCTCAGTTGCACTGTACACTTTACTTTGGTGCATGATATATTTGTACGTACTATAATTTCTCAGCGAGATATATTTGTACAATGCTATGAAGCTTCCAACTTATGTTTCATGTATCCTGCATCCAAGGTTGCCCTGTTGCAACATTCCATCAAATACAAAGGATACCAACATGCATACTATTGGATCTCAATGATTCACAGATCATAGCCAACATGTACCTCCTCCATTTCAAAATAAGTGTCTCGACTTAATGCCACAAAGTTGTACTAAAGTTGACACTTATTTTGGAACAGAGACAACTAAATACAAAAACAATCCATGTAGTCCCTAGGCCTTGAACCCTAAACCCTAACCAGGCTTTAATTTGCTGGCGACATTGAACCTTTCGAAGAAATGAAGTTTGCAACCCTTTGACCATCGAATCATTTTGTCCAGTTTCACTAAAATCGAGCTGGACATCCCTGTGGCAAAGCAATTAAAGAAGCGTGATTAGAATAAGACTAGTGGGACTAGTTGATGAGACATAAACTCATCACAAATAGAGTAGAAGCCAACAGAGGTACGTGCAGGGCAAAGAAGTAGAGAAATATCCACATGGAGCGATGTGGGCAGCTGGGGCAGTGGTGCAAGCCGGTTGTAAAGGAAGTTGGACCCGAGGGATGTCAGGATGTATCTAGAGGAGGGTGGCGGGAGGCGAGAACTACCCACGTCGCGGTCGTGAGCAAGGGACGAAGGCAACCACACTGGCTTTGTTAGAGAGAACGGCGAGCACCCCTGATCGGGACGCGCCGACAATGGGTTTTCGCCGTCGGCGATGGCGACCGCATCTACACAAAGTATCCACCCCTCCCCCGGGCGTACGTGATCCACCCGGATGTTAGAGATGTGGCCACAGTCATCTTGTGCGAGAGAGTGTGAAGAGAGAAACCCCAGCAAGCAACCGTGTAGGCTCCTGACTATGTATATCATGGATCGGTTTATTTTTCTCTCCATATGAACCCATTTATTTTGCATACGTGCCATTGAAGAAAAAAACTTTATCTGAAATAACACGGCACCGCTCATGCGTGGTTCCCAACCCTCCATTAAGTGAGTAACTCTAGACGCGTCAAATTATCACATGGGCTTCATCATACAGAAATGAGCTCCACCGTGTCACGTGTGTGGTTGGGGAAGATGCAAAGAGTGCTACTAGTACTACGTGCGTGGGTGCGTGCACCTATTCTCTTCGAGCATGGTTATTAAAAATAGCCAACTACTCTACCACGTGCTTATTACATGGGTAAAGAGTATAGGCAGTAATAATGACTACTGAGCCGTCAAATCATGAGGTCCACCTTTGTCTATGTTTGACGGAGGAAGCAGACTTCATTTCACTCCTTGTTGAATATCCATCCGCTGCTACCTCCGCAAATAAATAAAAACCCGCTGCTACCTCCGCAACATGGTTAATAATATAGCCATGTCAATCACGACGTAGAAATATCATTCACTGATATAAATAAAAACCCACTGCTACTAATGAATTGCTGCACGTCCACCACGTGGGCGAGGGGCGAGGGGCGAGGGAGAGTGCATACTACTACGTCTGTTTCCATATGGACTACATAGGGAGCAAAATGAGTGTGTCTACACTCTAAAATATGTCTATATACATCAGTGTTTGGAGTATGTACTAGTATTTCATATTGAAATCTGCTAAAAGACCTATATTTCAAACAATATGATAATCTCTCTAACCAAGGTAGGGACGAGGAGTATATATATGTCTAACAAAGGGAGTAGTAAATTTTTCTCATCCTGCGAGCCACCGCGCGCATGGGCGAGGGAGAGGGCATAGGCGAGCGGTATCATACATGCCAGCTAGACTTTTTGGATGATGTGGCGCACAATTAAATGAGAAAAGAGAGGGTATGGTATCATATCATGATACCGTATCATATTAACTGTTGTACTACTTTGTGTCATGCATGGCAATTAATAAGGCAACCTAAGGCAACCTAAGTACGGAGGCAGTATCATATACTACTCCCTGCGTTCCTAAATATTTATCTTTCTAGAGATTTCAACAAGTGACTACATACGAAGCAAACTGAGTGAATCTACACTCTAAGATATGTCTACGTACATCCGTATGTTGTAGTCCATTTGAAATGTCTAGAAAGACAAATACTTGGGAACGGAGGGAGTAGTATCATATGCATGATACAAGTATCACTACTGGAATCAGGAAATTTGCCGTCTACCAGTTCTTTGCCGTCTGCTAGCAGAAGGCAAAGAAGGTCTTTGCCATCAGCTAGCAAAGAACAGACGGCAAAGAATTGGCGGATGGAAAAGAAGGTCGTTGCCATCTGTTAGCTCTTTGCCGTCCGCTAACGGACGGAAAAGATTCTTTGCCGTCAGTCAACAGACGACAAAGAGGTGCTGGTGGGGTCCACTGGATGTCAGTACGTTGCAACGGTCCAACCCCCCTCTTTGCCGTCCGTTGGCAGACGACAAAGAGAGTAGTGGTTAACGGGGTTATGGGCCCACCCCCACCTTCCTCTCTCTCCTCTCTCCCCCTCTCTCCCCAACCCTGAAACCCGCCTGCCGCCGCCGGTGCCCGTCGCCCCTCAGCCCCCGCCGCCCCGGACCCGCCCCGTCCCGCCCTCTGCCCCGCCGCGCCGGCCCCGCCGCCCGAGGCGCCGCGGCCGCCCCGCCCCG
>LR738715.1:732019954-732074330 GCA_902687465.1 Secale cereale
CCGCCCTGCCGCGCCGGTGCCGCACCTGCTCCGCTGGCGCCTCGCCGCCACCGCCCCGCCCGCCCCACCCCGCTGCCCCGCCACGCTCCTCCGACGCCCCCTCCTCCATCCCAGACACCCCGTGCCGCGCTTGATGGTGAGACATCCCTCTTTTTCTTTTTTTCTTCGGTTTTTTAGATTTAGTTTAATTTAGGCTTGGTTAGTTTAGGTTTTGTTTCTGTTTTTTAGGTTTAGATTTAGTTTGGTTTAGGTTTAGTTTAGGTTAAGAAGAAAGAAGAAAGATGAAGAAAGAAGAAGAAGAAGAAGAAGAAGAAGAAGAAGAAGAGGAAGAAGAAGAAGAGGAGGAGGAAGAAGTTTTGCTATATGTATGAGATGATGTAGTTTTGCTTATTGAATGCATGCTAATTTAGTTTACTCGGGGATGAGCGGGTTAGGGGGGTCCTCGGTGTTGATGGTACCTTAAATAGCAAGTATCGTCAGTGCGAGATACATGTGGCCGTCGGTGTTGAATACTACATCCACGTGCCACAAGTGACACAGGGGTCTTGCGTCCCGCACAACAGTTCTCGGCGTCAACGGCGGTCGAACACCATCGCGCATTTGTCTGGCAGCCTCTGAGATAACGATTGAAAGCTAAGTGTTGAAACTTGAAACACCCAATCTGACTCTAGTCGGTTTGGTTGTCTGAAATTTCAAAACATGGCTTTAGTCCTCATCGTAGAGGCTGCCAGACAAATTTGCCAAGGTGTTCGACCGTCATCGGCCACCAGAACTACTGTTGCGGGACGCCGGGCGTCGGTGTCACTTGTGGGACGTGGATCTAGTGTTCAACACCGAGCGCCTCATGTATCTTGCACCGATGATACTTGCTATCAACGGCGGAGCTTAGTCACCAACAGGGGCAGTGGCCCCCCTTATTTTTTGCATCCATTGAAGAACATGCTACATTATGAGCCTAATTAGTGTTTAAACTACAAATTAGCCCCTCCTTCCCTATTAACTTGGTTCCTTTTGACTAATGGCCCCCTCTTGAATTATTCTGAGGCTCAGCCACTACTTTCTATTTAGGGTTCTATCGACACCGAGGAACCCCTAACCCGGTCGTCCTGTTGTAAATATTTAGTTAGGTTGACGGAATAAACAATATTGCTATGAAACTCATCTTTCGATTTAAATGTGCAGTTTTTCGTTGCTGCAAGGGTCTAGTGTTCGACGGGCTCTGCCCATGCGTTCATGGGTTAGCACAAATGACATCTCCCCCTTGATTTGGTATGTTCCGGTCTTTGTGTCGATGAAATTTGCTAGCTATAGGTGTGTTCAATCATTAGTATGCGTCACCACTATGCGTCTCCCGTTCGAAAGGGTCACATATATAAATGTGCATGCATTTGCATATTTAGAACCGTGATTCTTTCGAATTGTCCAACGTTATCCATGGATAGCCCGAGTAATTGTAGATTGGGTTCTTTTTCCCATATGCTCTGCTCCGGATCCAATGCTGAATTTCGTTAGTGCCTCCCTATTGTTCTCCGGGTACACATCCTCTCTGCTTATTGGCGAGACATGTATCAGGAGAACAGCGGGGAGGTGCTGCTGAAATTTTGTGTCGGATCCGGAGCAGAGCATGGGAAAATGAACCCAATGTACACATACTCGGGTGGGATTAGGACCTATCTTTACCTATTAGCGTCTAGGTTGCATGGACGCAGTAAAAGTGACAAACTCCAATAACTGATGAATATATACATGCTGATATATATATATATTTCTTATGTGTCCACTAGCTAGGCAAGATGACTGATCGTGCGTGGATGTACACCGGTCACACCATTGAGAAAGACATGACCACTGAATGGCTCACAAAAACCAAGGGGCACTATGTCATAGGCCGTTACAAAACATGAAAGAACTGAAAGGAAATTAGAACTGGACGAAGCCAAAGGCATGGTTCAATCTTGGAAGGCCAGCTATGAGGGAAATTATCTTGTGGGTGCAACAATAGTTGATGTTCCCCGATGGGTATGCAACGAATCTAAAGAGGGGAGCAAGTCTTGATAAATTGAGGATATTTGGTCTCAAGAGTCATGATTCGCACATATGTATTGAGCGGGTAATGCTGGTGATGTTGCGTGGCTTCATCCGTGAGGTTGAATGGCTAGTACTGGCAGAGCTGAGCTATTTCTTCCGCGTTCTCTGTGCGAAAAAACTATCGCCTGGCCTACTAGAAGAAATGGAAGAGTTGGCTCCAGAGTTGATCTACAAGTTAGAAAAGATCTTTCCGCCGGGCTTCTTTAATCCAATGCAGCACTTGATTTTGCATCTCCCAACCAAGGCAAGAATGTGGGGGCCCGTGCAAAATCATTGGTGCTACGCCACTGAGAGGATGCAGGAGACGCTACGAGCAAAATCAAAAAATAAACGTAGAATTGAGGCATCGATGGCTGAGGCATTCATTACCGAGGAGGCGACAAACTTCGTGACAACACACTACGAAGCCAAAAATGAACATTTGCATAATCCGAAGCCTCGTTACAATGCCGATGAACTAAAAAAGGTGGATCCAACCTCAGCCTATTCAAAGGGGATCTCGCACCAGCCGAAGGAGACTCGAAGGACTCATGAACATATAGGGCTAGTGGAAATAAATCAAAGCACCCATTTGGATGTTCCCGATGTCTATATTATAGCTCAACAGGCAACCCAAGTTTTCTATCTACCGTGGGCCTGTCAAAGTGATCCAAATCTCAAAGGTTGGGATGTCGTTTATGAAGTGCCGCCACGTGTTAGACCACTTCCCCCCAATGAAGATGATTATGAACCTCATATTAACACAGACACATATGAAGGAGAATTCTTCCAAGAAACGTATCTTTCCAAAAAATGTTTCAAAAGCCGCTCTACTTCACCCCAAAACATTAAAGTAGACATCGATAGTGAACCCGACTTCACCCCTCAGTCGGAACAAGAAGAGCCTGAACTAGAAGAGGTTACTTCTGCGGATGACCTGTCAATGCTTGATAGATTATGTAGATGTGGCCTTCCACATGATGATGCATTTATTAATGATGATGATGAGCACGTCATTACTGATAGTGATGATGATGATGCATTTATTGATCCCGAAGCATTTATTGAACCAGATTATGAGTAGGTATTAATTTTTTGATGTTGTACTTGATTTATATAGTTACTTGTATGATTGTATGATTTATATAGTTACTTGTATAATTTTCTTACTTTGTATGATTGTTCGTTATACATAGTGCCATGGTCTTGATATCTTCCCCCGTTGGTCCTCGCCCGCTTTATGATTCAGATGTGGTAAATCATCTTTTATACTCCCTCCGTCCAGGTGCATTGGGCATCTTAGCGATTTTAGAATTTCCAAATGAGTAAGACACGAAGGAATTATATCAGCCTCGTATCACTCCCGTGCCTCGTTCGCTTCACCCTCATGCACAAGTTTTCAATCTTATGGGCAATAACTCTGGTTGCATGTGTTTAGTGCTGCATGTTGATTGGTAAGGCAAAGGAATTGCAATTAGTTAGCTCAACTTACAAGATTTTTAATGCTAATTATATCGAATATTACGGCCAATCACATCACACCTAGATCATGGTGCAGCTCCTTAGGTGCCCAATACACCTGGACGGAGGGAGTAGCTATTTGTTGCATTTCACATTTATGACAATTATGGCCATCAATTTGACATAGAGATATTTTAATCTAGGAGGGTATGTGAATCGGAATTTTCAACCGACCCTCTTGTCGAGAAGTTAAATTTAGTTGAGAAAGAAAATGAGCATTTGAAAGAAAAATAATAAAATAATTGAAGAAGAGAAGATGATATTGGAGTTGTATGTTGCTGATGTCGTCGATGATGGCAAGATGAAGATTAATGCAATGCGCTTGAAGATGGATGCAATGCTCTTGAAGATTAAGAAGATTAGAAAATATGCCATTGATAATGAGGCTTGGTATCATTATGTCGTTGGATCAATTGTTACCTTTGTTGTGATCTTCATCGCATTTATTGTGATGAGGGTAAGTTTTCTCTAGTGTTTTGCTTAACAAATGCATACTTACCTTATTTACCTAGCTAGTCTTATTCTTCTTCTTCTAGCTAGTCTTCTTCTTCCTCTTCTAACTTTCGTCTTTCCCAATTTGCAGATTTGCTTTAGATGAGGAAGGCTTGCGTTGATGGAGTCTACTCTTCTCCTTGTGCTTCCTTTTTCTTCGGATTTTGTAGGATGAACAATGTTAAACTTGCTACCTATATATGTATGTATGGATGAAACTATTGTATGCTTGTCGTTGGATATGTTAGCTAGCTATATATGGACTTTTGATATGGTATGTATATGTGTTGGATGATCATATCCATATGGCAGGGATATGATTTGGTATATATATGTGTTGGTATGCTTGTTGAAAGTATTTTCAAATGTGAATATATATATATATATATATATATATATATATATATATATATATATATATATATATATATATATATATATATATATATATATATATATATATATGAAATTGATTGAATTTAAGAAAACCTGAAAAAATAGGGGCTATACAGGCACTTTGCCGTCTGCTGGCAGACGGCAAAGAGCTTTGCCGTCAGCCAGCAGACGGCAAAGCTGCCACGTGGAAGCGACCTGTGCAACTTGGGGTGCACTGGGCTGGCCTATATGGCGTGCTTTGCCGTCGGCTGGCAGATGACAAAGACATTTGCATCTTTGTCGTCAGCCAGCAAATGGCAAAGAATGCCACGTGTCAGCTACCTAGGGGGCACCTGGGACAACCTCTTTGCCGTCCGCTGGCGGACGACAAATACCTTTGCATCTATGCCGTCAGCCAGCGAACGACAAAACACGCTTTTAACCCCTAACAGACCTAACCTGCCGTCCAACCTCTTTGCCGTCCGCGGGCTGACGACAAAGGCCTTTGCATCTTTGCCGTCCGCTAGTAGATGACAAAGAACCCTTTACCGGAGCTCGTTCAATCGGACTGTTTGCCGTCTGCCAGCTGACGTCAAAGACCTTTGCCGGCGGCAAGGCATGCCTTTGCCGTCCGCTATGGCTGACGGCAAAGATCCTTATACCCGTAGTGTATATGATACTCCCCATTACAACTAGCTTCTCCTCGTCCTGCGACTCTACGAGCCACCGCGCCCGTGGCCGGGGGAGAGGGCGTACTAAGCAAGCTTCTCCTTGTTCTGCGAGTTGATGGGACAGATCAAAAGTAGCACAGAGCATCTCTAGTGTATAAACCCTTGCCTCTAAGGTAGGCTCCACATGGTTTGCCTCTTTAAAACAACACATCAACTCACAATTTCTTTGTTCACCCGTGGTACACGATCCTCCATCAAGTGGACAACCAATACATGTGTTAAATTACCACGTGGGCTGCCTTTTCATACAGAAATGAGCTCCACCGTTTACCCGCGCGGGTGTGGTTGGGAAAGAGAGCTAGCGGAAAGAGATGGGAGTAAAGTACATTGTCGGATTACGGGCTCCGCAAAACCCAAGAAGTTCGAACACAGGGGCGTGAACGAAGATCTCTCCCACTCACGTCTACCTAGCGTCTCGCCCTCGCCTAATGAAGAGATTCAAGCAAACAACAAGTGAAGCACACAAGAGTTTACCCAGGTTCCGGCCACCTTGTGGTGTTAAACCCTACTTCCTGCTTTGGTGGATTGGCCTCAGGAGGGCTAGAATATGAACTAGTACAGTGGTTCCTGAGCTCAGGAGGTGAGCTCAGGAGGGTCGGGAGGCAAGAGTTCTTGCTCCTTTGCGTGGCGGCAGAGTTTGTGGATCAGCTCTCCTTGACTGGACTTGGCCTAACTTCATCCCCTTTCATAGTGAGGATCCTAGATACTTATATAGGCGGCCAGGGTCCTCTTCCCCCGAAATGTTAAGCTGGGAAGGGATCCCACAACGGCCGTTTTTGAGCGGGAACACAGGGACGTTCCTACCCTGACAAAAGCAGTCTTCGCCTGCGAAAGGATCAGGCGGTGACGCGGTGGTTGGCTCGGTGGTGACATCCTCCCTATCGTCCTTGCGGTCTTCGGTCTTGTAGCACCAAAGGGGAAACCTTTGTCCCACTCCTCGGGAACCTACACCTGTGCTGCCTCCTTTGCATCGAAACGACAACTGCACCGCTGGCGGGCACTGGCACCCGCTAGCGTGATGCGTCACTGCCTACGTCACTGCCTCCTCCTGAGGTAGGCTTGGCCTTGGATTCTCCGCCCCTCCGGAGCGCCTTGCCGAGGCCGCTCCTGATGGGGTCTTGACGTTGTTCTCCTCGCGAGGCCTAGCCCCCCTCGCGAGGGTCTTGGACAGCTGGTCGATCAGCTGGGCCGTATTAGGCCGTGGTAGGAGCGCGTCGGGGCCCGTAGACAGGCAAGTCTGGGTACCCTGGTTCCCAGGACGCCGACAATATCCCCCGGGCCCAAGGCGCGCACGGAGTCGGCTTCGGGGCGAAGCCTTAGCCGAGGACGAAGCGCCGCGGGCCCCAAAAAGGCTGCGGGCCAGGCTGGCACGTGACGGTTGGATGGGACGTGGGCGACCCTGCTCCCCACGCCGCCTCGGCAGCCGTGTGTCTTGACAAAAAGGGGCCGTCTCCGCTACGGGGGAGTTATCGTTTCCATTCCTTCCTGCTCAGATCTCTTCTTCCTACGCCTCCCGCCTTCCTAAATCGCCTGCATCCTCCGGCACCTTCAACAATGGCGAAGAGGACCAAGGGTACCGTGCCAACGTCCGGATCTGCCTCTTCCCTTGAGGTGACGCTCGAGGAGTCCTCCATCACCAAGGAGGAGGACTACTCAGAGGTCCAACCTTTCTTGTCGAGCGTCCACAACGAGCATGGCCCGACGGGGATCTGGGCCGGATCCACCGCAACGCGGATCTTGCCAAAGTCCTGCTACCCCTTCTTTATCCACAGCATCTCCGTGGGGCTCGTGCCACCCTTCTCAGAGTTCTTCTACGCCATCCTGGAACATTACCAGGTGCATGCTCTCCATATCCAGTCTCGCTCCATCTTCATTCTGTCGCTCTTCGCCTTTTACTGCGAGGCGCTCGTGGGGGTGAGGCCGACTATCGCCCTCTTCCGCCACTTCTTCTCCATGCACTGGTATGATGAGGGTCTGTGCTCGGGCTGCGTCTCCTTCGTCTTCCAGCGCCAGGGCTATCGGCTGGTGACAGCCGGGAAGAAGATAGACTCCCACCAGAAGAGGTGGGTCTATCTGGATGCCCAACGCGTCCATCCTCTGCTGGCGCTGCCTACCGCCCGTCCGGCGAAACGCGCCGGCTGGAGCTACGCGAAGCTCACCGACCCCCTTGCCGGGCCTGTCCTGGCGAGGATTGAAGCCGACCTGGGCTCGAGGCTTGAAGGGGGCCAGATCGTGAAGGAGTTCTTGAGGCAGCGTCTGGTGCCGCTGCAGGCACACTCACGCCCCATGTAGGAGCTGATGGGCGTCGACGACAGGCTCCGGCTGCGCTCAGGGGCGCTGGCCAAGGCCGATCTGGGCTTCGCCTCAGTCACTCTCCTAGGGATGGTTCCTAAGGACCTCTCTGGGATCCACCAGCCGTTGTACAGCCACCCTGACAAGGTCGAGCTGCTGAAGGCCGTGTCAGGTTTTGGTGCGCCCGTGGACGCTCCACCCATGGTTGACGTGTCTTCTGGCGCCGACGATATGAGTGACGAGGGGAACTCGGAGGAGACCCTGGACGAAGAGGGGGACTCCTCCGAGGCAAATGCTGGAGCAATGGCGTCAGGCGCAGGTGCCGCCGGACGGCCCCAGGCGACCACTCCACGTCGATTCGGACGCGCTGCATCCGGGGGAAGCAACGTGGCGACCCCGCCGAGGAGTGCCGTGCCAGCGAAACTGGCGACCACGACTGCGCCCAGGACTGTGGCCTCGTGCCTTGCCAAGATCCGGACCACCAGCACGCCCTTAGCACCAGCGGCTGTAGCCGACCTGTTGGTGAAGAGGAGGGTGCGCCTCGGCTCCGACGAGTAAGTGTGCAATCTCCTGCTATCCTTAGTTGCTGTGTCCCTGACGTGCTTCTCCTGATGCAGCAGCCTGGGTGGCATGATGAAGAAGGCGAAGGGGGAGGTCACGTCGCGGTGCCCTTCCCCTCCTGCTGCTGACGCGACCGCGGAGAAGGGTGCCACGACGCTGGGAGTCTCGGCCAACCAGGCCACCGATCACGCGGCGGCGGCGTCGCTTGAGGGCGTCCTTGCTACCTGCGAGGTCGTGGCAGCTCCTGCTCCGGCTGCTTCAGTGAGGGGGGGCCGGAACCCTCGAGCCCCTAGTCGAGCAACCTGTCTTGTCGGTGCCCGTGCACCAGCTGACGCAGCCTGGGTCTGAGACTTTAGACGCTGCCTCCGCCATGATGGGTCGGCTTTGTACCGAACTTCAGGGCGATGACGACCACGTGATGGAGGGACGCCCGGGGCTGATCTCCGGGTGGCTCCTGGCAGACGAGTCTGCGCGGGCCTCCTGGAACCAGCCCTCGGCGATCGCCGCCAAGGGTCGAGAGGAAGCTGCGACAGCCACGCTGGCATGTGATGCTGCACGAGCCGATGCTACGTCCTTCAAGAAGCGCTGCCTCGAGGCGGAGGGCGAGCTGGAGGCCCTTCACATGGAAGGCACTAGGCGCGCTCTGGAGCTCGAGGGGTCAGGGAAGGAGCTCGAGGCATAGAAGGCTGAGACGTCCCTGCTGCAATAGGAGAAACTCGTTGGCCGCGCGAGCCTAGAGAAGCTGAAGATTGAGGTTGAGCAGGCCAAGGCGACCCAAGCTGCGCGCGACAAGGAAGACGCCCTTGCGGCCTTGGCAGCAGTGAGTAGCGAGGCCCTCGTCGCCTTTGATCTTGAGGCTCGTACGGTGCTGCAGGCCGTCTACGGGGAAGGGTTCAGGAAGCCGCTGGCCACTCCGAAGGAAGGCCCCACCAGGCTCCTTGCCGTGCTTGTGAAGTCCCTGCGCTTGGTTGCGGCCGCAATTGGCCAGCTAGCCGACATCGAGAGCCGCGCGCTCCTTACCTTGGTCCTGACGCGGGTGTGCGGCCACCCGAGTCTTTGTGACCCCGCTCTTGACCTGGCCTCGCTGTCTGAGCCCGTGACCACAAGCATAGAGGGCGCAACTGCTGAGTTCCTGGGGGCGAAGGTCATGGAGCTGGTGGAGGCATTCCTCCAGGCCACTGCTACCGCAGCCGAAGAGGGGGAGACTGGTGACGACGCGCTTGGTGATGCCTGATCTGCTCCTGTCCAGAGAGAGAAGTGCGAGTGCCTCGGGGAGGTGTAAGAACTTTGTTTGAATTTGAAGAACTTGGTATTATTGTAATAACTTGATGATTTCTGTGCTTGCTTCATTTCATGTTTGCTTAGGTGCTCTATGTCGGCAGGGCCCAACCCCGCGCATACCTCAATCTCCATTGAGCCCTCCGGGTGACCGGGGTTATCGGAATAACTAGACTCGAGGGATGAGGGGCTACGTGGCCAGTGAGGCCCCTAGGTCGCGATGCCTAGGGGTCCCCCTTGATGTTCAAGCGATACCGTTTGCGTTCTGCGTCGGTAGGGCCCAGCCCCGCGCATACCTCGATCGCCGTTGAGCCCTCCGGGTGACCGGGGTTATCGTAATAACTAGGCTCAAGGGATGAGGGGCTACATGGCTAGTGAGGCCCCTGGTTCGCGATGCCCAGGGGTCCCCCTTGACGTACGAACGGCTCTCATGAGGGAGAACGAGCACCATACCTTGCTCACGAGCCTTCGCCTGGGATGGGGGCGCGAGAAGGCCAGGTGTCTGGGCACCTGGTAGGGTGGCGTCTGCCAGGGGTGACCTGAGCATAGCCCCCGTGCCTAGCCCCCCTCACGACACCCATCCAAGGAGAAGCTATGAGCGTCGTGAGTTGAAAAGCTCCCTGAGGTTGGTGCGACCACTGGGGGCTGCCCTTAGTTGTTTATAACTAGCGCGGAGCATAGATCTACCACACTTGCACGGAGTGTCGGCATAACCGTGCCTCGGTCATAGCGGCCAGCGCGGGGCTTGGTGCTTCCACTGGTTCGTGGGCATAACCGCTCCTCGGTTGGTTCTACCAGCATAGAGCATGGCACTTCCACTGAACCGTGGGAGGGAGCCTCCCACCGGGAGAGACTCCGGGGCGTGTACAGCCCCGTCCTGACACGTGGCTTGCACGGCAGGACAGCCAAGGTGTATATGGGCCCTCCTCAGGACGAGTTGAACGACTCTGAGGAAGTTCTCGTGAGCTTATGCATCACTCACGAGACCCTACCCTGAGGCGGGTTGCGCCTGAGTCTTCTTCTGCAAAATGTGAAAAGAGAGGTGTTGTGTCGACCTGCGCCGAGTGCATCTCTAGAGGGTATCGCATGAGAAGGCTGCAACACCAGCGACCCCAGGAGGTGACGTCACGGGAATGGCTCGCGAGACAGAGCTCAACCGCAGGATTTGTCGACGCTGCAGGGACGGACCCGAGCACAGACGCCGTGCCTAGTCTTCTCATGCAACAATCCAAAAGAAAAACAACCGGCGTGCAATTCCCGCATGAGGGAGGCACCTGCCACGAGCCCCTAGTTACCTATCCACGATTAGCCCATGCGAGAACAAGGCACCAAGGGCCACGGGAGGTGACGTCACGGGAATGGCTCGCAAGACAGAGCTCAGCCCTTGGGTTTAGGGACGCTGCAGGGACGGACCTGAGCACAGACACCGTGCCAGTCCTTAATCATGGCGCGGTCGTGAGTGGGCTTACAAGGGCTCATGACTTTAGTGGCGGTGAGAACGCCAAGCATGCAGATAATGCGAATAGAAAGAAGCAACTAGCTTTGATCATGCACAAAAGGGAGACAGCTGCGGGGGAATATCCCCCAGCAGCCCGAGGATGATGCAGCCCGGGGGGCGCCCTCGATTGGATACCTGAAGCGTCAGCTGATACTTGTCGAAGAAGAGTTGGGGTAGCTGAAGATGCGAGCCATGCGGGTCGCTCCTGAAGATCGTCGGGCTCCTAAGGCCTAGGGGCTCCGGAGGCTCTCAACAGTCGCGCGGGTCTGGTTCTCGCTCCGTTCGGACCGCCTGCCACTGAGCTCCCGAGCCCCCAAGGCCTGCCGCGCGAGGTGCTGGAATGTGGCAGCTGCGTTGCGGAAGACGAAGAGTGTGCTGACGTAGCTGTAGGGGAGGGCCCTCCTCCGGCCGACTGACGTCGGCCAGAAGGGCTCCTGAGAGGCGGCTCGGTTGAGACCCGCGATGTCAACACAGACGTGAAAGCGGTCGCTCGAGCTGCGGGCAAGTGAGCTTGGGGTTGTGCGGTTACGCCCGCCGTGAATGAGCCTTGCGTACTGAAGTTCTTCGGTAACCTGGTCGATGAAGTCTTGAGCCCCCAGCGACGTGCGGTCCACGCTGGGCTCACAAAAACGCGTGTCAAGACACGCCTTCAGGTGGTACCCAAAAACCTCCTTCGAGACGCTGGTCAGGCCGGAGATGCTCTAGAGGAGAGCCCCCGAGCCTGTCCTGAGGGGGGTGTCGGGCGCGCCTCCCTATGCGAGGGTGGAGGGCGCCTCGTCAGCAGGCGCGAGTCCTAAGGCGGGGCCGTCAAGAGCCCCTACGCCCTGAAGTCTATTGGCGGGCAGGTTCTTCTTCTTCTTGGGGACGGTCTGCAGGGCGAGGATGGCTTCATCCTCATCGGAGTATTCGACCGCCGCAGTCTGGTAGGTGCGCTCCAGGGAACACACCGCTTCCTTTTTGTCGGAGGCAATCGTGATGACTCCGCCGCTCCCGGGCATCTTGATGACGTTGTAGCCGTGATGGGTCGTCGCCATGAACTTGGCGAGGGCAGGATACCCAAGGATGGCGTTGTACATGAGGTGGATGTTGGCAACGTCGAAGTCAATGAGATCGGTGTGGTAGTTTTCGTGGTCACCAAAGGTGACGGGAGGCGGACCTGCCCCATCGGGAGTGTAGAGCCATCTGTGACTTCGTAGAATGGCTTGGTCGGGTGGAGCTGATCATAGGGGACCTGGAGTGTCTCGAAGGTCTGGACGGAGAGGATGTTGAGTCCCGCTCCGCCATCGATGAGGGTCTTGGTCACGAGGACGTTGCTGATGGTTGGGGTGCAGAGCATCGGGAGAGCGCCTGGGGCTGCGGTGCACTTGAGTTGGTCCTTGGGGTTGAAGGTGATGACTTTCTTGGTCCACCTGAGGTTGCGCGCGGCGTCTGGCCTGGGAAGTGCCGCGGTCACCTCACGGGCGAACTGTTTGAAGATGCGATGGGAAGCCGGGGCATGGGCTCCTCCCAAGATGCATGCAACCACACGTGGCTCCTGGAAGCCCCCTGCTCCATCTCCCTGGCGGTCGTCATCATTCCTTCTTGGCGGTGGTGACAGCGGAGGCAGGCTTCCATTGCCCTGAAGGCGACCCTCACAAGGCTGGTCGTGCCAGGGGGCGTCATGTGGCTGCTCCTGCCAGTGGTCTTCACGAGGCTGTTCGCGCCACCCTTGACGCTAGTTCCTGCCGTCACAACGTCCTCCACCTCGGCCTCCTCCACGGCCGTAGCCACGGTTGTCGCGCTCAGGGCGCTGCCCGACGCGCCCGCCGAGCATCGCCCTAAGCTCCTTGCAGTCGTTAGTGTTGTGGCTGTGGACACCGTGGAAGACACAGTACGGTCAGTTGTTTCTGGGGAGGTCGTTGTAGCCGCTGCCACGCTTCACTTCTGGCTCCGCAGCCAGCACGGCGGGTCCCTTGCGCTTTGGTTCTTTGGCCTTGGCCTTCTTGTCAACGGCCTCCGCCTCAGGCAGCTCCTGGAGGGAGAGGCGTCCTTCCTCCGCCCTAGCGCACTTGCCGCGAGCTTGAACATCTCGAGGGATGTGCACAGGTCCTTGTGGATGGCGAGTTCCTCCCTCATCCTGACGTCGCGGACGCCGTCGGAGAACACCGAGATGATGGCCTCGTCCGAGACCCTAGGGATCCGGAGGCGCATGGTGTTGAAGTGTTGGATGTACTTTTGCAGGGTCTCTCCTGGCTGCTGCCTCACGCGGCACAGATCCGCAGCTGCCGGGGCTCGGTCGTGGGTGCCTTGGAAGTTGGCGACGAAACGCTCACGGAGCTCTCCCCAGGAGGAGATGGATCCCACGGGGAGGTTCAGGAGCCAGGAGCGTGCGCCCTCCTTGAGAGCCATGGGTAACCAGTTCGCCATGACCTGCTCAGTGCTGTTGGACGCCTCGATGCTCAGCTCGTAGAGTTGGAGGAACTCCGTGGGGTCGGTGGTGCCGTTGTAGCGCGGAGGCAGGTCCGGCTTGAACTTGCCAGGCCAGACGAGGCGCCGTAGCTCAGGAGCTAAGGCACGACATCCAGCCACGCTCACGATCGCAGGCTCCCCCTACGCCCGCGGTGCTGGTTCTTGGGGCGCTGGCGCCACCACCTCCTGTGGCGCATGGTCCTGTTGCTGTGGGCCAGGGGGCCTGCGAGCCCCTGCCTGGCGATGCGGAATCACCTGGCAGCTCTCCTCGTCGAGTGCGTGGGCTCTGCAGGGTGGCTCACGCTGCCGAGCCTCACGCCGAACCTCTGGGCCAGCGCCGTAGAGTGGAGGCAGAGCCGGGACTCTGTGGCCTTCGTTCCCCGCCAGGGGCGACGAGGGATGGGAGGAGTGCGTTGGTGCAGGTGCTTCCCAAGTGGCGTTGACGAGCTCGGTGATGCGGTGGAGCCACTCGTCGTAGAGGTCATCTACTGGGCGGTAGCGCAAGAGCTCCCGCGCCATCAGCAGCGTAGGCTGCTGATAGACCGGCCCGTGACGGACCAGCGAGGACAACGCCGCGGCCGGTGAGGGTGAAGGTGTTGCCGTGCGGCCGTCACGCCGCACGGACGGCGGCAGCGACGAGTCCTGCTGCTCGTGGACGGTTGGGACGGTGGCGGTGTTGGCGACCGGCGAGTTGGGGCGGAGCGGCGCATCGTTGCCCGCGAGCGTCGTCTGAGAGACGTTTGCGGCGCGGCGGGCAGCGCGAGCTCGGCGTGTGTCCACCCTGGCTGTGGAGCGAAGTCGACGACGAGAGTGGGACGAGGTCATCGGAGAGGCAAGATCTCGACATGCCCCCTACTTGGCGCGCCAAATGTCGGATTACGGGCTCCATAAAACCCAAGAAGTTCAAACACAGGGGCGTGAACAAAGATCTCTTCCACTCACGTCTACCTAGCGTCTCGCCCTCGCCTAGTGAAGAGATTCAAGCAAACGACAAGTGAAGCACGCAAGAGTTTACCCAGGTTCGGGCCACCTTCTGGTGTAAAACCCTACTTTCTGCTTTGGAGGATTGGCCTCACGAGGGCTAGAATGTGAACTAGTACAGTGGTTCCTGAGCTCAGGAGGTGAGCTCAGGAGGGTCGGGAGGCAAGAGTTCTTGCTCCTTTGCGTGTCGGCAGAGTTTGTGGATCTGCTCTCCTTGACCGGACTTGGCCTAACTTCCTCCCCTTTCATAGTGAGGATCCTAGCTACTTATATAGGCAGCCAGGATCCTCTTCCCCCGAAATGTTTAGGCGGGAAGGGATCTCACAACGGCCGTTTTTGAGCGGGAACACAAGGATGTTCCTACCCTGACAAAAGCAGTCTTCGCCTGCAAAAGGATCAGGCGGTGACGCGATGGTGGGCTCGGTGGTGACATCCTCCCTGTCGTCCTTGCGGTCTTTGGTCTTGTAGCACCAAAGGGGAAACCTTTGTCCCGCTCCTCGCAAACCTGCGCCTGCGCTGCCTCCTTTGCACCGAAACGGCAACTGCGCCGCTGGCGGGCGCTGGCACCCGCTAGCACGATGCGTCACTGCCTCCTCCTGAGGCAGGCTTGGCCTTGGATTCTCCGCCCCTCCGAAGCGCCTTGCCGAGGCCGCTCCTGAGGGGGTCTTGACGTTGTTCTCCTCGCGAGGCCTAGCCCCCCTCGCGAGGGTCTTGGATAGCTGGTCGATCAGCTAGGCCGCACCAGGCCGTGGTAGGAGCGCGTCGCGGCCCGCAGACAGGCAAGTCTGGGTACCCTGGTTCCCAGGACGCTGACATACGTGCGCCGTGCATGCACCTCTTATCTTCGTGCATGTCCCCAACCTACGTGGGGGGCGGTGTGAGAGAGATACAAACCTAGAGAGATGGCGTGCGTTGGTGAGTGTTCTTTGTTAGGGGGTGTTTGATTTCGTGAATGTATTTGTGGGAATATGTGTCGATGATATCTCAAACAAAAATGTGACATATGCAATGTGTGTGAAATAAAGAACTATCTATATCATATATAGAGGGGCGATCCACGAGAAGAGAGGGATGGGTCATAGATATCAATAGAGTCGAAGAGAGGATCAAGTGTGTGGGTGCGAGATCGATGAAGAGAGCCATCGAAATTGTGTATGTGCACATCAAAGATATAGGGTGACTGGCCTACCGGAACATCAGAGGGCAGAGGGTAAGTTTGTATGTGGCAGTGAGACATGACTAGAGCGCTCGATGTATCAGTGTGTGTGTGGGGGTGGGGGGAGGCAGAGACGTAACTAAAGAGGTAGATCGACTCGTATATGTGTTGAGAAGGATAGACCTAGCTATGTCTTGAGGGAGATCGGTCGACATCCATACATACGTGAAGGACGGGAAATAGGTTGGGACAGAGAGAGCGAGGTAGAGTGTCGGAGGGGCCTACTAGACAAAGTGAGGATACAACTGCAATATGAAGAAGAGAGGGGATGTGTTTATGCGTGTGTGTGCCAGCGTGATAGATGTGTCGGGAGGCATGCATGGATGACGAAGGGGGACCATATGTGTTTGGTAAGAAGACCTAAGTAGATTGGTAGATCAATTGTTGTGTGTCACGGGAAGGGAGATATATAACTAACGAGTTAGATTGATCAGCACGTGGGGGAAACGAGTTATAAATGACCTAGATAACTATATGTATAGTGGGAGATCGGTCGGTGTACATCCATTTGTTAGAGGCAAATAAGGCCAAGAGGGACAAATAGAGAGAGAGGAATGGAGCTAGGAGGTGGTGCGAGGGACCTACTATATAGGGGTCGGGGGAGGAGTGTGAGATTGTGAGATCGTTGAAAAGAGGGGCGAGAGTTTACACGTGTGTGGGACCGTAAGAGAGATATGCATGAGGCATGGACAGAGAAAGGAAGAGATGAAAAATGTGTGTGTATGTGGTAGGGGTACATCGTTATGGAGGTTTATTGATCGGTGTGTGTCGGAAAGAAGGAGTTGTGGAGATCGTGTGAGAACGACATAAAGAAAATAAATGAATGTGTGCGATGGATAGAATGCCGAGGGAGGGGGAGGGCGAGGAGGGCGTGTGCATGCATGAGAGAAAGTTAGAGCTAGCTACAAAGTTTAGACGATTGCATGGGTGTAAGAGACTAACAAATATCATAATTCGATATGAAAGTGGATTCATATATTTGAATAAGAGATCACCAGTGTTATAAACCTATGCATGCATGAATATAGCGGTGATACGCGTGGTGTGGTTTTGGACATGTTATACTATAATGTGATAATGCGTGGCGTTTGCAACTCGTAGCTAAATATCGAACAATCTAAACCATACTATTTATCAAACAATCTCACACTTTTTTTTGAATTTGTGATAATGTGCGGCGTTTGCAGCTCACAACTTAATATCGAACAATCTAAACCACACATTATGTGATATCGAACAATCTCACATTTTATTTGAATTCGTGATAATGTGTGGCATTTGCAACACACGGCAACATATTTGTAGGCGTAGGGGCAGGGCACCATACATTTTGTGATGAACACATTATACATATGAGACATGGTTTAGATTATGAAGATGTAGCTAGAGCTTGAAATGACTGTGATTTGAAATCAACATAAAGTGGATTTAAAAAATCGAGTTCGAGTTCATATAGTACACATAGTTCATATTTAACTCGATAGTAATCATGTGGTGTGTTGTGAACATAATATACAAACGATGGTTTAACTTGACAATAATGATGATTGTAGATCTTGTTAAAATAGTTCAAATGGTTTAACTTGACAACAATCATGATTGTAGATCTTACTCAATTAGAGAAACAAATTCAAATTTAGTTCATATTGAAGCGGTGGTATATATATTTAGAATGCACTAAAATGTTCATTTGAGTAGCAGGTTACATGCATTATACACGTAGCAAAATATTTTAATTGAACATAACATGGATTCAAAGTTTTGAATGTCATTTGTATTAACTCATACAGTAAAACGGGACTAGAGTCTCTTGTGTGGTGCGAATTGATTTCTTTTTGTTTTTTTGTCGAGGGAAGTGTGAATTGACTTGGTACAATATACGTTAAGCTTGTCTAGAAATTTCACCCGCACCTTGTTACCCCGAAATTTTAATATATCTCTTTGTCTCGCTATGGTCGGAAAACTCCTCTCAACCCGCGCGTTGCCATCCCAAAATTACAACGCGCGCGAAAACTCCCACCTCCCGCGAAATCCCGACAAGCGAAATTCCCGTGATACACCTTGAACCGAAAGAACCACCTAGTTCAAATCAGTGGGTGTATTTCTTGGGGAACGTAGTATTTCAAAACATTTCCTATGATCACGCAAGATCTATCTAGGAGAAGCATAGCAACAAGCGGGGAGAGTGTGTTCACGTACCCTCGTAGACTGAAAGCGGAAGTGTTTAGTAACGCAGTTGATGTAGTCGAATGTCTTCGCGATCCAATCAATCAAGTACCAAACGCACGGTACCTCCGTGATCTGCACACGTTCAGCTCGGATACGTCCCTCGTACTCTTGATCCAGTTGAGGTCGAGGAAGAGTTTTGTCAGCACGATGCTGTGGTGACGGTGATGATGAAGTTACCGACGTAGGGCTTCGCCTAAGCACTACGACGATATGACCAAGATGTGTAACTGTGGACGGGGGCGCCGCACACGGCTAAGAGAAAATTTGGTGTGTCTTTGGGGGTGCACCCTTCCCACGTATATAAAGGATGGAGGAGGAGGAGGCTAGCCTAGGAGGAGCGCGCCTATAGGGGGAGTCCAACTAGGATTTCCAATCCTAGTTGGAGTCCCCTTCCTTTCCCAAGAGGTGGAGAGAGAGAAGGAGGAGGAGAGGGAGAAGGAAAGAGGGGTCGCCACCCCTCTTAGTCCAATTCGGACCAGCCCATGGGGAGGGGGGGGGGGCGTGTTACCTCCCCTTGTGGCCCTCCTCTCCTTTCCATGACAGCCCAATAAGGCCCAATACTTCCCCGAGTGAATTCCCGTAACCCCCCGGTACTCCGAAAAATACCCGAATCACTCGGAACCTTTTCGATGTCCGAATATAGCCTTCCAATATATGAATCTTTACCTCTCGACCATTTCAAGACTCATCGTCATGTCCGTGATCTCATCCGGGACTCTGAACAACCTTTGGTACATCAAATCACATAAACTCATAATACCAATCGTCATCGAACGTTAAGCGTGCGGACCCTATGGGTTCGAGAGCTATGTAGACATGACAGAGACACATCTCCGGTCAATAACCAATAGTGGAACCTGGATGCTCATATTGGCTCCTACATATCCTACGAAGATCTTTATCGGTCAAACCACATAAATACATACGTCATTCCCTTTGTCATCGGTATGTTACTTGCCCGAGATTCGATCGTCGGTATCATCATACCTAGTTCAATCTCATTACCGACAAGTCTCATTACTCGTTCTGCAATACACCATCTCGTGACTAACTCATTAGTCATTTGCTTGCAAGGCTTATTATGATGTGTATTAGCGAGAGGGCCCAGAGATACCTCTCCGACACTCGGAGTGACAAATCCTAATCTTGATCTATGCCAACACCACAAACACTTTCGGAAACACCTGTAGAGCATCTTTATAATCACCCAGTTACATTGTGAAGTTTGATAGTACACAAGGTGTTCCTCCAGTATTCGGGAGTTGCATAATCTCATAGTCAGAGGAATATGTATAAGTCATGACGAAAGCAATAGCAAGAAAACTAAACGATCATTCTGCTAAGCTAACGGATGGGTCTTGTCTAGCACATAATTTTCCTAATGATGTGATCCCGTTGATCAAATGACAACACATGTTTGTGGTTAGGAAAATCAACCATCTTTGATTAATGAGCTAGTCAAGTAGAGGCATACTTGGGACACTCTTTTTTGTCTATGTATTCACACATGTATCAAGTTTCCGGTTAATACAATTCTAGCATGAATAATAAACATTTATCATTATATAAGGAAATATAAATAACAACTTTATTATTGCCTCTAGGGCATATTTCCTTCAGTATTTCCGTAACTTACCCCACATTTTGGACAAGCGTGTCCCTAAGCCATGGTTCCCCCTCCCACCCCCTTCGCCGCCCCCATTCGAACATCGAGGCCGCGAAAAGCCGCGAAGCCCCACACCCTCCTCCACCTGCTACCCAACTGGAGCCTCTTCCCCGATGTCATCGTCCACCCCAACACCTCGACCTCCCTCATCCACCGCACCAGATGAGGATCCATCGTCGATCTCGTCGTCCCGCCGGTTCAGCCACCCCGTCCTCCACCTCCGAGGAGCTGCCCCGATGTTCCCTTCGTCTTTCACGCCACCTCCATTCCCACACCACCGTCTTCACCTGCACCACTGGAAGAGCATCATCATCACCGATTCCTCGGATGAAGCTGAGGCCTAATCGGCGCCACCAAAGAGTTCTACCGTAATCGCTGCATTTTCTTCTTGCTTCGATCTCACCATGCTGCCGGCGCTCGGTCCCGAACCGCCATGGCGTAGCTCCATCTACGGCGGCATCGCCAGCCACTTCCTTTACGTTGTCGGTCCCTCGGTGGCGACGTCCACACCAGTCAGAGCTGCTGCTACTTTGGCTCTTGCTCGCGCTGCTGCTCTGCTCTTGCTCTCATGTCGTCTATCTGGTCTGCTCTTGCTCTTGCTCACACTGCTGCACTTGCTCTTGCTTGCGATGTTGCTCTAGTCTTGGTCGCACTACTGCTGCACGAGTAACAGATCCTGCTCTTGCTTGAGCCCCTGCAGCTGCTACCCGAGATGCTGCTACATGCTCAGCTGCCTGACTCTCACACGCGCTGCTGCTCCGGGTGCTCCTGCTGCTGCTGCTACTGCTTTTTTGCTACTAGTGCGTTTAGTTGCGTAAGTACAATTCAATTTCAATAGTAAAATTCAGTTTTGACACTTAAAATTCAGTTTGGATAGTTTAGTTCAGAGATGAGCGGCTAATATATTTTACATCTAGCGCTTTGTGGTTATGTATTTTACATCATCTATTGGAGATGCTATTAGAATTTCACTCAGGTTAACGTTGTCTCTCTTGTCCTGCTTCAGCCTCGCCGCCGTACAACTCACCAGAGCTACTCCAACGACGAAACCCTCCATCACAACGAAGCAGTACCCTCGGCTCCATCTCCAGACGCCTAAGATCTTCTTCCCCTCCTCCGACAGCCACATCAATCGGAGCATCCTCACCGACCAACCCAATCATGCTGAGATCGACATGGCTTCGCCAAAGAGGTTGTACACTTGTTACATCACTTTTTTACTGTACATATTATATATATTGTCCACTGAGCACGCGTAGTAACGTGAAATACGATTAGTTTCTCCTACTGTATGACAAGCAGTGAGGTACCAGGAAACTTAGCTATTTGTGTTGGACTCTCTTGAACTCCATCCTTATTTATTTCTACGCGTTTGAGCTATGTATTTGTAGATGGGTCTCGGAGTTGAGCTAGTAGGGCAGTGGCATGGGTCCAAAGTAGTAGAAGTAGCACAAAAACAGTTTTTGAGTGTAGGCTTTTCCCTGTTCAAGCCTGCCTACTAGAATCGTTAGTGCTTGAAAGGAAAAGTGAAGGAAAAATATAGGAATTGGAATGTTTCCTATGGCACTACTATTCATGCATTTGGTTCAAAGGAATGGAAGAGAGGAAAACTGTAGGATTTGTTACTTTAGTGTCTCCTTGAAAGAAAAACCATAGGAATATTAATATCCACTTGTCCTCCTTTTCAAATTCCTATTCATGAAGCACAAGACTAAGAAATAGTAGCATAATAGCATTATAACCGTACATTTTCCTGTCTTTTGACTTAGGCCCCATTCGAAACTCATCTGGCTTCTCCAAATCCGTGCTTCTCCTGCTCCGCGTGAGGAGCCAACCCAAACGCGCCAGCTCCAGGAAGCCAGCTCTGCGGAGACGACCCCTCTCTGGTGTAAAATTGCGGAGCAACAGAAGTGGAGCTCCGAGAAACAGCGAAGTAGAAGTATGAAAAAATTACAGCAGGATTGCCATCGCCAAGTGAATAATGGTTCACTCAATTAGAAAGACCAGTCGAGTGATGCCTCGCCCCATGTTCTCCCAGCCAAACTACGCCGTGGGCTGCTGCCGTTTTCAAAGAATTGGGCCTTAAGCCCACCACATGCAGCCCATCTTCACTTCCACAGAACCGAGAAGAATTTTCCGCAGCCGAACACACCTAGCTTCGCGAGAGAAATTGGTAGTTAGTACGAGAAGATGGAATCATGGATTTGAAGAATCCAGAGGAGTTCTGAACGGGGGTTTAATCTCACCATGCTTCTTTGCATCCTGTGATCTTCCAATTCTTGTGAACCAAACACCTAGATTGGCAGAAATCCCGTGTTTTTAAATTCTTTGTTTTGCACGTGCATTCCTATCCTATTCATGTGTATTTCCTATCCCTGCATTGTTAGAATCCTCCAATTCAAAGAAGCCCTTACAAAATTACTTCTGTTACAGATATGTGCCAAAGAAAACCTTGTGTGGTTTGTCCTGCTCCTACTGTGTTGTGGTCCACCC
The DNA here is from genome assembly GCA_902687465.1 of Secale cereale. NCBI lineage: Eukaryota > Viridiplantae > Streptophyta > Magnoliopsida > Poales > Poaceae > Secale > Secale cereale. Next base: position 732,041,803 of record LR738715.1, read on the forward strand.
TAGCTCAGCTGCTCCAACGACGGAAGGGTTCACCATGATAAGCCACAAGTATAGGGGATCGCAACAGTTTTTGAGGGTAGAGTATTCAACCCAAATTTATTGATTCAACACAAGGGGAGCCAAAGAATATTCTCAAGTATTAGCAGCTGAGTTGTCAATTCAACCACACCTAGAAAACTTAATATCTGCAGCAAAGTATTTACTAGCAAACTAATATGGAAGTAACGGTAATGGCGGCAAAAGTAACAGTAGCAGCTTTGTAGTGATGGTGACAACATCAGTAATGAAAGTAACAAAGCGAGTATCAATATGGAACAAACTCATAGGAATTGGATCAGCAATGATAGGTGTCGGATAATATTCATCATGTAGTAGATATAACCTAGGGTGACACAGAACTAGCTCCAATTCATCATTATAATGTAGGCATGTATTCCGAATATAGTCATACATGCTTATGGAAAAGAACTTGCATGCCATCTTTTGTCCTGCCCTCCTATGGTAGCGGGGTCCTATTGGAAACTAAGGGATATTAAGGCCTCCTTTTAATAGAGTACCGGACCAAAGCATTAACACTTAGTGAATACGTGAACTCCTCAAACTACGGTCATCACCAGGAAGTATCCCGACTATTGTCACTCCGAGGTTGCCGGATCATAACACGTAGTAGGTGAGTATTGACTTGCAAGATACGATCAAGAACACAAATATATTCATGAAAACATAATAGGTTCAGATCTGAAATCATGGCACTCGGGCCCTAGTGACAAGCATTAAGCATAGCAAAGTCATAGCAACATCAATCTCAGAACATAGTGGATACTAGGGATCAAACCCTAACAAAACTAAATCGATTACATGATAAATCTCATCCAACCCATCACTGTCCAGCAAGCCTACGAAGGGATTACTCACGCACGGCGGTGAGAATCATGAAATTGGTGATGGAGGATGGTTGATGATGACGAAGATGATGATCTCCACTCCCTGGAGCCCCGAACGGACTCCAGATCAGGTCTCCTGAGGAAGAACATGAGGTGCCGGCGGCTCCGTATCGTAAAATGTGATGAAATCTTTTCGCCGTTTTTTTGAATAAGAATATATGGAGTGGGAGTTGACATCGGTGGAGGTCCAGGGGGCCCACAAGGTAGGGGGCACGCCCCCAACCTTGTGTCCAGGGTGTGCCCCCCCTCCGATAGTTCTTTTTGCCAGTATTTTTACTATATTCTGAAAATAATCTCCGTGAAATTTCAAGTCATTCTGAGAACTTTTATTTCTGCACAAAGAATAACATGATGGCAATTCTGCTGAAAACATCTTCAGTCCGGGTTAGTTCCATTCAAATTATACAAATTAGAGTCCAAAACAAGGGCAAAAGAGTTTGGAAAAGTAGATACAGTGGAAACGTATCAACTCGCCAAGCTTAACCCATTGCCTGTCCTCAAGCAATTCAGTTGATAAACTGAAAGAGATAAATATTTTTTTAGAAACTCTGTTTGATCTTGTTGTTGCAAATATTTTAAGCCAGCATTCAAGTTTTCAGCAAAGATTATGAACTAACCACATTCACAATAACATTTAGGTATCATATTTACTCATATCAATAACATAATTAACTAGCGAGCAATAATAATAAGTCTCGGATCACAACACTTTTTCAAAACAATCATTATATAATATGACAAAGTGGTATGTCGCTAGCCCTTTCTGAGACCGCAAAACATAAATGCAGAGCACCTAAGAAGTTCAAGGACTGACTAGACATTGTAATTCATGGTTAAAGATATCTAGTCACACTCATAAACAATATTAATTAATAATAAAAGCATAGAAATGATAGAGGTGCTCTCCAGCTGGTGATTTTATAAGAGGATGACGACTCAGCAATAAAAGTAAATAGATAGGCCCTTCACAGAGGGAAGCAGGGATTTGTAGAGGTGCCAGAGCTCAAGTTTTTAAATCAGAGATGAATATAATATTGAGCGATATGCTTTATTTGTCAATGCTACGACCAAGAGTTCTCAATATCTTCCATGCTACATACATTATAGGCGGTTCCCAAACATAATGATAAAGTTATACTCCCCCTACACCATCAAACATACTTCACGGCCTATCTGAAACAACGGATGCCGTCCAAACCAACAACAGTCCTAGGGGAGCTTTGTTTAATTATTTGCGATTTTGTTTTTGATCTTTTGATCACAGGGCTGGGCATCCCGATTACCAGTCATTTTCTCGTGAATGACAAGCAGAGTCCACCCATCGTGAGAATAACCCACCTAGCATGGAAGATAAAGATAGCCCCTAGTAGCCACATGAGCGATTTGGGCATACAAAACAATTTTTTTTGAAGGTTTAGAGTTTGGCACATGCAAATTTACTTGGAACAACAGGTAAATACCGCATATAGGCAGGTATGGTGGACTCATATGGAACAACTTTGGGTTTATGGAAGTGGACGCACAAGCAGTATTCCTGCTTAGTACAGGTGAAGGCTAGAAAGAGACTAGGAAGCGACCAGCTAGAGAGCGACAACCGTCATAAACATGCTTTGAGATTAACCAGCATTGAGTGCAAGCATGAGTAGGATATAAATTACCATGAACATAAATATCGTGGAGTCTATGTTGATTTTGCTTCAACTACATGTGTAAACATGTGCCAAGTCGAGCCACTTAAATCATTCAAAGGAGGATACCATCCTATCATACTACATCACAACCATTTTAAAAGCATGTTGGCACGCAAGGTGAACCGTTATAAACTCCTAGCTGATTAAGCATGGAATGAGTAACTATAATCTCTAATTGTCATTGCAAACATGTTTCATTCATAATAGGCTGAATCAGGAATGACAAGCTAATCGTATTTACAAAAACAAAATAGGTCGAGTTCATACCAGCTTTTCTCCATCTTAATCATTTCATCATATATCATCATTATTGCCTTTCACTTGCACGACCGAACCATGTGAATAATAATAATAGTGCACGTGCATTGGACTAACCTGGAATATGCAAACATTTATTAAAAGGAGAAGACAAGGTAGTATGGGCTCTTGTTAGATCAACAATAATGCATATGAGAGCCACTCATCATTTTCATCGCGATCTTCTCCTCTAGTCCCTCAAAGGAAAAGAAAAGAATTTCAAAGAAACACATTAAAATGTTTTTGGAGTTTTTGTTTTCTGAAGAAAGCAAAACAAGAGAAAAACTATTTACACGAGAAAGCTCCCAGCAAACAAAAGAAGAATGAGAAATCTTTTTGGATTTTATTTTAATACTAACAACTACTAAGGAACAAGCAAGAAAGAAAAGACAAAAAGAAGCAAGAAATATTTTTGGGGTTTCCAAAGTTTTCCAAACGCACAAGAAGAAAGCGAGAAAAATAAACTAACATGGATAATACAATGAAAAAGTATGAACACCGATAGCTAGAATGAATGTGTGAACATGAATGTAATGTCGGTGAGAAATACATACTCCCCCAAGCTTAGGTTTTTGGCCTAAGTTGGTCTAGGGCCATGGCTCAAAGTAGTTCTCTCTTGGATACTGAGGTGGATCCCGAGGGTTCCACCGGAGCTCGTGCGTCTCCCACTGAAAGATAGGCTCGTGATAAGGATCAAGGACTGGTGCTGGCTCAGGCACTTAGGGTTGTGGAAGTCCCCAAAATATGTAGATGTCCTCGGGCCAAATAGTGTACCTGCCTGAATGAATATCTAACAAAGAAGGTGCAGGCAAAGTAATAGTCTAAGAAGTATTCTGACTGAATATCAAATTATAAATAAGCCTCTTTTCCTCACCAGAATGAAAAAATTTATGCGCTACCATGCTGTCATAATCTAAATAAATACTGGGTAGCAATTTCTCCTTTTTTCATAATGCCTATGGGTATCTCAAAGCGTCGAGCAAGGCGAGAGGCGAAGTTACCTCCGAAAATAAGACGCTTAGCACGGTTTAAACTCAAACATTTAGCAACTAGAGCGCCTAAACTAGAAGTTCTACGATGAAGTAAAGCATGGCACAAAATGGCAAGGTCAGGGGCACTAAGGCCTCCACTCTCTCCACGGCCAATCAAACATCTCCTGGCAAATAATGAATAATAGCGTAAGACAGGAAAATGTAAACTGTCCACTCTCGCTTCTGACACCCTTCTCCTTTCCCCTATGGTAACTAAATCAATAAAATTTTCCACATCTCTAGGACATCGTTCTTCGGCGCTGCCTTCATAAGGAAGTTTACACACCTCACAAAAGTCATAAAGCGTCATCTCCTTGTGCTCATCATATAAATCAAATTCGACCTAAGGTGGTGATCTCCTAGCATGAAAATGAAAAATTTGCAGAAATGTATTAGTTAGGAGGAGATACTGATCACACTAGTTGCGGAGGAAGTCAGTGATGCCTGCATTCCCGGCCAAATAATAGAAATCCTCATAAATTTCAGCTGCCTCTAAGAATGCATCACATGGCCATTCACACGCCCGAATCTCTGTGGCACAAGGAAGATTGCACCTGGGCTTCTCCTTCTCCTCATTCTCCTTTTCCTTCGAACCCCGGCACGAGGAGCCTCTCAACAATCTCCTCAACATTTTATTTCTCTGAAAAAATTCTGAAATTTTTATTGACTTAAAATAAAAGTGAACCATACTCAACAAAATTGATAGCAACTACTCCTACAAGTGTCTAGAGGCTATATCATGCAACAAAACTACTTTCGACCATATAAATTTGACATGCAAGCTCAAGAACAAGGTCACTACAGCAACAAAAAATTGCAATAAATAAAACACTAGAACAAAAACTAATTGGACCATTGGAGGAGTCACATACCGAAGAACAATCCCCCAAAACAGTTTTGCAAATGATGATTTGTGCAAGTAGATCGAAAATGGCAGCAAGATGAGCTGGAACACGGGTTTGAGCTATGAGATGATTTTTTCTGGAGGAAGAATGAGAGGATGGCTGCTGGAATAAGTAGAGGGGGCCACGTAGGGCCCACAAGGACAGGGGGCGCGCCTAGGGGGTTAGGGCGCGCCCCCCACCCTTGTGGCCCACTGGTGCAGCCCCCTCGTGCATTCTTAGTGCCAAAAATCTTAAAATATTCTAAAAAATCATATTAAATTTTCAGGGCATTTGGAGAACTTTTATTTTTGGGACATTTTTTATTACACAGATAATTCAGAAAATAGACAGATAATACTAGTTTTGCTTTATTTAATCTAAATAATTGAAAGTAAAAGGTGGGTACAGAAGGTGGTGCTATCTAAATTTATCCATCTCATGCTCATCAAAAGGAATCCGTCAACGAGGTTGATCAAGTCTCATTAACAAACTTCTGTCGAATAACCTAACAATGGAGAATTTTCGAATAACACTAGGTTACCTCAATGGGGATATGCATGTTTCCAACAATAAGAATATCATGTTTCTTCTTGAAAGTAGGAAGAGGGAATTCAAAACCTCCAATAGTGATAGCTGGATTTTTTTCAATAGAAGTGATGCCATTAATTCGAGGTTGTTTCTTCGGAAAGAGTACCGTGTGCTCATTACCATTAACATGAAAAGTGACATTGCCCTTGTTTCCATCAATAACAGCCCCTGCAGTATTAAAAAGGGTCTACGAAGGATAATCTACATGTTGTCGTCCTCGGGAATATCAAGGATAACAAAGTCCGTTAAGATAGTAACATTTGCAACCACAAGAGGCACATCCTCACAAATACCGATGGGTACAACAGTTGATTAATCGACCATTTGCAAATAGATTTCAGTAGGTGCCAATTTATTCAAATCAAGTCTACAATACAAAGAGAAAGGCATAACACTAACACCGGCTCCAAGATCACATAAAGCAGTTTTAACACAGTTTCCTTTAATGGAGCATGGTATAGTAGGTATCCCTGGATCTCCAAGTTTCATTAGCATTTGATACGTCTCGAACGTATCTATAATTTATGAAGTATTCATGCCAGGTTTATAACAAATTTATATGGTTTTGGTATGATTTGCATGGAACTAACCCGGACTGACGCTGTTTTCAGCAGAACTACCATGATGTTGTTTTTTGTTCAGAAATGAAAGTTCTCCAAATGAGCTGAAACTTTTTGATGATTTTTTATGGAACAAAGGAGACCCCTGAAGCTTCGTGGGAGGGCCAAAAGAGCCACGAGGAGGGAACAACCCACCAGGGCGCGCCTGGTGGGCCTGGCTCGCCCTGGTGGGTTGTGCTCACCTCGAGGCCCATCCGGACATGAGACCAACGCCAAAAATTCCTATAAATAGAGAAACCATCAAAAATAACCCTAGATCAGAAGTTCTGCCACTTCAAGCCTCTATAGTCCACGAAAAAACAATATAGACCCTTTCGGGCACCCTGCCAGAGGGGGAAATCATCACCGATGGCCATCTCCATCATCCAGGCGGCCATTATGATGAGGAGGGAGTAGTCCACCCTCGGGGTTGAGTGTTTGTACCAGTAGCTATGTGTTTAATCTCACTCTCTCTCTCTCTCTCTCTATCTATCTATCTATCTCTATCTCATGTTCTTGACATTCACAATCTTGATGTATCATAGGCTTTGTTAATATAGTCGGATCATATGGTGTTTTCCCCTCTCTATGTTGTGATGAATTGAGTTTTCCCTTTGAGATTTCTTTGGATTGAATACTTTTATGGATTTGAGAACACTTGATATATGTCTTGCAATTGAATACTCATGGTGACAATGGGGTATTTGTCGGTGTATTTGGATCGACACCTATGAGATCACAAGAATCCCTACTACGGTTGCGGGCCGTGGGGTTGAGAGAAGAGCGGATCTAACAGTCAGGACACGGTTCCTTTACCCAGGTTTGGGCCGCAAAGATGCGTAAAACCCTACTCCTGCTTTGGTGGATTATATGTTGTGTTCTTTCAGCTAATGAGGAGCTCCAAAAGAGTCGTGAGGAGTTCTAAAAAGCCGAATCCTCCTCCTGGTCGCCTCAGGCCTCCTTTTATAGGGAAAAGGGGTCGCCACCGTGGCACACGGGAGGTGGAAAGGGTACAGTGATGCGAGGTTATCCCTCGCATTACAGGACAAGGTGCATTTAATGCGCTCAAGTTAGGTGTCCTTGCTTTATCGGGGACGAGGGGAGATGTCCGTCTTGTCCGTCGCCGCCCCTCCTCGTGTTGACACGCGCCCTGGCCAGTAGTGCCTGAGGTGCCATGTAGGCAGACAGGCAGCTGAGGTGGTGCAACGACGGGTCTCCACAAAGATCTGTGGGTTGCCACGCAGGAGCCTGTCCAGCTGGTTGGGTCGGCAGCTGCGTGGGTCGGTGGAAACTCGGTTGGTGCGGGCTTGACGGTGGCCCCGCGGGTGTCCTTGGCAAGGGCCTTGCCGGGGCTCCGGCAAGGGTCCTGCCATGGCGCCTGCTGTCATCCCCGGCAAGGTGCTTGCCGGAGGCCTTGTGCTTCTCCTTGGCTGGAATCCCGCCAAGGGTCGTCATCTTCTTAACTTGTATCTGATCTTGAATGTATTCACAAAGATCTGCATGCCACCATGGGGATATCTCCCGAATCCTCACCCCATGGGGGTAGTGGACTCAAGGGTGATCCGCTCCGTAGGCGTGGGGCGAGCTGCCGCGGCAAGGGTCTTGCCGGGGCTGCCAAAGCTGGCCCCGGCAAGGGTCTTGCCGGGGAGAGCCACTTCGTCCCTTTGCTCTTTGTGGTCTTGTTCTTGGTGTTGCTCCAGTCTCCATCAAGCTTTGGTCTTACACTGGCTCACCTCCCTTGCCATGCTTGGTGTGGTGGTGTCCGTGGCTTAGAATGCCCGTGCACAGTCATAGGGGTACAAAAAGTTCTTGTCTTTGTTTCTCCGGTAGAAATCTTGGGGCACTCTTTGAAGTTCTTTGTGTTGGATTGAGTATTATGAATATGAATTTGCTTTGGTGTTAGTTTAGTACGAACTCTTGATAGACCGATCGGAAAGAATAACTTGTGTTATTTTAGTACGAACTCTTGATATATCGATCGGAAAGAATACCTTGTGTTATTTTAGTATGAACTCTTGGATAGATCGATCGAAAATAATAGCAACAAACAATTCATTCTTATGTTCTCCGCTAGATAGGAACTTTGGAGTGATTCTTCATCGCACGTTGAGGGATGATTATGTGATAAAATTATATTAGCATTGTTGAGAGATTGCACTAGCGAAAGTACGGATCCTAGGCCTTGTTTTCAAGTATTGCAATACTGTTTGTGCTCCGTTTTATCACTTGCTACCTTGCTATTTTTTATTGTTACTATTACAAAAACCAATATCTCTTCGCTGAACTAGTGCACCTATACAATTTACCATTGTATTGGGTGTGTTGGGGACACAAGAGAATTTTTATTATTTGGTTGCAGGGTTGTTTGGGAGAGACCATCTTCATCCTACACCTCCTACTTATTGATAAATCTTAGGTCATCCACTTGATGGAAAATTGCTACTGTTCTACAAAACTCTGCACTTGGAGGCCCGACACGTGTCTACAAGAATAAAGTTGCGTAGTAGACATCAAGCTCTTTTCTGGCGCCGTTGTCGGGGAGGTGAGTACTTGAATGTATATCTTTAGATCTTGCAATCGAATCTTTTAGTTTCTTGTTTTATTACTAGTTTGGTTTATAAAAAGAAAACTAGAAAAATGGAATTGAGGTTGCATCATATTATTGATCATCTTTATAATATCTTTCTTGAAAATGATGGATCGGAAAATTGTGCTCTATTGTTAGAAGAAGAAGTCAATAAAATGTTTGGCACAAAATATTTGAATAATGAGCATGATTGCAATGTTTTTAGTACTCCCTCTGTTCACTTTTATAAGACCTTGAAGACATTTCAGACAATGTACAAAACAGCCCATTTTGAGTTGTCTGAAATGACTTACAAAAGTGAACGGAGGGAGTATGAATTCTTTGAATATCCATGATGCTCATGATATGCAAAGCTACAAGCTTGGGGATGCTATGTTAGATGAAGATGCTATTTTTAGTTCCCCAAGTTTTGATGAGAAAATTTATTATGATGATAGCATGCCTCCTGTTTATGATGATTATATTGATGGAATTGGATTTGGAGAGGTTGTGACTTTATTTAATGATGAATCCACTACTTCGGAGGATGTTTCAATTGACTACGATAACAAAGTTGCTATATATGATGATTATGGTGATGACATGTATGCTATATTGAATAATGATAACCATGAAACTTATCATCGTGACTTTAATTTTCAATCTCATGATAGTTATTTTGTTGAGTTTGCTCCCACCACTATTCATGAGAATAAATTTGCTTATGAGGAGAGTAACAAAATTTCTATGGTTTTGCATCATGAAAATAGTGATTTATGTGATGGCTATATTGTTGAATTCATTCATGATGCTACTGAGCATTACTATGATAGAGGAACTTATGCTTGTAGGTATTGCAATAATATCAAGTTTCCTCTCTATGTGTTGAAAATATTGAAGTTATGCTTGTTTCGCCTTCCTATGCTAGTTGATTCTTGCTCCATAAATTATGTGCTCACAAAATACCTATGCATAGGAAGTGGTTTATACTTAAATGTGCTAGTCATATTCTTCATGATGCTCTCTTTGTGTTTCAATCTTTATCTTTTATGTGAGCATCATTGAAATCATCATGCCTAGCTAAAAGGCATTAAAGAAAAGCGCTTGTTGGGAGACAACCCAACACTTATACCTACTGTTTTTGTGTGTTAACATGATTATGATACTGTAGTAATCATGTTTCATAGCTTTTGTTTCAATAAAGTGCCAAGCAAAGCCTTAGGATCATGTTGGGTGATAGTAGATTCGATCTTGCTGAAAAAATAGAAACTTTTGCGCTCACGAGAAAAATTCTCTTTTTTAACAGAAGAGTGCTTTTGAGTTGATTCTTTTTGCAGAAGATTAATAGATAAATTTTTCACGTGTTCCAATTTTTTTCAAGATTTTTATAGTTGCAGAAGTATGGTGAATGTTCAGATCATTACAGACTATTCTGTTTTTGACAGATTCTGTTTTCAATGTTTAGTTTGCTTGTTTTCTAGTTTCTATGGCTTATATTGATCAATATAAATTGTTGAAATGAAATGCTACAGTAGGCATTGTGTGATAACAATTATGAATCTTGTCTTTGACAGTACCCAAAATGAATGATTTGTTTCATAATACTAACCCATCTCACGAAGTTTTGTTAAGTTTTGTGTGATTGAAGTTTTCAAGTTTTGGGTGAGATGTTGATATGAGGAGAATAAGGAGTGGCAAGACCCTAAGCTTGGGGATACCCAAGGCACCCCAAGGTAATATTCAAGGAATACTGTCAGGACCGGGTTTTCGGGATATAAACTTCCCAAAAGCGGGCCTTGTGCTCACCAGCCCCAGGATTTACTGTTAGCTGATGAGGCACCAACTGGTTACAGAATCTCCAAGAAAAATACAAGATATGCAGTACAAGACCATTATGGCCTGTGTGTACAACACAAGGTTTCTAGTGGATGATGGCGGAAGCGATTTGCGGTTCGTCGGGGACTATGGGACTCCATTTCCCACAGGAACAGCTGACCGGGTTCACTCCTATCTTCGCGAGGCTGCTAACTCCATTCCGCAGGTTCCGGGGCTGTCATAGCATTCATCCTTCCCACGCAAGGAATCTGGCCAAGACAATAGCCAGGGACAAGCCAGTGAGTACTTTGAATGTACTCGCAAACATTTTGCACATGGGTGAGATATAAACATGTTCGAGAATAATGTTGATCACGATGATAATACTGATATGACGGTCCATAATGCAAGTAGCTCATTTGTATAAAAAGGCATATGCAATCAGAGAGTGATAATAGAATAAATAACAAACATGCCACAGTCGGGCGTCTGAGCGACACCATGGAAAGGGCTTAAAAGGAAAATAAATAACAAGCATGCCACAGTCGGGCGTCCGAGCGACACCACTGAAAGGGCTTATAAAGAAAGTAACAAGAATGCCACAGTCGGACGTCTGAGCGACATCACAGAAAGGGCTTATAAATAAAATAACAAGAATGCCACAGTCGGACGTTTGAGCGACATCACAGAAAGGGCTTATAAAGAAAATAACAAGAATGCCACAGTCGGACGTCTGAGCGACATCACAGAAAGGGCTTATAAAGAAAATAACAAGAATGCCATAGTCGGACGTCTGAGCGACATCACAGAAAGGGCTTATAAAGAATAAACATAAATCATGGTGAATATCCAGGTGGTAGTGTCGGTGTACTAAGATAGGGGTACCTTAGTACCCCAACTTGTGCACGGGCAGTAGCAGCTTCCCGCGGCAGGGTCTACCACGCGCTTGCCGGAAACCTTTCCGGTCCTTATTAAGCCATTCAAGAACAAAGTATACAAGTCAGAAGATCAAGGCCCCGGTAAGGAGGAGCTTGCCGGGAAGGCCGCACCAGGCTCAAGATCATCACATTAACACAAGACCCTGGCAAGAGGAGCTTGCCAGGAAGACCAGAAGACTGCATCTCAGAAGACATGCCTCGGCGCACCCTGCGCCCCGGCAGGACCCGGGGAGCGACAAGCTTCCGGGCCCGGCAAGATCAAGACCCCGGCAAGGTGCTTGCCGGGGGAAGCCTGCGCTGTGTGCCCGCGCTCCAGCTCATCGGTCCACGCGTCGCCCTAGGGCCCTTCCAGGGACGCGTGGCGGATGGCTGTGCAGCCTGGGGGACACGGTGGCGCACCACGGTGACGAGGCTACCGCCGTGGCGAAAGGAGACGCATGGACAGACGCTTTTGGGGTCGACGGTGACGGGCATTTAATGCCCTTGTCCCCCACTGTCAAAGTTAGGTGGTGACCACTGTTCATCCACTGTTCACGCACTATTCCCGCACTGTTACAACTACCACCACAATTACATTTTTGCCCTCCTCTACGTTGACACCTGTCGGTGACCCCTTGAGCTATAAAAGGAGGCCCATGCACAACGTAGAAAGGGTTCGGAACCTAGATAGCTCTCTTGCTCGGTGTAGCTAGTTCTTCAAGCTCCCGAGCCCAAAAACTCAATACAATCCAAGCAGGAGTAGGGTTTTACGCGTCCGCGCGGCCCGAACCTGGGTAAACTGCCCGCGTGTTCTCCTCGATCTACTCTTCGTGCTCCCTCCGCTCCCTTACCGCAACGTAGAAGGGGCTCCGGTCCCATAGGTGCTCGTGGGAGGACAGTTTCCCCCGACATCTTTGGCGCGCCAGGTAGGGGGCGTCGAGGTTTTGCGAACCTGATCCGGCGCTCACGCGGGCGCATTCTTCATCAACTTCTCCAGCCACATCAACTTCATCAGCAACAGCATGGCCCCGAAGAAGAAAGCTTCGGAGGTCGCGGGCCCGTCTGCATCGATCCCACCACCACCAGAACCAACGGTCGGTGGAGGAGATGCTGGCGGAAGGGTGGTCGCCGGCGAGGAAACTCGCGGCGCCACCAAATCCAAGGACAAGACGGACGACCGAGCCTCGGTGTCCGTAGACGCACCACGTCCATCTCAGCAGACGACCGGCCAGCAGCGCCGTGGTACAGGAGGTACCATCCGCTTGTTGGGCCAAGGACAAACCGGAGGGTCGCGGGACGCTCAAGGCCATCGCCCTGGCACGAGCAAGGCGCGGTCGCCGGGGCGGGAGACTGCTCCTTCTAACCCTGTTAGGAGTCCAAGCATATCTCGCTCCTCGCACCGCTCGCTGCCGCTCCCCTCCTCTCCAGCAGAAGCTCTCGCAAGAGCACAACTGCTCCTCGACTTCCCTCCAGTGGCAGACAAGGCCGAAGACTGGAGGGCGACGATCCAAAGCCTCATCGCCTTCGCCAACAACGACACGCCGCAGCAGCCGGCGACATCGCGGCCACGGCAAGTCGACCAGATGAAGGCCGACGGCGACAAGACCGCCGGGGGTGCAACCACCGTGCACTCCCCACCGCGAAAGCAGAAGACGCCTCCCCGCCGGATTAACGTCGACGACAATTCCACGGCGTCGTCGGATCCGCGGGCTCGTCGGGACCAGCGCCAAGTCCTCGACGATCGGCGACAAGAGGATGCTCGGACGACAATCGAGCGCCGACGAGAAGCCCGGCGACAATCGGACCAGCGCGCTGGGACCGCTGTTGACACACCCGCGCCCGGTGAGCCAGGCGACTTGCCGTACGCGGCAGGTTGCCCTGTGTTTACCCGTGAGCTGCGGCGCGTCCAGTGGCCCAGCATGAAAAATTTCAAGCCCGACGTACCCGAGAAGTACGACGACAAGACGCACCCCTCGGAGTTCCTCAGCATCTACACCATCACGGTGCAGGCTGGCGGGGGACACGACGAGAAGATACTAGCTAATTACTTCTCGCTAGTGCTTAAGCCGAACGTTCGTTCTTGGCTTATGCACTTGCCGGAAGGCTCCATTTCTTCGTGGGCAGATCTGTGCCACCAATTCGTTGGCGCCTTCACAGGCGGCCACAAACCCCACGGCCAGGAGAGTGATCTCCACATCTTGGCCTAGAAGGAAGGAGAACCCCTGCGCAAGTACATTCAACGGTTCAGCCGCGTGCAGCACAACATTCCCGACGTCCACCCTGCTGCGGTTATCAGCGCGTTCCACCAGAACGTGCGTAACCGCCGCATGGGAGAAGAGATGGCCATGACCAAGATCCGGGATGTCAGCGAGCTCTACGCTCTGGCTGACAAGTGCGCGCGCGCCGAAGAGGGGAGGAGACTCCCCGGAGAGGATACTGGCGCAGGGGGAAGCGACAGCGACGACGCCGCCCCGGCAAAGAAGAGCCGGCGGCGGAACAACAGAAGAAAGAAGAACAAGGAAGTGCTGGTCGTCGAGCAGTCCGGCAAGGAGGCTCCTGCCAAGAAGGCACAGGCTGGCGGCTCCGGCAAGGAGCCTGCCCCTGTAGCGGCAGCCGACAAGCAGGACGGCTCCGACAAGCAATATTGCAAGATCCACCGCACCAAGGGTCATGACCTTTCGAACTGCAAGCGCGTCGAGTATCTCGTAGAGCAGCAGAAAGCTGAATACGAGCGGCGCGACAAGGAGAAGGCCCAAGGAGGCGGGGGAGAGCCAAGCAAGAAGCGGCCATTCAATGGCCGGGGAGGACGCCGCGGCAAGGCCAAGCAGCGGCAAGGTGATCGACCTCCCCGGGGCCGCGACAAGGATGAGGAAGAAGACGACGACGACGACGACATGGAGGAAGGTGATAACAGCGAGCAGGAGTTCTAGAAGGCCACAGAAGTTCTGTGTGTCGACGGAGGCGCCTCTCTGCATACTTCCCACCGCCAACTCAAGCAGTGGGTGCGGGAAGTAAATGCAGCTGAGCCGCCCGTTGAGTCACGCAGGCTCCTGAAGTGGTCCAGCACACCCATCATTTTTGATCTTGAGGATCACCCTGACCGCACAACAGCGGTCGGGTGCTTGCCGATGTTGGTCTCACCAACAATCCGCAACCTTAAGGTCACCAAAATGTTGGTTGACGGCGGGGCCGACCTGAACTTGATCTCCTCAGCTGTGATCAAGAAACTCCAGATCCCAGACGGCGAGCTAGAAGAAACCGGGTCGTTCCAGGGAATAAACCCGGGATGGAGCAAGCCCAAAGGGAAGATCACTCTGCCAGTGACCTTTGGCGGGGAACTTAACTTCAGGACGGAGAGGATAACCTTTGACGTGGCCGATATCCCATTGTCATACAATGGGATACTTGGACGTCCTGCCCTCGCAAGGTTCATGGCAGCTTCCCACTATGCCTACAACGTACTCAAGATGCCGGGGCCGATAAGCATCATCTCTGTCCCTGGCGACAAGAAGGACGCGCTTATCTGCGCCGACAAGATATACCGGGATGCAGCAGCCGCAACGGAGAGCAACACACTTGCCGCTGAAGCTCCCGGGGGGAAGAAGACCAAGACCAAGTCCGGCAAGTGCTCTGGGGCCCACTCCGGCAAACGCACCTCTTCGGAGTGCTGCGCTGCCGTCGAGGACGTTCCATCGAGCTCCACCGGCAAGTGCAAGAAGGGGATGGCCGCTCCACCGGCAACCAAGAAGGTGTCCGCCAAGGAGGACGGCACTGGTGGTACCTTCACCATCAGTGCTACGCTTGATAACAAATAGGAAAGCGCGCTCGTTGCCTTCCTGCGGGCGAATGTCGATGTGTTTGCGTGGCAACCATCTGACATCCCCGGCGTTCCCAGGAAGGTGATTGAGCACAAGCTTGCTGTTTGTCCTCATGCGCGGCCCGTCAAGCAGAAGGTCAGGAAGCAAGCCGTGGAGCGCCAAGAATTCATCGCCGAAGAAATCAAGAAGCTAGAAGCAGCAGGCCTGGTTAGAGGCGTGATCCATCCAACGTGGTTAGCCAATCCAGTTGTCGTGCGTAAGGCCAACGGGAAGTGGAGACTGTGTATAGACTTCACTGATGTGAATAAAGCATGTCCCAAGGATCCATTTCCCTTGCCGCGCATTGACCAGATTGTTGACTCCACCGCCGGATGTGAGCTTCTTTCCTTCCTTGATGCATACTCAGGTTACCACCAGATATTCATGGCCAAGGAAGATGAAGAGAAGACTGCATTCATTACTCCATGCGGCACGTATTGCTTCATACGCATGCCCTTTGGATTGAAGACCTTGCCGCGCATTGACCAGATTGTTGACTCCACCGCCGGATGTGAGCTACTTTCCTTCCTTGATGCATACTCAGGTTACCACCAGATATTCATGGCCAAGGAAGATGAAGAGAAGACTGCATTCATTACTCCATGCGGCACGTATTGCTTCATACGCATGCCCTTTGGATTGAAGAATGCAAGCTCAACATTTGCAAGGGTGGTGCACACTGCTTTTGAGCCACAGATACACAGAAATGTAGAAGCCTACATGGATGACATAGTGGTCAAGAGCAAAAGCAAAGATACCCTGATACAAGATCTGGAAGAAACATTTGAGAATCTGCGCAAGATCCAGCTTAAGTTGAACCCCGAGAAGTGCGTCTTCGGAGTCCCCTCCGGCAAGCTTCTCGGGTTCTTCGTGTCCCAGAGGGGGATTGAAGCCAATCCCGACAAGATAAAAGCCATCGAGCAGATCGAAGCCCCGAAGCGCGTCAAGGACGTAAGGAGACTTGCAGGTTGTGTAGCTGCCCTCAGTAGGTTCATTTCAAAGTCTGCAGAACGCGCCCTGCCTTTCTTCAAAATCTTGAAGAAGGCAGGTCCTATGAAATGGACTCCGGAAGCGGAGGCAGCGCTGCAGGACTTGAAAGGATACCTATCCTCCACTCCAATACTTGTCGCACCTAGGCCACAAGAGAAGTTGTTGCTGTACCTAGCAGCAACCAATCAAGTGGTTAGTGCTGCGTTAGTAGCGGAGAGGGAGGCGGATGAGGAGTCTGCACCACCGGCAAGCGAATCCAGCGACAAGCAGGGGGCTTCTCCGACAAGCTCTGGCTCCGACAAGGACAAGTCTGCGCAGGAACAAGGAGAAGTGCGAAAGAAGAGGTGCAGCGCCCAGTGTATTTTGTAAGCTCCCTCTTGCAGGGGGCTAGATCAAGATACTCTGGGGTGCAGAAGTTGCTTTTCGGCCTCCTCATGGCCTCGAGAAAGCTGCGTCATTATTTCCAAGCACACGAGATAACAGTGGTCACTCGCTTTCCGTTGAAGAGGATATTGCAGAATCCAGAAGCAACAGGCAGGATCGTCGAGTGGGCACTGGAGCTGTCAAGCTTTGGTCTCAAGTTTGAGAGTACTTCAACCATACAGAGCCGAGCTTTGGCAGAATTCATAGCCGAATGGACCCCAACGCCCGATGAAGAAGTTCCAGAGACAAGTGTCCCCGTACAAGAAGCAAGCAGTGAATGGGTAATGTACTTTGATGGTGCCTTCTCGCTGCAAGGCGCCGGTGCCGGTGTGGTACTCATAGCGCCCACCGGAGAGCACCTCAAGTATGTTGTCCAGATGCACTTTCCCAAGGAGCAAGCGACAAACAATACTGCTGAGTATGAAGGTTTGCTTGCCGGCCTCAGGATTGCGGCCGAGCTTGGGATCAAGAAGTTGATTGTGCGGGGAGATTCTCAGTTGGTGGTCCGACAAGTTAACAAGAGTTACCAGAGCCCTTTGATGGAAGCCTATGTTGATGAAGTGAGGAAGCTTGAAGAACACTTTGAAGGTCTGCAAATGGAGCACGTTCCAAGAGCTCAGAATGACATTGCAGATGGACTTTCAAAGTGTGCTGCGATGAAGTTACCTGTGGAACCAGGGACCTTCCTGCTCAAGCTAACTCAACCATCCGTTACACCATCAATTGGGCAAAACAAAAAGAGAAAGTTGGTCTCCGGCGACTACTTGTCGGCGGATCTTCCAGAAGCCGCCGCCAAGGTCCCCAAGATCAACAACCAAGATGCTGAGGAACAGTTTGCTCCTGCAGATCTTAGGGTCTATACAGTTGAAGCAAGCGTTCCCGACAAGCCCTGCCCCGGCAGGCTTGCCGGGGGACCATCAGCTCCGGCAGAACTGGAGGTTCATGCCGTAGAAGCTGGGGTTCCAGCAGCGGCCCTCATGCCTTTGGTCCTTGCCGTTGAGCCTCGGGCTCCGGCATGGGCACAGCAGATCGTCCGTTTTCTGCAAACTGGAGAACTTCCCGACGACCCAGAAGAAATAGAGAAAATAACCAGGCAGTCAAGTATGTACCAGTTTGTTGACAATGAACTGTACAGAAGAAGGCTCAATGGTGTCAGGTTGAAGTGCATTTCCAGAGAAGATGGACAAAAGTTGTTGGCAGAGATACATGAAGGCATATGTGGTCACCACATTGGCGCAAGGGAACTTGCCGGGAAGGCGTTCCGGCAAGGGTTCTTCTGGCCAGAAGCCCTCCAGGATGCAACTGCACAAGTAACCAAGTGTGAAGCGTGCCAGTTCCATGCCAAGCAAATTCATCAGCCAGCTCAAGCTCTCCAAACGATCCCTTTGTCCTGGCCCTTCTCGGTTTGGGGGCTCGATATCCTCGGCCCCTTCCCCTGTGCTGTCGGGGGCTTTGAGTACTTGTACGTTGCAATCGACAAGTTCACAAAGTGGCCAGAAGTGGAACCGGTGAGAAAGGTGACGGCACAGTCAGCAGTCAGGTTCTTCAGGTCGATTGTTTGCCGTTTCGGAATCCCTAACATGATCATCACCGACAACGGCACACAGTTCACTAGTCGCACCTTCATGCACTACGTCCAAGACCTTGGCGCCAAGGTCTGTTTCGCTTCTGTTGCTCACCCGAGGAGCAATGGTCAAGCGGAGAGGGCCAATGCTGAAGTGCTGCGCGGACTCAAGACAAGAACCTTCGACAGGCTGTGCAAGTGCGGAAGAAACTGGATAGAGGAGCTGCCGGCGGCTCTTTGGTTAATCAGGACGACACCAAGTCGAGCCACCGGACAGACACCCTTTGCTCTTTTCTGTGGAGCAGAGGCAGTTCTCCCCACGGAACTCGTATACGGATCTCCTCGAGTACTCGCTTATGATGAGCTCGAGCAAGAGCAACTGCGTCAAGATGATGCACTGCTCCTTGAGGAGGAACGTCTCCAGGCTGCTGTACGAGCTGCTCGATACCAGCAAGCCTTGCGCCGCTATCATAGCCGCAAGGTCAAGGCCAGGAGTCTCGAGGAAGGCGACCTTGTTCTTCGGCGTGTTCAGTCCGCCAAGAATTCCAACAAGTTGACGCCGAAGTGGGAAGGCCCTTATCGGGTGAGACAAGTCACAAGGCCCGACGCTGTCCGCCTTGAGACCGAAGAAGGCTTACCGGTGAGCAACTCCTGGAATATAGAGCATCTTCGCAAGTTTCACCCATAAGGCGCGGTTGCCGTGATCCGCTCCGGCAACCACCTTTTGTACGAGTCTTGCCGCTGTTGCATGTAAACCTTTGTACAAAGCCGGGCGCAGAACCCGTGCATCAGTAAAGTATTTGTGCTTCGCGCCTATTTGCCATTTTCTGTGCTTTTCTTTGGTTATTAGCATGCATTATTTGGCATTTTGTGCAACGCACATCCCCGGTAAGCACTAGCAAGCCATCAGGCCATATACTTGTTTTCCCTCCTCTTTTTCTTTCCCTCTAAAGCAGAAGGAATATTCCTCGCGCACAAGTTTGCTGGGGGGGAAGGAGGTGGAGGATGAACCAAGTGCTGTTCAAGAAAGAGAAGCCTTGTCGGGGAACAAGCAATATATGAAAGCTAAGTTACCAGAATTTGAGCAGTTCAAATTTTTAAATTTTAGTTATCTTCCTTGAACAACCACACTTTGTATGGTAAACCTGTGCGCGAAGGAACCTATCCGTGGCTAGCCGCACCCTTACTTTGTTTTCGAGTACGCTCAACGACTTAAGCGAGCTGCGACAAGTGTCGCGCCCTTGTTTCGTTTTCGAGTTCGCTCAACAAGCTAAGTGCGTTGCGACTAGCTGCGGCAAGGTTACTTGCCGGTAAGGCCTTTGCCAGCAGGCTGCTCAGAGTCCAGCACTCAGCGCTCGCGGCAAGGGCCTCTTGCCGGCAAGTTTCCTAAAAGCGTAGGGTAAAAAGCATACAAAGTAAAGGACCAAAAGCAAGGGAGATAGCACCGCATTGATTGCTCGAAAATAAGATAGTATATTAGAGAGATAGCTTGTCGCAATGACTAATAGATTCATGTTCATGGCACACTTTGCAGCAGCAAAGGAAACAGAAAGAAAGAGGCCTAATCTACGCGGTCGCCTTCACGCCTGGAGATCTTGTTCACCTTGGCGATGATATGGGCGACCTGCGCCTTCAGCGCCTCCAGATCTGCGTCGGCCGGCAAGCTGCGGAGGACGTTGACGAGATTAATGCCGGGGTTGCGGTAGACAATCTTCGTCAAGACGCGTTCCAAGGTACCCGCGCAGAGCTGGCGCGACTCCTCGGCCAGCTGCGCGGGGAGCTTCTCCTGCAGCCGTGCTAGTGCCGGCGCGATCCCCCTGAAGAAAAGGCTTAACTTGGCGCTGTGGGGGAGAATCGGGTCCGGAGAGTACACAAGGTGCTCCACCCTCAGCGCCATCAGCTCCTTGTCAATATTAGCAGCAGAGGCGACCATATCGTCGGTCCACTGCTCCACGGCCCGGCTGAAGTTGTTCGCTGAAGTGGCGGCGCTCTCCACTAGGCCTCGTTCCTTGCGGAGCTCGTCCTTCAGCTTCGTTTCCCGGTCCCGAGCAGCGTCAAGTGAATCAGTCAAGGTGGAGACCTTCAACTCCAAGTCGGCGATTGAATCTTTAGCAGCAGTAAGCTCGTCGCCTTTCTTGGAGAGGCATACCTGCAAGTCTGAGTTGGTATGGGCGTCCTTCTCCCGCTCTATGTTGAGCGCGGTGACCCTGTCCTCGCTCGCCTTCAGGTACTGCTCCAGTTGCTCCACCTTGAGCTCCAGGTCCCTCTTGGCAGTTTCCGCGGCGGCAGCAGCTTCCTTTGCCTCCTTCAGGGCCCCGCCAAGAGCCTGCTCTCGGGCGGTGAGCTCGTCGTCATGGGCGTCGAGCTCAACCTTCCGCTGGTTGAGCGCTCCTTCTCGCCGGGACAGCTCTTCACCAACCAGTCGCTGCTGCTCCTCGGCCTCAGCTTTCTCCAGGAGGAACTCTTGCTGCTCTCCGGCAAGCCTTTCGCGCTCCTCCGCCAAGTCGCGGAGGGCTGCCTGGTTGGCGGCGCGGAGTTCGGCAGCGCGCTTCTCCAAATCGACTCCAGCCTTGGCGGCAAGAGCTTCCCGGGAGTCCACCTTCGCCTGCCTGGCCCGGTAAAGGGCCAGGAGCCGGCGAAGCAGCTTCTCCTCTTCGGGCTCGTTGCTCCCTCCGGGCGCTTCAACGATCTTCAACCCCGCGGAGGCGAGGACCTCTCCATCAAAGGTCTCTCCCTCCACGGGGGCTCGCGACGAGGACCCCCAAGGAACTTGTATGAAGACGCCATTGGGGGCCTCGAGATAGACACCTGGCTGCTCCTTGGCGGCGGAGGGGTCGGCGGCCGGTGCAGCGCTTGACGCTCCTGCTGCCTCCGGGCCAGCAGTGTGGTCACCGTCCCCCTACCCGGCCGCCGCGTCTGCGGTCGGGGCGGTCTCCTCAGCGGCAGGCTTGTCGGCTCCTGCCATGCCTTCAGCGGCAGTGGCGTTGCCGTCGCCGCCGTGCACCTCCTCCTCGACGGTGACCTCCGTCTCCATCCGCTCCGGGGGAGGAGGGTCTAGCAGAAGAAAAAAAAGAAAAGATCAAGCAAATATCCAAAAAGACAAGTTCAAGAAGACAAAACTACAAAACTTACCTTCGCGGACCTCGTCGACGACAGGCTACATCGTCGGGGAGTCCTCCCTTGGCGGTGGAGCGGTGGCCCCTGCTGGCGGAGGGCCGCCCGCGCCCTCCCTTGGCGGGGTGGCCACCCTTGTCGGGCTACCCGCCCTTGGCAGGGAGCCCGTCCTTGGCGGAGCGTCCTCCCTCGCCGGGGAGTTCGCCCTTGGTGGGGAGGGTGGAATCTGCGGCTCCTCGGGAGTGACCTCCGGTTGCGCTTGCGGCTGCGGCTCCACTTCTGCGCAAGACAAACAAGGCAACAAGACATTAGTACAAGCTAAAACCTCAAGCGCGCCCAACGAACAAAAAGACAAAAACCAGACTTACGCTGGGGGCTGCGCTGGGGGCTGCTCCTCGGAGAAGCAGGTTGCTCCGGCAAGCTTGCCGCTGGCACATCTCCGGTCGCCGCGGTGGGCGAGTCGTCATCAACCTCAACCACTGGGATCTTGGCCCTCTTCGCCATCCGCTGGGTCAGGGTCCTGAAAGCAAAGCAAGACAAAGATCAGAATCATCGAAGAAAAATCAAGTCAGAATTGAAGAAGTTACAAGTCACAAGTGCTTACTCCTCTTCCTCGTCGTCGTCGGAGCTGAGGGCAGAGAAATCGAACTCCACCTGAGGTGCTCCCGCGCGAGGAGCAGGAGGAGAAGGCTCCCTCGGGCGCTTGGCGGTCTCCGGGGCTGGGGGCTACGAAGACCCCGCCTCCGTTGACGCCGAGGCCCGAGGAGCAAGCGGAGCGGCCGCTTCGCTCCGGGAGGATCCCCCTCCGCTTGGCGCTGGTGCGCGGGGCGCCTCCACCACGGCTGGTGCGCGGGGCGCCTCCGCCGCGGCTGGTGCGCGGGGCGCCTCCGTCGCGGCTTGGCTCGCTCTGGTGGCGCGCGCCGCCCGGCGAGTAGGCTGCTGTCGAGGCGCCTGCGTCCTCGTCGCTGTAGCCGCCTTGCGGAGGCGTTTCCCCGGCGCTTGCTTGGGACTTGCCGGAGGTGGGGAGTTCTCCGACGACGAGGAGGCGTCGTCGTCGAGTCCTAGAGATCCGCCGGTGTCTTCATCGGCCTCGACGTTTTCCTCCTCCTCCCCAGCAGGCCCGCTGGGTCCAGCATCCTGCCCTGCGGCCCCGCTCCCTCCGGTGGCTCCGCTCCCTCCGGCACCTCTGCTCCCTCCGGCAACCTCGCTTCCCGCGACGGCCTCGCTCACAACCCCGGGAATCCTGGCATGCCTCAGAGAAGGAACCCTGGCGAGCTCGTCGGGTGGAAGCGTAAGCAGCCTGCGGATTTCTGCCTCCTCTGCTTGGCACGACGCGTCCGCAGCCTCTGCTTCGTCGACGGTGAATCCGAAGTCTCCTGCCGCTGCAGCTGCGGCGGCCTCTTCCATCCGGGAAGCAATATAGGCTATATCCCGCTCCGTGGTGGCCCGAGTGAGACCCTTGTTCTCCTCGGTGTTCTTGGGCACCTCGACCAGATTATCAAAGAAACTCAGAATTGCGTCTGGCGGAGGCACTATCCATGTGGGGTCGACGCCGTGAGAGTCACACGCGGGCATCATTGCGCGCAAGGAGTCCCGGGCAGTGCTGTTGCACAGCGGCACCACTCCCCGGGGAGATCTAAACCACTCCGGATGGGCCGGGTCATGCTTGAAAAGCTCCCGGACCATCCCCTTCAGCTCCAAAGCCGTGAAGTTAAAGTTCAATCCCGGGCGCAGCCTCATAATGTTCGCCGCATTGCCAAACTCCCATGCTGGCCTTTTCCTCTCTTCTAAAGGGGCAATGCGGCGGCGGAGGAAATCTGCCCCTACCTCTCCGATGGTCAGTTTGGATACCCGGAGACGAAGTATCCTGATAAGGGCGATGTTGAGCTTGCCGTCCTCCGGGGCCAACTCGCTCCAGTTTCTGCCGCGCACTATGGCTGTTGTGCGCGGCGCGGTAAAAGGCTCCGGCTGGTCCTCCACTACCCAACACCAATCTGCGCGCCATTCTTCCCACTTGTCGCGGAGTTCTCCTTTCAGATATGAATCTTTCTTGTTCAACCGGAAGATCCAGGAGATACCTCCGGAGAGGGGAGCGCCAGCCTCTACTCTAGGCATAAAGAAATGGCGAAAAAGCGCTACGTTTGGATGGATCCCCACATAGTTTTCGCACAGATGTGCGAAAACCGCCATCGTAAGGATGGCGTTGGGGGTAAAGTCTAGAAGGTGGAGGCCGTATGTGTTCATGATGTCACTGAAAAACTCCGAGAACGGAGGGCACAATCCACAATGGAAGAAGACAGCGAAGAAGAATACCCGCCGGGAAACAGATCTCTGGCGACGGCGGGGTAGACTCTGGTGCGGGGATGAGCTTTGGTCTCCCCGGACCAGAAGAGGTAGTACTTGTTCCACAGCTCCCTCGCGCTGAGCCTCGGCGCAAAGACCACGTTCCTCTTCCGCAGGGCGGCAAGCTTCGCCGCCTGCTCGAATTTCTCCCTCTTGGCCTTGTCCGCTTTCGCCTTCTCGGTCTTCGGAGCCATGGCGGAGGCAGCGAGGGAAGAGGCGAGGAACTCGACGACACCGCGGATGCGGAAGACGGCGGAGGAGGGGTGGAGGCAGAGAGCAGCGGAGGATTTCTGGAGGTTGAAGACGCAGTGAAGACGGAGGAGGGAAACTGCCCCTGTTCCCTCTGCTTTTAAGGGGGAAGTGGGGGACGCTCCGCATTTCCCATTAAAGAACGAGGCCAGGATCTCTCCCACGACGCCGCAATCGACGCGTGCCGTTAGGGAGGGGCGCGGCGGATGCGGAAGGGGATTTACGGCTTGCCGTGGGCCGCGTGTGCCCGTGCACTGTTTTGGGCCTGGCCCAACAGCGCTCGGCACCGTGTGTGGCCCAGGCCCGGGGGCTCCTGTCGGTGTACTAAGATAGGGGTACCTTAGTACCCCAACTTGTGCACGGGCAGTAGCAGCTTCCCACGGCAGGGTCTACCACGCGCTTGCCGGAAACCTTTCCGGTCCTTATTAAGCCATTCAAGAACAAAGTATACAAGTCAGAAGATCAAGGCCCCGGCAAGGAGGAGCTTGCCGGGAAGGCCGCACCAGGCTCAAGATCATCACATTAACACAAGACCCTGGCAAGAGGAGCTTGCCAGGAAGACCAGAAGACTGCATCTCAGAAGACATGCCTCGGCGCACCCTGCGCCCCGGCAGGACCCGGGGAGCGACAAGCTTCCGGGCCCGGCAAGATCAAGACCCCGGCAAGGTGCTTGCCGGGGGAAGCCTGCGCTGTGTGCCCGCGCTCCAGCTCATCGGTCCACGCGTCGCCCTGGGGCCCTTCCAGGGACGCGTGGCGGATGGCTGTGCAGCCTAGGGGACACGGTGGCGCGCCATGGTGACAAGGCTACCGCCGTGGCGAAAGGAGACGCATGGACAGACGCTTTTGGGGTCGACGGTGACGGGCATTTAATGCCCTTGTCCCCCACTGTCAAAGTTAGGTGGTGACCACTGTTCATCCACTGTTCACACACTATTCCCGCACTGTTACAACTACCACCACAATTACATTTTTGCCCTCCTCTACGTTGACACCTGTCGGTGAACCCTTGAGCTATAAAAGGAGGCCCATGCACAACGTAGAAAGGGTTCGGAACCTAGATAGCTCTTTTGCTCGGTGTAGCTAGTTCTTCAAGCTCCCGAGCCCAAAAACTCAATACAATCCAAGCAGGAGTAGGGTTTTACGCATCCGCGCGGCCCGAACCTGGGTAAACTGCCCGCGTGTTCTCCTCGATCTGCTCTTCGTGCTCCCTCCGCTCCCTTACCGCAACGTAGAAGGGGCTCCGGTCCCATAGGTGCTCGTGGGAGGACAGTTTCCCCCGACAGGTAGAATCGTCCCAGGGGTACTCATTCATTCATATAACACAAATGGTTAGTCCACAAAGATAAATGTAAATACCACATATCACAGATCATGGTCAAGGTTCCGGTTAAGTAGTTTCTCCTCCAAAGACCGACTCTAAGACCGACGCTCGACCCATCCCAGACTGTAGTCCTTAACCATGGACACGGCTATTCAAATAGGTTTAGTATCTCTGCAGAGGGTGTACTCTTTACCCACGAGTAACGGTTTTCCTTAGTCCATCGGACTAATACCGTCTACGGCCTTTTAGTCGAAAACCCGCCTGACTTGCACACACCAGCTTAGCTTTACCTGTGCCTGGAATCACCCATGACACCTGTCAAAACAAACTTTGAGTGGGGAGGCTACAACCTCGCGTAGCATGGGATCAAATTTCTATTGCGCGCTCTAAGGGGTGCCCCCCTCTCGGCCCCAACCGAAAACACCCATGCTCCCGGACCAGGTGGCATGCCTACCGGATGCAGCCGGTATCTTCCACCATGGCCTCTCTGTATGGTGTGTGCTAGGATAGGGGTTGACACTTACTGAACCGTACCCTACCTGCGGCAGGGACGAGTGGTAGCACATAACAAGTATGGGGGTTACTGGAACAAGACCCGATCTACGGTCGACTCAGGAGGTTTCAGTATTACTCATATGATTAGTCAAAACTGATATATTTTGCAACAACAGTCGGAAACACTATCCGTCATGCCTTACCAAGCCGTACCGGATTCCACCGTCCCAACAGGGAGCTAGTGACAAGCTCGCGTCTACACAAGACCGCGACTTTCACGACTTCCTTCCGTTAGGCATGAAAGGCATACGGAGGAGATCACCGTCATGCAAACAAATTATTCTCAGCAAGAGTTTTCCTCATACACTCATAGGTACGATCACATTGTCACATATGAAATAAAACGAACGCAATCATATTGTAGCAATGGTGTCAACAACAACCGCATGCAATGAACCAGGGTTCAAGAGTGCTTGCCTTCAAGTAGAGGGGAGGAGAAATGCATTCCAACACTTTTTGGAAGTTTTCTCCCTCTTCCAAATCCTAAATGAAATAATATGCAATCAATACATAGACTCAAAACAACACAATAAAGTTGTCTGGAAAATTTTCATATAAATATGAAAATAAACTAGACAATATTTGGGAAACAACAGAAAAAAAATCAAATCATTTGGATTAATATTTAAAAAGATATTGCCAGTCAAAGTTTAGTCAAATCTATTTTTAGAATAAAACAGAAATAGGAAAACGTTTCGATATGAATACGCTTTCGAAGTGGGGGAGACGTACTCGGGGGTTTGCGCCTTCACTTATGCACGCGTGGGCTGGCGCTGTCTCGCTGACAGTGGGCCCAGGGGGCCCACTGGTCAGGTTTGACCAGTCGCCCCCGCCTCCTTCTTCCTCTGGCAGAACAGAGGTGCGGCTCCGGCGAAAAACGCCGGCGAACGGCGGCTCCTTGAGGGCATCCGAGGGTGGGGATGGATTCGTTAGACTGGGACGGTTCTCGCGGTGGTCGAGGGGGCGACGGAGGTGGAGGAAAACAGCAGCGACGAGCTTTGCAGCGGACGGCGGCCTCTGGTGGAATTGGGGCTTCGCCCTACGGTGGTTCCCGAGCTCGTTTGAGATGATGGGCGGCTCCGCAGGATCATAGGGAGTCGAACGGTGGTGCTGGCTGGGCGGAAGGGGCTCGGGTTGCGACGTATTGGACTAGAGGGCGGCGGTAGCTGTACTCGTCGGAGATGGAGAAGAAAACCTCCATTGGTCGATTCGCTGCTATGGGGACACTCTGCGGGGTAGCTAGTGGCTGTCTGAGGTTCGGGAGAGGCTCGGGGCGTCCTTAAATAGGCAGGCAATGGCGGTTCCGCGGCGGCCGTGGATAAGATCGCCGGCGACCGCCATTCTGTAGCTCAGGGCGACGTGGCGACGACGGGAGCTATGGGACGAACTCGTGGATGATCTGGCACTGCTCCAGGGGGCAGGTGGCTAGCGCTGGAGGCTTGGGCAGCGCTGTCCATGGCAGGAGCTGCTGTGGCCGCCCGCTAGCTGCCGCGGCCGACCTGACGGCAGCACTGTGGGGTTCCAGTGTCGTCTCTGCGGTGGAGGGGAGTACAGGCATGCAGACGGTGCGAGTGCAGCGGCCAGAACGGGCGGGGGTGTCGGCAGAGGGACGCGGCGGCTCGGTGCGCGCGCGTGCAAAATGTGCGCTCTGGGCGCGCCCAGAGCACGCACGTGAACTGCTCGACAAAATGCCAGAGCATGCCACAGGGCTTGGATAAGGTTGAGAATTAGCAGGGTTAGGTTAGAGGCTTAATTGAGATTAGTGGACATGCCAGCATGTATGTAGGTGCAAAGTCACAGTGCAAAGTAAAGATCATGCCAAAACTGGTCATGCATCTCAGGTGTTTGACAAAATGCTGGAGGCCACTAGGCAACTCTAGGGGTGGCCAAATTCTCCAGGTCAGTGTCTCTTTAGGTGGATGAGATGATGGCAAAGCTAGTTGGGCAAAACCAGAAACTTGTTAGTGCAAGTTTTGCAAATCTACAGTTCTGGACAGGAAATGAAGGGCATTGCTTCATGAATCAAAATTCTTCCAATGGGTCCACTCTCCTGGACTTAAGGGTTTTGCAAGGATAGTTATAAGCAGGAGGAAGCTCAGGGGCACTGGAGCAAAATAAACTAGGGTTGCAGTGCAAAATATCAAACTGGACCAGAATGGAAATGAGGTTGTTTCACTCAAATTTTCCAAAGAACTACTCTGGGTCTTTGCAAAAAGTTGAATAATATACTCCTATGAACAACCCATAATTTTGGTAAAAGCTCTAAAGAAATATTTAATGGGGTTGTAGTGCAAAACTGCCTACTGGACCAGATTGGAAATGAGGGTGTGGAGCTCAAATTATTTAATGAAATAAAAAATATTCTTGCATAAAAGTGATCCAACAACATCACATGACATCTCAAATTTTTGGTTGGAATTATAGATGAACCTATCAAGGGGTTGCAGTTCAAAAGGGACCCTAAAACCAAGGAAACCATTTTTAAAGGAGAGAATATTTAGGGAGGCAATTATATAACTAATTCTACTGATATCAGAAAAGTTTTAATGAGTGAATATGAGAGTCTAACAATTATTGGGAAGTTTATACTAGTGGTAGAAATTCCAACTCAACATGAACAGAAGGATCCTGAAATTAAAGAAACATCCAGCAAAAATTGCAAAAATTTCAATTGCCTGGCAAACTTTTAATTGTTAAAACATGGCTAAATTTTTGGGGTGTTACAACACTACCCCCCTAAAGAAAAATCTCGTCCTCGAGATTTGTTAAGGGTTGCTATAAAAACAATTCTACTGTCACAACCAAAATATCACCAAAATTAACCGTTCTGCAAATAAGTGCCACTACAGTGCATGAGCAATAAGTGGTGAAAACTGCAGTGTTAAACACTGGCGCGGCATGGGAAAAAATTTAGGTCGTGGAAAACGAGATATTTCTACTCGGGGCTATAGCAAATTTAGAAATGATATTTCTAAAGTCTCAAATACGCTGGTTGCACCCGAGAGCACAGTGCTCTCACTGGCTGACAGGTGGGCACTGGGCCCATTGTCAGTCTCTTCTTCTACCTCCGGTTCTCTCTTCTCCTCTCTTTCGCATGCTTTCTCCACCGGCGACGGCTAGCTTGTAGGGCATCTAGGCCGTACTGCCGTAGTCCGCGGCGCGCTAGCTGCCGGTGCAGCGTGCACTCACCTCGCGGGCCAGTGTGCTATCAGCACTGCTCACGGATTCGCCTCCGAACACCGGCGGTCGAGCGATGAGCGGCGCTGGTGGACTCCGCCCACCGTACACCGATCTCGAGTTATAAAGCGACCATGGTGCTCCTTCTTTGTCCTCACACCTGGCCTCGCTTCTTCTTCTTTCTTCCTTCTCCTCCATTTGAGTCTGCAGGAGCTCGGGTCGAGGCTCTAATGGCGGAGGTGGTGCCGGACTGGTGCATGATCCTAGTGTGCGTGGGGTTGGCGGCATTGCTGGGGGTATCCGTGCTTTTGTGCGCGATGATCCTCGACGATCGTCAAGATGCGGCGGCTCGAGTGCTAGCTCTTCGCGGCGGCGGCGATCACGAGGATTAGGCGTGGGTGTCGGGTGCTAACGGTGGTTAGTGCGTGGTAGGTAACTAGTGCTTGAATAAACTCCCACGAGTTTCTCTTCAAGAGACTGTGGTGTGCTAGAGTGGTGGTTAATTAGATGAAACGGGTGTATGTGGATTAGTAACTTAGTGTACTGTGTGGAGTGGCCGGAGTTGTAAGTCTGTTGTTGTGGTGTTGCGCGATGAAATAAAATGTCTACGCTATGCAGAGAGATATGTTGCAACAACTCAGGGAAAAATAATTAACACACGATACGATACACAACTCCCATCCACAAAAGGTACGGGGATAACCACATAACAGTTACGTCTACAATATAAACGGTAATTGACAGGGTCCTGGGAAAAAGTCTCTGGCGCTAGGGGACACTCTTATTCTATCGGTGGAAGCGGGTTGACTAGACGATGGATGTGCTTCTCCTGCCCGGGCCTCAGTGGTCTGCCGATGGCGATACAAGGATTTAAATCGGCGAGGCTCTGGAGATAACCCATTATCCGCTGGGTCAGACGGTCTTGCGCGATGACATACTGCGTAAGGTTGGCTAGCACGGGGTCTCTCTCAATTCGCCCACCAGGAAAAGATGCTGCTTCTCCAGGTGCTGCGCTGCTTGGAAAGTAATAATACCCTCGTTTGCTGGCATAGGGCACCGCAAATCGAAGGCGAGCAAGCGCTTCACAAGCGGCAGCCTCTATGGCCATATGGGGAGTTGGCATGGATTTCCCTATGAAGGAAACCTCTGTAGGGTCTTGGTTTGGGTTTGCGGGCGGGATGTGTAGCACTGCCCAATATTTCGAGGTGGAAGGTGTGATCCTCGATTTGAGCAGCTCATACTGGGGTGGATGGGTGGCACTCATGGTACTGCAGGTAAAATCCCACAATATCTTCACAAAGCTACCTGGGGATGCCTCTGGGGTTCTCAGGTAAATACTAGGGATCGACATGGTGCAGGAAATGGTTGTAAGAGCAGAATACCAGGTGAGGGATGCTTGGTAAGGTCACGGTATGGCCTTTTATATGGCAACCAAGCTGGTTTATAGAATCATAATGAGGGGCAGCTATACTGTTGGTTTCGCTTTATGGGGTCGGGGTCAAAACTACAGGTACTCACGTCTCGCAAAGTGACGTGTTTACTGTAGGGGTTGTCGGTGAGGTGCTCTGGAAGTCACACCTGAAAATTACTGACCTAGCTGTGCACGGTTGCTATAAGGGTGCAAAAATAAACTGTATATACATATCGGCATACAGGTTACATGACCACGGGGTGTGGACAAGATAAAGCTTGGTACTACTCGGGTGATTTAATCAACCTCGTTTATATCCAAGCGGCCTTGCCTTGTGGATGCTGAAGCTTCTCCCAGAGCTTCACTGTCCGCGTTGGCCAGAGGTGGCTGAGGGGCTGCAGGGTCGGAGCAGTGATGATGACCCTCGCGGGGATTATTGGCTACAGTTCCGTTGGGACGTGCGCCAAACAGGCGACGCATCACCTCTGGAGACACCAAGGCATTCTGATCAATGACCGAGGTAGGTCTCAAGGACTTGATTGGTTGCCCGAATAGCACGACTGGGTTGTCGATGCCGGACTCATCTTCGCCTCGTGCCGGGGCTCAGCGAAGCAGTTCTCCACGAGCTGCGATCAGATCAAGAGTGATTTGATCAAACAGTTCCTCGAGCACACTAACATAGCGTACCAGATGCAATAATGCAGTATTTGTCTCGTGGTCTCCGCTCGCAACTCAAGGAGGCCTACCATACCCATTGCGACTGGGGTAGTAGTAGAATGAGCGACAGTTAACTCTGGGCGACAAGTGCCGGAGTTGAACTATAGCTTCTCGAGCAGCTAGCTTGATAGCTTGCGGCTCAAAGGAAGTTGTCCTTCCGGTGAACCTGTAGGGGCGTTCTGGCGACAGACCCCTACCATAGATGTGCACAGTGGCCTAGAATTGACGGCTTTCACCTCCATGGATTCTTGGTACACAACATATTCTGGGGGCTCTTCTAACGCAAAGGCACGACGGGCGAGGTTTGCGAGCACGGTCACAAAACCTCCAAGGTTGGTTGCTGTGGTTTCATTGTGGACAATGGGTCCTGGCATTCTAGCTCGGTCTAGGGTAGTGGCTGTGTTGGGTTGGGGGTTAGCGCGTCCTATTTATAGGAAAGGACGGAGTCTTCCTTCGCACGCTTGCGAAGGGAACTGTTTGGGTGTCGGTCACTGGCGGTGATCGACATGCTAGACTGATGGGTTGGGCACCGACTACCAAAGGTGTCGGCCCCCTGTGCGGGTATCTTAGGCGAGAAGTTTGGCCGGGGTTAGGATATGGTCTGGTGTGGTGGTTAACCTAGGTTTTTGACCTGGCTAAGATAGGATTAGCCAACGGTCAGCCTGACTCTGATACCAAGGTTGTTAGGACCGGGTTTTCGGGATATAAACTTCCCAAAAGCGGGCCTTGTGCTCACCAGCCCCAGGATTTACTGTTAGCTGATGAGGTACCAACTGGTTACAGAATCTCCAAGAAAAATACAAGATATGCAGTACAAGACCTTTATGGCTGTGTGTACAACACAAGGTTTCTAGTGGATGATGGCGGAAGCGATTTGCGGTTCGTCGGGGACTATGGGACTCCATTTCCCACAGGAACAACTGACCGGGTTCACTCCTATCTTCGCGAGGCTGCTAACTCCATTCCGCAGGTTCCGGGGCTGTCATAGCATTGATCCTTCCCACGCAAGGAATCTGGCCAAGACAATAGCCAGGGACAAGCCAGTGAGTACTTTGAATGTACTCGCAAACATTTTGAACATGGGTGAGATATAAACATGTTCGAGAATAATGTTGATCACCATGATAATACTGATATGGCGGTCCATAATGCAAGCATATCATTTGTATAAAAAGGCATATGCAATCAGAGAGTGATAATAGAACAAATAACAAACATGCCACAGTCGGGCGTGTGAGCGACACCTTGGAAAGGGCTTAAAAGGAAAATAAATAACAGGCATGTCACAGTCGGGCGTCTGAGCGACACCACAGAAAGGGCTTATAAAGAAAATAACAAGAATGCCACAGTCGAACGTCTGAGCGACATCACAGAAAGGGCTTATAAAGAAAATAAAAAGAATGCCACAGTCGGACGTCTGAGCGACATCACAGAAAGGGCTTATAAAGAAAATAACAAGAATGCCACAGTCGGAC
>LR738715.1:732074340-732129266 GCA_902687465.1 Secale cereale
ATAAAGAAAATAAAAAGAATGCCACAGTCGGACGTCTGAGCGACATCACAGAAAGGGCTTATAAAGAAAATAATGAGAATGCCACGGTCGGACGTCTGAGCGACATCACATAAAGGGCTTATAAAGAAAATAACAAGAATGCCACAGTCGGACGTCTGAGCGACATCACAGAAAGGGCTTATAAAGAAAATAACAAGAATGCCACAGTCGGACATCTGAGCGACATCACAAAAAGGGCTTATAAAGAATAAACATAAATCATGGTGAATATCCAGGTGGTAGAATCGTCCCAGGGGTACTCATTCATTCATATAACACAAATGGTTAGTCCACAAAGATAAATGTAAATACCACATATCACAGATCATGGTCAAGGTTCCGGTTAAGTAATTTCTCCTCCAAAGACCGACTCTAAGACCGACGCTGGACCCATCCCAGACTGTAGTCCTTAACCATGGACACGGCTATTCGAATAGGTTTAGTATCTCTGCAGAGGGTGTACTCTTTACCCAAGAGTAACGAATTTCCTTAGTCCATCGGACTAATACCGTCTACGGCCTTTTAGTCGAAAACCCGCCTGACTTGCACACACCGGCTTAGCTTTACCTGTGCCTGGAATCACCCATGACACCTGTCAAAACAAACTTTGAGTGGGGAGGCTACAACCTCGCGTAGCATGGGATCAAATTTCTATTGCGTGCTCTAAGGGGTGCCCCCCTCTCGGTCCCAACCGGAAACACCCATGCTCCCGGACCAGGTGGCATGCCTATCGGATGCAGCCGGTATCTTCCACCATGGCCTCTCTGTACGGTGTGTGCTAGGACAGGGGTTGACACTTACTGAACCATACCCTACCTGCGGCAAGGGCGAGTGGTAGCACATAACAACTATGGGGGTTACTGGAACAAGACTCGGTCTACGGTCGACTCAGGAGGTTTCAGTATTACTCATATGATTAGTCAAAACCGATATATTTTGCAACAACAGTCGGAAACACTATCCGTCATGCCTTACCAAGCCGTACCGGATTCCACCGTCCCGACGGGGAGCTAGTGACAAGCTCGCGTCTACACAAGACCGCGACTTTCGCGACTTCCTTACGTTAGGCATGAAAGGCATACGGAGGAGATCACCGTCATGCAAACAAATTATTCTCAGCAAGAGTTTTCCTCATACACTCATAGGTACGATCACATTGTCACATATGAAATAAAATGAACGCAATCATATTGTAGCAATGGTGTCAACAACAACCGCATGCAATGAACCAGGGTTCAAGCGTGCTTGCCTTCAAGTAGAGGGGAGGAGAAATGCATTCCAACACTTTTTGGAAGTTTTCTCCCTCTTCCAAATCCTAAATGAAATAATATGCAATCAATACATAGACTCAAAACAGCCCAAAAAAGTTGTCTGGAAAATTTTCATATAAATATGAAAATAAACTAGACAATATTTGGGAAACAACAGAAAAAGAATCATATCATTTGGATTAATATTTAAAAAGATATTGCCAGTCAAAGTTTAGTCAAATCTGTTTTTAGAATAAAACAGAAATAGGAAAATGTTTCGATATGAATACGCTTTCGAAGTGGGGAGACGTACTCGGGGGTTTGCGCCTTCACTTATGCACGCGTGGGCTGGCGCTGTCTCGCTAACAGATGGCCCAAGGGGCCCACTGGTCAGGTTTGACCAGTCGCCCCTGCCTCCTTCTTCCTCTGGCCGAACAGAGGTGCGGCTCCGGCGATCAACGCCGGCGAACAGCGGATCCTTGAGGGCATCTGAGGGTGGGGATGGATTCGTTAGACTGGGATGGTTCTCGCGGTGGTCGAGGGGGCGACGGAGGTGGAGGAAAACGCCGGCGACGAGCTTTGCGGCGGACGGCGGCCTCGGGTGGAATTGGGGCTTCGCCCTACGGTGGTTCCCGAGCTCGTTTGAGATGATGGGCGGCTCCGCAGGATCATAGGGAGTCGAACGGTGGTGCTGGCTGGGCGGAAGGGGCTCGGGTTGCGACGTATTGGACTGGAGGGCGGCGGTGGCTGTACTCGCCGGAGATGGAGAAGAAAACCTCCATTGGTCGATTCGCTGCTATGGGGACGCTCTGCGGGGTAGCTAGTGGCTGTCGGAGGTTGCGGAGAGGCTCGGGGCGTCCTTAAATAGGCAGGCAATGGCGGTTCCGCGGCGGCCGTGGATAAGATTGCCGGCGACCGCCATTCTGTAGCTCAGGGCGACGTGGCGACGACGGGAGCTAGGGGATGAACTCGTGGATGATCTGGCGCAGCTCCAGGGGGCAGGTGGCGAGCGCTGGAGGCTTGGGCGGCGCTGTCCACGGCAGGAGCTGCTGTGGCCGCCCGCTAGCTGCCGCGGCCGACCTGACGTCGGCACTGTGGGGTTCCAGTGTCGTCTCTGCGATGGAGGGGAGTGCAGGCATGCAGACGGTGCGAGTGCAGCAGCCAGAACGGGTGGGGGTGTCGGCAGAGGGACGCGGCGGCTTGGTGCGCGGGCGTGCAAAATGTGCGCTCTGGGCGCGCCCAGAGCACGCGCGTGAACTGCTGATAACCCTCAACCGTAAGGGATCGAGATAGTCTTCGCGGGTAAGAATAACCCAATTTATTGATTCGACACACGGGGAGCCAAAGAGTATTTATAAGCTTTAACAGTTGAGTTGTCAATTCAACCGCACCTGAAATATACTAACTTGCAACAAAAGATAAGTGGTAACAATGATATGATAGTGATGATAGTAATAGTGAAAGTAAACAGCAAAAGTAAATAGCAGTAGTAAATGGCAAAAGTAGCAACTAGTGACAAGCAGGGTTTAAAATACTGTAGGCTAGGGAGATGGATGGTTGGGTGCTGCATAGATGAGATAGATTCTAACTTGGGGCACGGCACACGGAAAAGTAATGATCATCTAGGCAAATATCAAACATTAGGCATGTATCCCGTAGGTAGTTGTACGTGCTTGCAATAAGAACTTGCACAACATCTTTTGTCCTACCATCCCGCTACGAACGGGGCCAAAAGGAACTAATGGATATTAAGGTGCTCCTGTCAAAGAGCACCGGAACAAAGCAATGAACTCAATGGATACATGTAATCCTCAAACTACGGACCATCCCCTTTGGTGTCCCAAGCTGTCACTTTTGGGATCGCCGGTTCCGAACCGTAACAGGTGCATACAACTCATAGATAGGATCAAGAACACAAATATATTCATGCAAACACATATGGTTCAGATCTGAAATCATGGCACTCGGGCCCTAAGTGTCAAGCATTAAGAAAAACAAGTTGTAGCAAAGATGATAAACACCATACTAGATGATAGGCAACATGCCCCCAACAATCTGACGAACTATTACATGATCTAACTCATCCAATCCCTACCATCCCCTTCGCCTACAACAAGGGAATTACTCACACATGAAGGGGGAAGTCATGGAGGGATGATGGAGTGGTGATGATGATGACGATGACGACGATCTCCCCTCTCCGGAGGCCAAATCAGCCTCCAGATTAGCCCTCCCGAAGAAGAACAGAGGGTGGCGGCGGCTCCGCGACGAAAAACAGCGAAAGGACTTCCGATCTGGGGTTTCTGCGTCGGGAGGAAAAAACGGGCTAAAGTAGGGCACCAGGGGGTGTGGGCCCCACCCAGGCGCCCCCCGGCGCGGCCCGGGGGGGGGGGGGCGCCCACAGGGCGCCTGGGCACCCCCTGGCCCCCCTCTGGCCCCACTTTTGGCATTTTGTTTCTTCGGGTGCGTGGATTTTTCGTGATTTTTCGTGGATTTTTCTGAGATGCTTAAAAATCCGTTTTCCTGCACACAAATAAACCATACAGGCAGCTCTGCTGAAAACAGCGTCAGTCCGGGTTAGTTTAGTCCAAATCATGCAAGAATGAGGTCAAAACAATATCAAAATTGTTTGGAAAAGTAGATACGTTTGAGACGTATCAACTCCCCCAAGCTTAGCATATTGCTTGTCCTCAAGCAATTCAGTTCAACGAACTGGACGCGACAAAGAAAACTTTGACAAACTCTTTTGCTTCATTAGATGTATATAAGCATGTACTACGAAAAGAGTTCAGCAAGTATTAAAACAGTACTTATGAGAACAATGCAAGGAGCAATCCTGCTTCCGAGTGACCAGTCACAAATAACTAAGAGTAAACAATATATTACCGAAAATCAAGACAAGATCACATTGCACATAGCTTGAGCATATTAAGGTGGTATCTCGCTAGCCTCCATGAGTGAAGCAAAACATAAATGCAGAGACTCCTCCAGAGTTTTAAAGGAGACTAGAGCTAAGGATTTCAGAATAAATCATATCACAAGTATGCAGAAGACAATGTAATACTTTGGGACAATGCACATTACACTCAGAATGACAATTATGCTCTCCTAGTTAGTGCTTTGAAGAAAGAAGGTGAGAATCTCGAACCGTGGCTTTTATTGGCAAAGTTGAAATCCCGTGATCGGAAACAAAAACTAAACATGTACCAGAGCTCTTGGTTTAAAAAAACAGAAGTAAATATGTTTTGAGAGGTGCATATTTCGTCAACGAATGCTAGTAGATAACTCAATCACTTTTTAAGCTAGTCAAGTCTCGAGGAACGGCTCCCGCCTGAGGACGATCACATCCTCTTAATCTCCTTTGTTTATCACTGCCAAGGTTTTCTGATTTCTCATGAACAAAGCGTGAAGGAGGGTTTGTTTGTTATATTATCTTTTTGAGCCGGGCGCACTCAATGCCAGTTCCTTTTCATATTAGTGGTTCGCACATTATACATGCAATCCAGGGATGAAACTTGTCCAACTTAAAGAGATCATGAATTAACTACTACTTCCTCATGAGCTAAAACATAGGCACAAAAAAGGGAAATGCTTTTGATTAATTTCGAGATGGTACATGAAAGTCTTCGTTAGGGATGGCAGGTAAATACCATGTATAGGAAGGTATAGTGGACTCATATGGCATAACAGGTTTAAAGGTTTTGGATGCACAAGCAGTCATTCCGCTTAGTACGGGTGGAGGTTTAGCAAAAGACTGGGAAGCGACCAACTAGGGAGCAATAACGGTCATAATCATGCAGAGCGACAAAGCAACATTGAATCGGGCATGAAAGTGCTATAACTATTCTAAAACTCAAAGATCATCAAGGCAAAGTAGACTTTTTAGTCTTAAACATGTGTAAGCATGTGCCAAGTCAATCCAAAAATTCTCTAAAGGGAAATACCACCTTAGTATACCAGACTATGAACAGTGCAATGCATGTAGATCATTTCAATAACACATTATATACTCTAGTTATTCGAGACTAGCCACAAGGAAAGCATGAACCACTGGAATAGCATTGTAAACATAGCACTATGTCGCTACAAGCTGGTCTCTAGATCATAAGTACATGCATATGTACAAAAGTAGAAACAATAAGAGTTCATACTGGTCTTCCTTGTTGCTTCCTTTCAGTCGATCTTCGTCATCACTGCTTGTCACTTGCACGATCGAACGTAGGAAATATAATCAAATGCCATCACGGACTCGAGCTGATCTCTGAAAACAAAGCAAACTAAAGAGAGAAAGGAATCTTTTTGGGTTTTTCAAAAGTTGAATAAAAAGCAAAAGAAAGAGAAAATCTTTTTGTTGTTTTTGCAAATAGGGGAATAAAGAAGAACGAGTAAAAACTTCGAAAAGATCAAAGTGAATACAACGGATAATACAATGAAAAAGTGAGAAGGGCACGTACTCCCCCAAGCTTAGGCTTTTGGCCTAAGTTGGTAGCAGCTACTGCCCCCAGGAGCCTCCTGCTCCAGGGGTATGGTGGTGAGACCAAGGGTCGTAGAAGGATGATGGCGCGTACACCGAACTCCTCGGAGTCTCCCACGAGGAAGGTTCCGAGCGCCAAACAGAGGAAGACCCTTCACCAAACTCGGTGGCGGTCTCTTCCTAAAAATATGGTATCTCACCGTGCCTCTCCTCGTCGGGCACAACCCCCTCCATGAGGTTATGGAACTGATGCTGGACCATGAACTCATCGAACTGGACAACATCAAAGGACTATCCGTTCCTGCGAGAAAAATCAAACAAAAGAGGTGCAGGTAGACGGATCTCGCATTCCGCGGTAGTTCCGAAACGCAAGATATAAACAAGGTTATCAAGCTCAGAACCCATGGTAACAAACTTATGCCTTTTCATAGCAGGAAGATCAAAGCTTAAATAAGTAAAAGGAGTATCATCAGGATGTGGGGTGCCTCCAAGATGCTCTAAGATAAGTGTGGCATAAATGCCACCATATAAGTCCCCCTTGTTACCGTTCATAGCAAGGCGTCGAGCAATTAAGGTACCAATATTATAATCAGACCTCCCTGAGAGGGCTGCTGCCAGGATAGCAATATCCGGAGTAGAAATGCTGCTCGTGTTGTCACGAGCTAACACCCCTCTAGCAATATAATATGCAAAATACCTGAGGTGAGGAAACAAGATACTGGAGATCTTCGACCGATGAATATCCCTCGTACCCATGCTGCAGAGAGAGTTGATGACGGTTTTCAGCTCAGAGGGCTGAGTAGCCATCCTTGCCGTCCTCCCAACGTTCGGCACACCTATTACTTCACAAAAATTTCCCAAAGTCATGGCGATAAGATCATTATAAATTTTAAACTCAATAGCACCTGATTCAGGATTATATCTAAAACTGTTATTGAAAATGGAGGTGAGTTTTTGATACTGAGTAACACGGCTGGTGACGAGCCGTGTCAAACCTACATTAGCACAAAGATTATAAAACTCATCCTTGATTCCCGCAGCTTCCATGAATTCGTCACATGGATATGTCATCGCACGTGCTGGACTTGTATCTTCCAACAACTCCAGGGGCACATGATCTTCATTATAGCTCACCCTGGCAGTCGTTGGTGAAGCTGCGGCCCTAGTGACTCGATCGGAGTGTGCGGGCCTCCTCTTCTCAAGCCATCCTTTTGCCCTTCCTAATAAACTCATTTCTGAAATTTTTTACAATTCACAAAAACGAGGATTAAAACAAAGTGAGCTAAGGCAAACTACTCAACTCACTTGCCCAAGGCATAGACTTGCATCAAAACTTGGAAAATAACTTTCTACACATGCATGCATGCTCATCTCTACAGCACCAAGACCTACTAAATACTCACAAATGAGGCCACCAATCAAAAATCTAATTGGAGGAGTGGAGGAGTCACATACCAGGGAGTATTTGCTCAAAATTTCAGCTCAAATGATGGGCTGTAGAGAGAGATCGAAGAATCGCCCCCAAGAATAGCAAGAACAGCAAGAACAAGACCAGAACTCGGGTTTCTGGAAAAAGAGAGAGAGAGGGGAAGAAGAAGTACCTGGAGGGGGGTCCCGTGGGCCCCAGGCGCCCTATGGGCGCGACCAGGGGCTGGGTCGCGCCAGCTGGCCGCCTGGGCCACTGGTGGCTCCCCCTGGCTGGCCCCAGGACTTTCCGGGTCTCTCCTGTTGTGGAAATTTTTAATACAATTTTTTTGGAATTTTTCTGAAAACTTCACTGTTGAAATTTTTTCAAAGTTTCAAAAAGCTGCGAAACTCTCTGAAAACTTGAAGTAGTTAGTAGTATTGTGAAGCTTCAAAAACATAGATACTTGGTACATCAAGTAGGACAATACTAAAAACAAATGAAAACATAGAAAGCTCAACTTTTTATCCATATAAAACACGTTTACTAGTAAGGTTGATCAAGTCTTACCAACAAACAAGCGATATATAGAACAAAAAGTCTCACCTCCTACGAAGTAATCACTGAACTTTTACCTTGATGGACATTGTCCCTACCATGATAGTTTTGTATTTGTGAGGCACATGTAGTGGACAGTCCCATTCTCCAATTTTCACGGTCTCGATATTCTCTATAGAGTTGAGGGCATGCCTCCTGTCGGTCTTCTTTGGAAAATATACCGTGTGTTCTTTATCATTCACATGAAAGGTGACCTTCCCTTTGTTGCAATAAATAATAGCACCTGCGGTGTTAAGGAAAGGTCTACCAAGAATAATGGACATGCTCCCATCCTCGGGCATGTCAAGCACAACAAAATCAGTAAGAATTAAACAATTAGCAACTTCAACTGGAACATCCTCACAAATACCTATCGGAACATCGGTTGACTTG
Organism: Secale cereale; assembly: GCA_902687465.1. Taxonomy (NCBI): domain Eukaryota; kingdom Viridiplantae; phylum Streptophyta; class Magnoliopsida; order Poales; family Poaceae; genus Secale; species Secale cereale. The sequence goes on from LR738715.1 coordinate 732,082,499, forward strand.
TCAGCCATCTGAAGGGAGATATCTGTAGGAATTAGTTTCTCTAAACAAAGCCTCTCGTAAAGAGAGAGAGGCATAACACTCACTCCCGCTCCAAGATCACATAAAGCAGTTTTGACATAATTATTCTTTATGGAGCAAGGAATGGTGGGTATACCTGGATCACCGAGCTTCTCAGGAATCTTTCCGCTGAAAGAATAGTTAGCAAGCATAGTAGATATTGCATCATTAGGAACTTTTATTTTGTTAGTGACAATATATTTCATATATTTTGAATAAGGAAGTAACTTAATAGCATCAGTCAAAGGAATTTGAAGAAAAAGAGGTTTAATCCATTCACAAAACTTATTGTAATGCTCTTCTTCCATAGATTTGATGGACTTACCTGGAAAGGGCATGGGTTTCTGTACCCATGGTTCTTTCTCCTTCCCATGTTTTCTTGCGATGAAGTCTTCTTTAGTGTACCTCTTACGTTTGTCAGGTGCTTCTTCTTCTCGAACTTCAGGCGGATCATTCTTCTCATTATCATTACCTTCAAGTTCAGCACCATCTTCAGTCTCAGCATCGGAAATAGATACACTGTTGGGATCAATAGCTGGCTCTTTATCTGCAATAGGATCATTAGAATTGTCAGTCTCTTTATGTTTCTTCTTCTTATTTGGAGAGACAACAATTTCTTCTTCCTGCATTTGAGAATTTTGCTCGATTCTCTTCGGATGTCCCTCTGGATAAAGAGGATCTTGAGTACTAGTTCCTCCTCGGGTCTTAATCCCAAAAGCCTGCAGTTTATCTTGTTTGGCATTGTTAGCAAGCAAATCTCTTTGCACATTAGAAATTTGATCAAGCTGAGTTTGAACCATATGAAAATGCTTCACAAGACATTGGACATCATTAACTGTTCTATCTAAAATACCAAGCAACTTTTTGATAGCAAGGGAATTATCATGCAACTGACTTTCTATCCTCTCATTAAAATGATTCTGTTTCATAATAAAATTATCAAACTCATCTAAACATTGATCAGGAGGTTTACCATGAGGGATGTCACTTGCGTTGAAATCTAAAAGAGAGTGTACCTCTACCATAGGAGGGTGAGTGGTAGGCTCACACAGCTTCTCAATAGGGGGTAGATTCTTCACGTCTTTAGCTTTAATACCTTTCTCTTTAATAGACTTCTTTGCTTCTCGCATATCCTCAGGGCTTAGAACAAACATGCCCCTCTTCTTTGTTGGTGGAGGTGGTTCAGGGACGGACCAATCTTCATGGTTTTTGGCAATCCTGCCCATTAGATCTTCCGCATCGTCCGGTGTTCTTTTCCTGAAAACACAACCAGCACAACTGTCCAGATAGGACCTAGATTCATCAGTTAGACCAGCATAGAATATATCAATTAATTCATTCTTAGGAACTCCATGTCCTGGTCTAGCCTGAATCAAACCGCAGTACCTCCCCCAAGCTTTAGGGAGGGACTCATCCTGCAACTGTTTAAAGTTATAAATTCTTTGTAAAGCAGCATGTTGCATATGAGCAGGAAAGTACTTATCAACAAAAGAGTGAGCTAAGTCCTGATGACTCTTAATAGAACCGCATGGGAGTGAATCATACCATGCTTTAGCACCTTCCTTCAACGAGAAAGGAATAAGCTTGGTCACATAAAAGTAGCGTATCTTCTCATCTGTGGTAAACAGGCTACCTAGCTCACCAAGTTTAGTTAGGTGTGCAATAGCATCATCATTTTCTCTGCCATAAAAGGGGCCAGCTTCAACCATAGGTATAAGTGAAAGATCAACAGAGAAATCAAAATCAGGATCATCAATGCATATAGGAGATGTAGCAAACTCAGGATTAGGTATGGTTTTGTTTTTCAAAGAGTGTTTTTCAAATATTTTCTTAATAGTTTCAGGGTCAGAGCCGGCAAACTCTGTCAGTTCCCTGCATAAATCTTCATCAAGTATATAGTAATCATCATCAAGGAGCCTCTCCTGGAGTTTACTCAATTCGGGAAAATCATAAGTCTCACCAATAGGGTAGCGAGTAACAGGAAGTTCAATTCCATATTTTTCAGCAGCAGCAGTAATTTGTTTCTCAAGAGCATAACCAAGTGAACTAATATCATCATCAAAAGTAGTAGAAGCATCATCAAGTGTATCAGACATAGTAACAGATTCAGTAGGAGCATCATGTGGTGGTGGTGAGGCGAACTTACTCATGACAGAAGGTGAATCAAGTGTAGCACTAGTGCTCAGAGCAGTACCTCTTCTTGTAGTGGATCGTAAGATCGGAACCTTGGGGTCTCCTTTCTTACCCATAGTGAATAAAGTGCAGCAGGTAGGATACCTCAAGTAGACTTGTAAATATTGCTATGCTCCCCGGCAACGGCGCTAGAAAACGGTACTTGATAACCCTCAACCGTAAGGGATCGAGATAGTCTTCGCGGGTAAGAATAACCCAATTTATTGATTCAACACACGGGGAGCCAAAGAGTATTTATAAGCTTTAATAGTTGAGTTGTCAATTCAACCGCACCTGAAATATACTAACTTGCAACAAAAGATAAGTGGTAACAATGATATGATAGTGATGATAGTAATATTGAAAGTAAACAGCAAAAGTAAATAGCAGTAGTAAATGGCAAAAGTAGCAACTAGTGACAAGCAGGGTTTAAAATACTGTAGGCTAGGGAGATGGATGGTTGGGTGCTGCATGGATGAGATAGATTCTAACTTGGGGCACGGCACACGGAAAAGTAATGATCATCTAGGAAAATATCAAACATTAGGCATGTATCCCGTAGGTTGTTGTACGTGCTTGCAATAAGAACTTGCACAACATCTTTTGTCCTACCATCCCGCTACGAACGGGGCCAAAAGGAACTAATGGATATTAAGGTGCTCCTGTCAAAGAGCACCGGAACAAAGCAATGAACTTAATGGATACATGTAATCCTCAAACTACGGACCATCCCCTTTGGTGTCCCAAGCTGTCACTTTTGGGATCGCCGGTTTCGAACCGTAACAGGTGCATACAACTCATAGATAGGATCAAGAACACAAATATATTCATGCAAACACATATGGTTCAGATCTGAAATCATGGCACTCGGGCCCTAAGTGTCAAGCATTAAGAATAACAAGTTGTAGCAAAGATGATAAACACCATACTAGATGATAGGCAACATGCCCCCAACAATCTGACGAACTATTACATGATCTAACTCATCCAATCCCTACCAACCCCTTCGCCTACAGCAAGGGAATTACTCACACATGAAGGGGGAAGTCATGGAGGGATGATGGAGTGGTGATGATGATGACGATGGCGACGATCTCCCCTCTCCGGAGGCCAAATCAGCCTCTAGATTAGACCTCCCGAAGAAGAACAGAGGGTGGCGGCGGCACCGCGACGAAAAACAGCGAAAGGACTTCCGATCTGGGGTTTCTGTGTCGGGAGGAAAAATACGGGCTAAAGTAGGGCACCAGGGGGTGTGGGCCCCACCCAGGCGCCCCCCCGGCGCGGCCCAAGGGGGGCGCCCACAGGGCGCCTGGGCACCCCCTGGCCCCCCTCTGGCCCCACTTCTGGCATTTTGTTTCTTCGGGTGCGTGGATTTTTCGTGATTTTTTGTGGATTTTTCTGAGATGCTTAAAAATCCGTTTTCCTGCACACAAATAAACCATACAGGCAGCTCTGCTGAAAACAGCGTCAGTCCGGGTTAGTTTAGTCCAAATCATGCAAGAATGAGGTCAAAACAATATCAAAAGTGTTTGGAAAAGTAGATACGTTTGAGACGTATCAACTGCTCGACAAAATGCCAGAGCATGCCACAGGGCTTGGATAAGGCTGAGAATTAGCAGGGTTAGGTTAGAGGCTTAATTGAGATTAGTGGACATGCCAGCATGTATGTAGGTTCAAAGTCACAGTGCAAAGTAAAGATCATGCCAAAACTGGTCATGCATCTCAGGTGTTTGACAAAATGCTGGAGGCCACTAGGCAACTCTAGGGGTGGCCAAATTCTCGAGATCAGTGTCTCTTTAGGTGGATGAGATGATGGCAAAGCTAGTTGGGCAAAACCAGAAACTTGTTAGTGCAAGTTTTGCAAATCTACAGTTCTGGACAGGAAATGAAGGGCATTGCTTCTGAATCAAAATTCTTCCAATGGGTCCACTCTCCTGGACTTAAGGGTTTTGCAAGGATAGTTATAAGCAGGAGGAAGCTCAGGGGCACTGGAGCAAAATAAACTAGGGTCGCAGTGCAAAATATCAAACTGGACCAGAATGGAAATGAGGTTGTTTCACTCAAATTTTCCAAAGAACTACTCTGGGTCTTTGCAAAAAGTTGAATAATATACTCCTATGAACAACCCATAATTTTGGTAAAAGCTCTAAAGAAATATTTAATGGGGTTGTAGTGCAAAACTGCCTACTGGACCAGATTGGAAATGAGGGTGTGGAGCTCAAATTATTTAATGAAATAAAAATATTCTTGCATAAAAGTGATCCAACAACATCACATGACATCTCAAATTTTTGGTTGGAATTATAGATGAACCTATCAAGGGGTTGCAGGTCAAAAGGGACCCTAAAACCAAGGAAACCATTTTTAAAGGAGAGAATATTTAGGGAGGCAATTATATAACTAATTCTACTGATATCAGAAAAGTTTTAATGAGTGAATATGAGCGTCTAACAATTATTGGGAAGTTTATACTAGTGGTAGAAATTCCAACACAACAGGAACAGAAGGATCCTGAAATTAAAGAAACATCCAGCAAAAATTGCAAAAAATTTCAATTGCGTGGCAAACTTTTAATTGTTAAAACATGGCTAAATTTTTGGGGTGTTACAAATACCCAAGCAACTAAGCTTGGGGATGCCCCGAAAGGCATCCCCTCTTTCGTCTCCAACATTATCAGGAACCTCACTTGGAGCTATGTTTTCATTAGTCACATGATATGTGCTTTGCTTGGAGCGTAATTTTATTTTGTTAGTATTTGCTTTCTGTTATTCATAATAATGTTTTGTATCCTTTATTTTAATAAAATTTCAAGGATAGCCTTTACCATGCTTATTTTGCATGTATATATGTTGCTGTTTGAAAACATAAAGTTTTATATCATTGTCTGAATTCTTCTGGATAGTCATAACATGATAAATTCTTGAAATTTTCACAAAGTAGGCATGAATAAGTTCTCTGTAACGTGGTAATTTTTGAGATTTTAGAGCTAGGTAAGTATGAGAACAATTCCACTCTTTACAGACTATATTGTTTTGAGAGATTGCTGTTATGTTTGCATATGTTTGCGTGTTTAATGATTCTATTTGAGGATAGGAGTATTAAATATGCAGAGGCATTTAGTATGCAATGTTGAATAATAATTTTAGTGATTTTCTATAGTATAGAATGATAATGTTTTGCATTGGTTTATACTAACTTATCTCACGAGTTCTTGTTGAGTTTTGCGTGGATGAAGCTTTTGAGATTTAGGAAAACCGCGATATGAGAAGAATTAAGTATAGACAAAGGCTCAAGCTTGGGGCCGCCCAAGGCACCCCAAGATAATATTTCAAGAAGTCGCAAGCATCTACGCTTGGGGATGCCCAGGTAGGCATCCCACCTTTCTTCATCAACAATTATCGGTTAGTATTGGTTGATCCTAAGTTTTTGTTTCTTCACATGAGATATGCTATTCTTGAAACGCCATTTTACTTTGTTTGCTTGCCTTTTTGATAAATACTTAGATATGAAAGTTTTTAAACAAAATAGATCCCCCAAATAGTTGTCAGGGAGGCTAGATAAGCGGTATTCACATCCTGTCAACGGAGCTCTTTTCTGGCACCGTTGCTCTAGTGCTTCATTTATATCTTTTTGAGCACGGTGTGCTTTAGTATTTTTGAAGAAATTCTCTCTTTGTTCACTTAAATTAATTTGAGATAAATAAATATTATGCTCATGATCTTCATTTATATATTTTTGGAGTAGCTTGTCATTTACTCTTGTGCTTCACTTATATCCTATGAGTGAATTCTTGAATAAATTGAACGTCATGAAGTTGAAATCATGTCATGCCTAGTGGTAGCTTCACATTGGGTTTAGAAAGTGAAATCTTTTTATGAGGCTTGACAATCACAATATTGGTCATACAAGAAATTCATGAATAATTAGTATAAGGAAGAGAACTTTCACATGCAAATACACTATCCTGGAAATCTTTTGCGATTGTGAGCCCCCATCAAAATATTATATGCCAAAATTGTTGACGTTGGACAAGGAAGACAACGTAATGGTTTATGTTTGTTCATATTCACATAGAAGTTATATTGTCATGGATCCTTCAACATGTGGTGCTTCCCCCTATCTTTGCTAGCCAAAAATTCCGCACCAAGTAGAGATACTACTTGTGCATCCAAAAACCCTTAAACCTGAATCTTAGCTTTGAGAGTCCACCATACCTACCTAAGGATTGAGCAACTTCCTTCAAGTAAGTTGTCATCGGTGCAAAAAAAGGCAATAAAAATTGCTTCTAAAAGTGTTAGATCATTTAGTGTAAGAGAAAATTGAGCGTTGTACGAACTTGTGATGGCAAAGAATAAAAGCCACAGACCGCATAATAAACGTTGCATCATAAGGGGAAATATAACGTGATGTTCTTTTGCACTAAGGGATTGAGCATACAAACAAATAAGCGCATGTCAACCTCTGCTTCCCTCTACGAAGGGCCTATCTTTTACTTTTCAGTATTTACTTTTATGCAAAGTGTCAAAGTTTTTCTCTCTATTCCTTTTTATTTTTTCTCCTTTGGCAAGCATCATGTGGTGAGGAATGATCTAGGCACATATGTCCAGTTGAATATGGATAGCATGAGTTATTATTGTTGACATCACCCAAAGGTGAATACGCTGGGAGGCGAAATTACAAGCCCCTATCTTTCTATGTGTCCGGTTGAAACGTTTTGCTCATGTGTATGTGGTGAGTGTTAGCAATCATAGAAGACTATATGATGGTTGAGTATGTGGAGCTCTTACTTAAACTCTGTTGAAGAAGTTGAATTACAATTGCTTGGTGACTGAGAACATAGGTTGTTGAGTTTCAAGTTAATTCATTGTTTGAACCTGAACATGTGAATTGGTTGCTACTTTAAACATGAGAAATTTTATAAGAAAGATTTGTTGTTATGATGCTAGGAAAAGTGATTGAAATTGTCATTGTTGAAACTTGTGCACTTTGCTAGCATTCACACTTCATAAATTATTTCTTTTATCATTTACCTACTCGAGGATGAGTAAGAATTAAGCTTGGGGATGTTGATACGTCTCCAACGTATCTATAATTTATGAAGTATTCATGCCATGTTTATAATAATTTTATATGGTTTTGGTATGATTTGCATGGAACTAACCCGGACTGACATTGTTTTCAGCAAAGCTACCATGGTGTTGTTTTTTGTGCAGAAATGAAAGTTCTCCAAATGAGTTGAAACTTTTGACGATTTTTCATGGAACAAAAGAGACCCCCAAGCTTCGTGGGAGGGCCGGAAGAGCCACGAGGAGGGCACAACACACCAGGGCGCGCCTGGCTCGCCCCGATGGGTTGTGCTCACCTCGAGGCCTACCCGGACATCAGACCAAATTCCTAAGCATCAGAAATAACCCTAGATCAGAAATTCCGCCACCACAAGCCTCTGTAGTCCATGAAAAACCAATCTAGACCCTTTCTGGCATCCTGCCGGAGGGGGAAATCATCACCGGTGGCCATCTCCATCATCCCATAGGCCACCATGATGAGGAGGGAGTAGTGCACCCTCTGGGATGAGGGTTTGTACCAGTAGCTATGTGTTTAATCTCTCTCTCTCTCTCTCTCTCTCTCTCTCTCTTTCTCTCTCTCTCTCTCTCTCTCTCTCTCTCTCTCTCTCTCGTGTTCTTGAGATTCACAATCTTGATGTATCGCGGGCTTTGTTAATATAGTCGGATCATATGGTGTTTTCCCTTCTCTATGTTGTGATGAATTTAGTTTTCCCTTTGAGATTTCTTTGGATTGAATACTTTTATGGATTTGAGAACACTTGATATATGTCTTGCAATTGAATACTCGTGGTGACAATGGGATATCGTATTGATTCACTTGATATATGTTTTGGCACTCAACTTGCATATTCCTGCAGTGACATTGGGGTAATCTATGCATAGGGTTGATGCATGTTCTTGTCTTTGTTTCTTCAGTAGAAATCTTGGTGCACTCTTTGAAGTTCTTTGTGTTGGATTGACTATTATGAATATGAATTTGCTTTGTTGTTATTTTAGTACAAACTCTTGATAGATCAATCGTAAAGAATAACTTGTGTTATTTTAGTACGAAATCTTGATAGATCGATCAGAAAGTATACCTTGTGTTATTTTAGTACGAACTCTTGGATAGATCGATCGAAAAGAATAGCGACAAACAATTCCTTCTTATGTTCTCCGCTAGATAGGAACTTTGGAGTGATTCTTCATCGCACGTTGAGGGATGATTATGTGATACAAATTTATTGTTACTGTTACAAAGACCAATATCTACTATCCATATTACATTTGTATCACCATCTCTTCGCCGAACTAGTGCATCTATACAATTTACCATTGTATTGGGTGTGTTGGGGACACAAGCGACTTCTTATTATTTGGTTACATGGTTGTTTGAGAGAGACCATCTTCGTCCTATACCTCCTACGGATTGATAAACCTTAGATCATCCACTTGAAGGAAAATTGCTAATGTCCTACAAAACTCTGCGCTTGGAGGCCCGACACATGTCTACAAGAATAAAGTTGCGTAGTAGACATCAGTATTCCACCCTTAAAAGTGTAATTAGCAAGCATGGTGGAAATTCAAGCTTCCTGTATCTTTATTTTATTAGTAACAATTTATTTCATATACTTGGCATAAGGAGACATTTTAAGCATATCAGTCAAACGCATACGCAAAAAGATAGGTCTAATCATCTCACAAAAGCGTTCAAATTCCTCATCATCCTTTTTATTGGATTGCTTAGGAGGAAAGGGCATGGGTTTCTAGACGCATGGTTTCTTTTCTTTACCATGTTTCCTAGCAATGAAGTCCCTCTTATCATAACGTTGATTCTTGGATTGTGGGTTATCAAGATCAACATCAGGTTCAATCTCTACATCATTATCATTACTAGGTTGAGCATCAGTATGAAAATCATCATTAACATTATCACTAGGTTCATGTTCATTACCCGAATGTGTCTCAGCATCAGAAACAGAAATATTATTGGGGTTCTCAGGTGTATCTACAAAAGGTTCACTAGAAGCATGCAAAGTCCTATCAGTTTTCTTTTTCTTTTTATTACTAGGACTATGTTTATCAGTATTAATTCTCGGATAATCTTGCTCAATTCTCTTAGGATGACCCTCAAGATACAAAGGTTACTGAGTCACTTTACCCCCTCTAGTTGCGACCATAACAGTATTATCATTATTCTTACTATTCAACTCATTAAGCAAATCTTTTTGTGTTTTAAGTACTTGTTCTACTTGAGTGGTAACCATGGAAGCATGTTTACTAATAAGCTTAAGATCATTAACAGCTCTTGTCATATAATCCAAGTATTCAAGCATATGAGCATTACGTTTCAATTGTCTACTAACATAAGCATTGAAGTTTTCTTGTTTAGCAATAAAATTATCAAACTCATCCAAGCACTGACTAGCAGGCTTATTATGAGGAATATCACCTTCATCAAATCTATAGAGAGAATTTACCCGTGTCAGGTTATGAAGACCATGTATTTCTTCGATAGGCGGTAAATTCTTAACATCTTTAGCTTTAATACCTTTTTCCTTCATTGATTTCTTTGCCTCTTGCATATCTTCAGGACTGAGAAATAGAATACCTATTTTCCTCAGAGTTCGCTTTGGAGTTGGTTCGGGAAGAGTCCAATCATTATCATTAATCAATATATTATTCAATAGTTTTTCAGCTTGCTCAACAGTTTGTTCCCTGAAAACACAACCATCACAACTGAGGGAGTTCTGGATCGAGGGGTCCTTGGGTGGCCAGATAACTCTTGGTGCTCCGGACTGGTGGGCCGTGAAGATCATAGTCAAAGATCGTCTCTCGTATCCGGATTGGACTCCAGTATTTGTATAATGGCAGGTTTTAGGTTCGGGTGTAATCTTTCCTTCCTCCGCAAGATGGTTATGTACAAACCCTAGGCCTCTCCAGTGTGTATATAAACTGGAGGGTTTAGTCCGTAGAGGCTAATAGAGAATCACAGATCCTCATAGGCTAGACTTTAGGGTTTAGCCAATACGATCGCGAGGTAGATCAACTCTTGTATTCATATTCATCCATATTAATATAGCAGGAAGTAGGGTTTTACCTCGATTGAGAGGGCCTGAACCTGGGTAAACATCGTGTCCCCAACCTCCTATTACCATCAATCCTCAGACGCATAGTTCAGGACCCCCTACTCGAGATCCGCTGGTTTTGACACTGACATTGGTGCTTTCATTGAGAGTTCCACTATGTCTTCGACTAAAGGACTGATGGATCGCATCATCAACCACGACGGCAACACCAAGGGAATCTTCCCTCCCGGACAGCTCTTCGTGTTCGGCGGCTTCGTGCTTCGTGCCAACACTGAAGGCCACCTCGAGCAGATCGAGAGCTATGCCTCTGGCCATCAACTCAGATTTGGAGGCTTAAACTACGTTGCTGATATCCATGGTACTTGATCTTCGACGGATTCGAGCTCGCGGCGACCTCTCTCTGCGATCACGATGAACACGACCTAACTCTATCATCGGATCAGGAAATAGCACCAGCAACAGTCCTGGCCCTAAATCCGGAACATATCGCGTCGCTCGAGGACGGGAAGCTCAACCCCGCCCCGGAAGCCGCAGACTCAACGGCGTTGGATCCACACACACGGACCTAACTATAAGCGGGGTCTGTGTTATCGGAACCCCGGACTTGACTCCGGTCTCAGATCTTGAATCATCTGCATCGTTCAAGCTCAATCAAGCATCTATCGCCGAATTCAGTGCTGCAGATATCTTCCAGCACTCACCCTTTAGTCACATGTTGAAATCATTAAAAACCCTCTCCTTAGATGGGGACACACAGCCGCATTATTTCCGGTTCGAACTGGAGGCTGATGGAGAATGTTGCTCCTCACCCACCACCAACTTGGTAGCCACGGTCGAAGATCTAACCGATCTACTTGACTACGCTTCCGAAGACTTCGAAGGGATTGACCTCGAAGCCGAAGCAGATCCAGATCAAAGCCGGCTCGTAACCGGGCGGTGGAAAGCCACATCTTCATATGACATGTATATGGTGGATACACCTAAGGAGAAGGAGGGCGACGGCGAAAACGATCCCGCAAAGGACAAGCCTGTCGAAGAACCTCCCAAATGTCGGCGCCCGAAGCGCTGGACTAAATCCCGTAAAGGAAATAATAGCAACACTGTCACTAACGATGGTAATATTCTGGAACAAGCCGAAGACCCCGCAGACCCAGCAATGGAGCAGGAGGAGCGAGAGGACGACGAACATTGTCTGAAGCCGCTGTGTGATGACAGCGATGCCGAGGACAGTAATTATGAACCTGTCTCCGAAGAAGAAGTTAGCTTGGGTGACAATGAATACACCATCCTAGAAGAATCCTCAGAACAAAAGCGCTTCCATCAGAGGCTTACTGCCACCGCAAGGAGCTTGAAAAAGCAGCAGAGACGGCTTCGAGCTGCACAAGACACACTCAACGATAGATGGAACGAGGTGCTAGACGCCGAGAAAAAACATGGCTACAACGGCCAAACCAAAGGCTATCCTAAGTGTAAACTGCTGCCCGAACTCGATGACGAGGCCACTGCGCCTATACCGCCAAAGAATAACACCACCGATAAGCCGGACCGACCACCTCGCGAACGGGACAGAGTGGCTAGCATCAGTGTCCACAAGCCCGCACCCCCACCCCATAAAGGAAAGGAGGATGCGACTCAAGTCCGAAAACACAATCTGTGTGAGGACCTGAACATAAAATCTGACAAGACCAGGTCTATCTATGGACCTAGGGACCGGGCTCCCGCACGGGACGGCGGCTATCAATCCAATCGCGCCGGTCATATACCAGTTCGGGGTCAATACCAAACATCACAACCATCGGACATACGCCATGATATAGCAAAATACAGAGGCGCCGCACACCCTCTGTGCTTCACCGATGAGGTGCTGGATCATGATTTTCCAGAAGGGTTTAAACCCGTGAACATTGAGGCATACGATGGAATGACGGATCCTGCCTTCTGGATAGAAGACTTCATCCTTCACATCCACATGGCTCGCGGAGATGATCTCCACGCCATCAAATACCTACCCCTCAAGCTGAAAGGTCCAGCTCGACACTGGCTAAACAACCTCCCAGAAAACTCCATTGGGAGTTGGGAAGAACTTGAGGATGCTTTTCGGGCAATTTTCAAGTGACATATGTCCGCCCCCCGGACGCTGACAACCTAAGTCGGAACATCCAACAACTCGGGGAGTCAGCCCGTAAGCTTTGGAACCGGTTTCTCACTAAGAAGAACCAAATCATCGACTATCCGGACACCGAAGCATTAGCGGCATTCAAGCACAGTGTCCGGGCCGAATGGCTAGCCAGACACCTCAGACAGGAAAACCCGAGGACAATGGCAGCCCTAACTACACTCATGACCTGCTTTTGCGTGGGCGAGGACATCTGGTTAGCTCGTAGCAGCACCAGCGACCCTGAAACATCTGAAGTCAGGGATGGCAATGGAAAGCCATGGTGTAACAAAAACAAACGCTGAAATAATGTTGGAAGCCCAGATGACACAGCGGTAAACGCCGGATTCAGCGGCTCTAGACCCGGTCAATGGAAGAAGCCATTTGAAGGCAACAAAGATAGTTCATCTAACCTGGACAAAATATTAGATAAGCCCTGCCAAATCCATGGCACCCCAGAAAAACCTGCAAACCATACCAACCGTAATTGTTGGATCTTCAAGCAGGCCGGCAAGCTCAATGCCGAACACATGGGGAAAGAGCCTCAGAGCAAAGACGTGGATGAACCTCGCCAGCCGAATACAGGGGGGCAGAAGAAATTTCCACCGGAGGTCAAAATAGTGAACATGATATATGCCACTCATATCCCAAAGAGGGAGCGCAAGCACGCACTCCGAGATGTCTATGTCGTCGAGCCTATCGCCCCCAAATTCAACCCATGGTCGGCCTTTCTGATCACTTTTGATCACAGAGATCACCCGACTAGTATCCGTCACGGGGGTTCGGCGGCCCTAGTGCTCGACCCAATAATTGACGGATACCATCTTACTCGAGTCCTTATGGACGGCGGCAGCAGTCTCAATCTGATATATCAGGACACTCTCCGCAAGATGGGGATTAACCCGTCAAGATGGGGATACGTCCATTTTGCATCATGCTTTTATATTGACATTTATTGCATAATGGGCTGTTATTACACATTATGTCACAATACTTATGTTGTTTCTCTCTTATTTTACAAGGTTTACATGAAAAGGGAGAAAGCCGACAACTGGAATTCTGGGCCGGAAAAGGAGCAAATATTGGAGACCTATTCTACACAACTCAAAAAGTCCCGAAACTCTACGAAAGTCAGTTTTGTAAAATATAAAAAATAACGGGCGAAGAAATCACCAAAGGGGGGCCACCCACCGTCCACGAGGGTGGGGGCGTGCCCTACCCCCTGGGCGCGCCCCCTACCTCGTGGCCCACCTGGCAGCCCCCCGATGCCCATCCTCTGGTATAAGGTGTCTTGTGCCCTAGAAAAAATCAGAAGGAGGTTTTCGGGATGAAGCGCTGCCGTCTCGAGGCGGAACCTTGGCGGAACCAATCTAGGGCTCCGGCGGAGCTATTCTGCCGGGGAAACTTCCCTTCAGGAGGGGGAAATCATCACCATCGTCATCACCATCGACCCTCTCATCGGGAGGGGGTCAATCTCCATCAACATCTTCACAAGCACCATCTCCTCTCAAACCCTAGTTCATCTCTTGTATACAATCTTTGTATCAAAACCTCAGATTGGTACCTGTGGGTTGCTAGTAGTGTTGATTACTGCTTGTAGTTGATGCTAGTTGGTTTATTCGTTGGAAGATCATATGTTCAGATCCTGTATGCATATTAATACCCCTCTAATTATGAACATGAATTTGATTTGTGAGTAGTTACGTTTGTTCCTGAGGACATGGGAGAAGTCTTGCTGTAAGTAGTCATGTGAATTTGGTATTCGTTTGATGAGATGTATGTTGTATTTCCTCTAGTGGTGTCATGCAAACGTCAACTACATGACACTTCACCATTGTTTGGGCCTAGAGGAAGGCATTGGGAACTAGTAAGTAGATGATGGGTTGCTAGAGCGACAGAAGAGTAAACCCTAGTTTATGTGTTGCTTCTTAAGGGGCTGATTTAGATCCATATGTTTCATGCTATGGTTAGGTTTACCTTAATACTTATTTTGTAGTTGAGGATGCTTGCAATAGAGGTTAGTCATAAGTGGGATGTGTGTTCAAGTAAGGGCAGTACCCAAGCACCGGTCCACCCACATACCAAATTATTAAAGTAACGAACGCGAATCATATGAGCGTGATGAAAACTAGCTTGACGATAATTCCAATGTGGCCTCGGGAGCACTTTCCTTTATATAAGAGTTTGTCCAGGCTTGTCCTTTGCTACTGAAAGGATTGGGCCATATTGCTGCACCTTATTTACATTTACTATTTGTTACTCGTTACAAATTACCTTATCACAAAACTATCTGTTACCGATAATTGCAGTGCTTGCAGAGAATACCTTACTGAAAACTGCCTATCATTTCCTTCTACTCCTCATTGGGTTCGACACTCTTACTTATCGAAAGGACTATGATAGATCGCCTACACTTGTGGGTCATCAAGACTCTTTTCTGGCGCCGTTGCCGGGGAGTGAAGCGCCTTTGGTAAGGAAAAAATTATATAGTGTGCTGAAATTTACTGTCACTTGTTACTATGGAAGATAATACTTTGAGGGGCTTGTTCGGGGTATCTTCACCCCGACCAGTAGAGCAAAGAGTTGCTCCTCAACTACTGAACCTATTGAAAATGTTTACTTTGAAATTCCTTCGGGTATGATAGAGAAACTGCTAGCTAATCCCTTTACAGGAGATGGAACATTGCATCCCGATTTGCATCTAATCTATGTGGATGAAGTTTTTGGATTATTTAAGCTTGCAGGTATGCCCGAGGATGAGATCAAGAAGAAGGTATTCCCTTTATCTTTTAAGAGAAAGGCATTGACATGGTTTAGGCTATGCGATGATATTGGATCATGGAACTACAACCGGTTGAAATTGGAATTTCATCGGAAGTTCTACCCTATGTATTAGGTTCATCCTGATCGTAATTATATATGTATTTTTTTGCCTCGCGAAGGAGAAAGTATCGCTCATGCTTGGGGGAGGCTTAAGTCGATGTTATATTCATGCCCCAATCATGAGCTGTCAAGAGAAATTATTATTCAAAACTTTTATGCTCGGCTTTCTCTTGATAATCGCTCCATGCTCGATACTTCTTGTACTGGTTCTTTTATGATGAAGACTATTGAATTCAAATGGAATACATTGGAAATAATTAAACGCAACTCTGAAGATTGGGATCTCGACGAAGGTAAGGAGTCAGGTATAACACCTAAGTTTGATTGTGTTAAATCCTTTATGGATACCGATGTTTTCCGTGAATTTAGCACTAAATATGGACTTGACTCTGAGATAGTAGCTTCTTTCTGTGAATCATTTGCTACTCATGTTGATCTCCCTAAGGAGAGGTGGTTTAAATATCATCCTCCCATTGAAGTAAAAGTAGTTGATCCCGTTAAAATTGAAAAAAGACTATCACTTATAATGTTGATCCTATTGTTCCTACCGCTTATATTGAGAAACCACCCTTCCCTATTAGAATAAAGGATCATGTTAAAGCTTCAACTGTGGTTCATAAGAGTAATACTAGAACACCTTCACCCTCTAAGCAAATTAAAGTTGAACCTAGTTTTTCTATGGTTAAGGACCTCTTGGTCGATAATATTGATGGGCATGTTATTTACCTCTGTGATGAAGCTGCCAGGAAATGTTAGACCCGATACTAAAAATAAACATAGACTTGTTGTAGGCATGCCTGTTATTTATGTTAAAATAGGAGATCATTGCTATCATGGCTTTATGTGACATGGGTGCTAGCGCGAGTGCAATACCTCATTCCTTATACGAAGAAATTATGGACGATATTGTACCTGCTGAGCTAGAAGGTATTGATGTTACAATTAAGCTAGCCAATAGAGATACTATTTCACCAATGGGGATTGTTAGAGATGTTGAAGTCTTGTGTGGGACAGTCAAATATCCTGCTGATTTTGTTGTTCTTGGTTCCCCACAAGATGACTGTTGTCCCATTATATTTGGTAGACCCTTCTTGAATATTGTTAAGGAAAATGTTTCAGGCCGGAGCGCCGGCTGAACGCTCCACCGGATGCGTGCGGGACGTAGGATTGAATTTGTTCCAACGACCATGAGGTATCTGTTGTAGGTCCACGGGGCAGCCCCACTCTCCCTTATCTTCTCTTGCTCTGCCTTATCTTCTCCCACGATGAACTTCTCCCAAATCCTTTCTCTCATCCACCTCGTCACCACCTCAAAATCCATCTCTCTCTTGCTCCCTCACAAAATCCGACGAGCTCTGGCCGGCCATCCTCCTCTTTCCTCTTTCCTCTTGGATCCCCATCCCCCACCGGCGACGAGCTCCACACACGCAGCAGCCATTGCATCCCCATCAACTTTCTCCCCCAGTAGTACATACGGCTGCAGCTCCCACTACTGCAAGGGGGCGGGACCGAGGAGGAGCGGATTCGCTGTTGTGAGGTTGTTGCTGCTAGCCATCAACGCCATGGACGCCGCCTCCCCCTTATTTGGTCATGGTCGTGGCGCTGGGTAGGCGGTGGAGACGATGGCCTCTGGTGCTACAACCGATGCGTCTTTTTGCTGGAACCGGCTGGCAAAAAAGATGCAACCACACTGACCAGTGCTGGAACCAGGCAATCATCGAGTAGTTTTTGCTGCCACCTCCTTTCTTTGCTACAACCGGCAAATTTTTTTATGGATCCGGTGAGAAATTTTGTTGCGACCATTGGCGGCGATGCATGTTTTTGCTACAACCTACATGACGATGTGCTACCATCGGCACTAGTGGTTTTTGCTTCGAGATTGTTTTGCTGGAACCAGTGTTTTCTTTTGCTGGAACTGGCTAATGTGTTAGATACAATCGACTATCGGAGTTTTTTGCTGCTAGGATTTTTGCTGGAACCACTATAAAGTTTTGCTGGAAGTGGCAACTATTTTTGTTTCAACTGAGTAGCAAAGTTTTTTGTTGCTTTAGATTTTTTGCTGGAGATGGTGGTGCAAGTCCACGACGGCGGCGAGCCGGAGATGAGGACGTCGGGATGCTGCAACCCTGATGATTGCACTCTGGACCCTTCTTGTGTTCGAGCTGCAACGATGGTGAGTGGAGGCAGCCAAGGCGAGCACAGTGGCACGGGTCGCCTGTGAGCTCGGGTAGCCGAGGACAAGCGAGGCGACCGACGAGCTTGCACGGAGTGGGGCATGCGCGCACGCTCACTTTTTCCTGATCTGCTTTTTCCTACGTGTGTTGACTTTGTGGGGACAAAGTTAATTTTAGTCTAACGGTTGAGAAAGACTCTATCGGACATACACGCAGCGACCGACCCAAATTTGGGCCGGTCCGCCGGCGCCTATCAGCACCCTACTGTTAATGCTAAGATAGACTGCAAAAAGGATATTGTTACTATTGGATTAGGGAATATGTCTCATGATTTTAACTTTGCTAAATTTCGTAGATAACCCCATTATAAAGAATTTCCTAGTAAGGATGAAATTATTGGTCTTGCTTCTATTGTCGTGCCTCCTAATGATCCTTTAGAGCAATATTTGCGAGACCATGAAAATGATATGTATATGAATGAGAGAAGGGAAATAGATGAAATATTCTATAAACAGGGACCTTTATAGAAATGCAACTTGCCTGTTGAAATCCTAGGGGATCCTCCTCCACCAAAGGGTGATCCCGTGTTTGAGCTCAAACCATTACTTGATAGTCTTAAGTATGCTTATCTTGATGAAAAAAAATATATCCTGTCATTATTAGTGCTAACCTTTCAGAGCAGGAAGAAGAGAAATTATTGAAAACTCTAAAGAAGCACCGTGCTGCTATTGAATATACTCTTGATGATCTTAAGGGTATTAGTCCCACTCTATGCCAACACAAAATAAAATTGGAGAAAGATGCTAAACCGGTTGTTGATCACCAATGACGGTTAAATCCTAAGATGAAAGAAGTGGTAAGGAAAGAAATACTGAAGCTTCTAAAAATGAGTTGATCCCACAAAAAATTATCATAGGCTATAGAATGGTAATTGATTTCCGCAAATTAAATAAAGCTACTAAAAATGATCATTACCCTCTACCTTTTATCGATCAAATGCTAGAAAGATTATCCAAACATACACATTTTTTCTTTCTAGATGGCTATTCTGGTTTCTCTCAAATACCTGTATCAAAAGAGGACCAAGAAAAGACAACTTTTACTTGCCCTTTCGGTGCCTTTGCTTATAGACGTATGCCTTTTGGTTTATGTAATGCACCTGCTGCCTTTCAAAGATGCATGATGGCTATATTCTCTGACTTTTGTGAAAAGATTGTTGAGGTTTTCATGGATGATTTTTCCGTTTATGGAACTTCTTTTGATGATTACTTGAGCAACCTTGATCGAGTTTTGCAGAGATGTGAAGAAACTAATCTTGTCTTGAATTGGGAGAAGTGCCACTTTATGGTTAATGAAGGTACTGTCTTGGGGCATAAAATTTCTGAAAGAGGCATTGAAGTTGATAAAGCTAAGGTTGATGCTATCGAAAGGATGCCGTGTCCCAAGGACATCAAAGGTATAAGAAGTTTCTTTGGTCATGCCAGTTTTTATAGGAGGTTCATTAAGGACTTCTCAAAAATCTCTAGGCCTCTGACTAATCTCTTACAAATGGTGTTCCTTTTGTCTTTGATGATGATTGTGTAGAAGCATTTGAAATACTTAAGAAAGCCTTGATCTCTGCACCTATTTTCCAGCCACCTGATTGGGATTTACCCTTTGAAATTATGTGTGATGCTAGTGATTATGCTATAGGTGCTGTTCTAGGACAAAGAGTTGATAAGAAATTAAACGTTATCCAATATGCTAGTAAAACTCTAGACAGTGCCCAGAGAAATTATGCTACTACTGAAAAGGAATTTTTAGCAGTTGTATTTGCTTGTGATAAGTTCAGACCTTATATTGTTGATTCTAAAGTAACTATTCAAACTGATCATGCTGCTATTAAATATCTTATGGAAAGGAAAGATGCTAAACCTAGACTTATTAGATGGTTCTCTTGGTACAAGAATTTGATTTGCATATTACTGATAGAAAGGGAGCTGAGAACCCGTTGCAGACAACTTGTCTAGGTTAGAGAATGTTCTTGATGACCCACTACCTATAGATGATAGCTTTCCTGATGAACAATTGGCTGTCATAAATACTTCTCGTACTACTCCATGGTATGATGATTATGCTAATTACATTGTTGCTAAATTTATACCACCTTGTTTCACATACCAGCAAAAGAAAAACTTTTTTCTATGATTTAAGACATTACTTCTGGGATGACCCACACCTTTATAAAGAAGGAGTAGATGGTGTTATTAGACGTTGTGTACCTGAGCATGAACAGGAACAGATCCTACGCAAGTGTCACTCCGAGGCTTATGGAGGACACCATGCTGGAGATAGAACTGCACATAAGGTATTGCAATCTGGTTTTTATTGGCCTACTCTCTTCAAGGACGCCCACAAGTTTGTCTTGTCTTGTGATGAATGTCAAAGAATTGGTAATATTAGTAGACGTCAAGAAATGCCTATGAACTATTCACTTGTTATTGAACCATTTGATGTTTGGGGATTTGATTATATGGGACTGTTTCCTTCCTCTAATGGGTATACACATATTTTAGTTGCTGTTGATTACGTTACTAAGTGGGTAGAAGCTATTCCAACTAGTAGTGCTGATCATAACACCTCTATTAAGATGCTTAAAGAAGTTATTTTTCCGAGGTTTGGAGTCCCTAGATACTTAATGACTGATGGTGGTTCACATTTCATTTTTGGTGCTTTTCGTAAAATACTTGCTAACTATGATGTCAATCATATAATCGCATCCCCATATCACCCACAGTCTAGTGGTCAAGTAGAACTAAGTAACAGAGAGCTGAAATTAATTTTGCAAAAGACAGTTAATAGATCTAGAAAGAATTGTTCCAAGAAACTTGATTATGCAATATAGGCCTATAGAACTGCATATAAAAATCCTATGGGCATGTCTCCGTATAAAATGGTTTATGGAAAAGCGTGTCACTTACCTCTCGAACTACAACATAAGGCATATTGTGCCATTAAAGAGCTCAATTATGATTTCAAACTTGCCGGTGAGAAGAGGTTATTTGACATCAGCTCACTTGATGAGTGGAGAACCCAGGCCTACGAGAATGCCAAATTGTTTAAAGAAAAAGTAAAAAATGGCATAAAAAGAATACAAAAACATGACTTTCATGTAGGTGACTATGTTTTGCTATACAACTATCGTTTAAGATTTTTTACAGGAAAACTTCTCTCTAAATGGGAAGGCCCTTACGTTATTGAGGAGGTCTATCGTTCCAGTGCCATAAAAATCAACAACTTCGAAGGCACAAATCCGAAGGTTGTGAACAGTCAAATAATCAAACATTAAATCTCAGGTAATCCCATAAATGTTGAAACTAATGTCATTAAAAGTGTAACCCTGGAGGAATACATAATGGACACTTTCCAGAACGTTTCAGACTCTGAAAAGGAAGAGGTATGTGGTACGGTAAGTAAACCGACTCCAAAACAGTCCTAATAACAATTTTTCTATGTTTTGGAATATTTAATAAAATAGGAAAATAAGAAGTAGTCCAAAAGGGACACGAGGCGTCCACGAGGGTGGAGGGCGCGCCCTACCCCTCTGGGCTCGCCCCCTGCCTCGTGGGCACCTAGTGTGCCCTCCGGACTCCGTTTCCTTGCATGATACTTCTTTTAGTCGGTAAAAATTCATTATATAACCTCCTGAAGGTTTTGACCACCGTACCCTGACAAAATCTTATGTTTCTATTTTGAGTTGTTTCTGTCGTAGATTAGAGCAATATGTCGTCCCAGGATTCGGAGGGAGAAAGCCATGTGGTTGATTACCTTGTAGACCCTAAGGTCTATGGGGACTTGGAGCATTGTGGTTGGACCACGGAGGAAGAAGAAGACTATGATCCTAGGGGAAAGGAGGAGACGAGCTCAGATGAAGATGAAGTCCCGTTACCTCAACCTGGGGACATGCATGTGGAGTTCAGAAAGTCAAGCCTCCCTGATAGAGCAAAGAAACCTAAGATCGAGTTTATCCCTTTTCGCCTCTTGCAGGAGAACAAACAGGAACTATGCAAAAAGATATTAAGCCTTGAGCAGGAGATCGATGACCTAAGGGAGCAAAATTCTATCCTCAAGCGCAAATTAAGGAAGAAGCCTACATCATCAACAACTCCATCATCACCACCTCCGAAGGAAGAGACATAAACACATGGGTATGGGCACTCCCCTTGGCAACTGCCAAGCTTGGGGGAGGTGCCCCGGTATCGTATCATCATCACACCTCTATCTTTACTATTTTTCTTAGTTAGATCCTTTTGGTTATATCTTGATGTAGTAGAATAAAGTTTAGTATGATCTAGTTGTGAGCTTTGCTTTAATCCTTATCTTTGTAATCGAGTCCGTGAGCTATATATATAATAAAGATTAGTTTTGAGTCAAGAGCTTGATTGTCTCACTATGATCATGAGAGAATTAAAGAAAGAATAAAAAGAAATAAAGAGATGATATTGATCTTATGGAAAGTAATGACTTCACATATAAAAAGTATGATTAATAAAAGTTGTTGAGAGTTGACAAAGATAGTTTTGGTCATCGTTGCAATTAATAGGAAGTAATAAAGAAAGAGAGTTTCTCACATATAAATATACTATCTTGGACATCTTTTATGATTGTGAGCACTCATTAAAATATGACATCCTAAAAAGTTGATGTTGGACAAGGAAGACAACGTAATGAGTTATGTTTTCTTATATCTGAAATAAAGTATATTGTCATGGATCATCCAACATGTTGAGCTTGCCTTTCCCCCTCATGCTAGCCAAACTCCTTGCACCAAGTAGAGATACTACTTGTGCTTCCAAATATCCTTAAACCCAGTTTTGCCATGAGAGTCCACCATATCCTTAAACTCTGTGAAGGGCCTATCTTTTATTGTTGTCTTATACCCTATACAAGAGTCATGGTGATCTTCACCTTTCCTTTTTACATTTTATCCTTTGGCAAGCACATTGTGTTGGAAAGATCCTGACATATATATCCAATTGGATGTAAGTTATCATAAACTATTATTGTTGACATTACCCTTGAGGTAAAAGGTTGGGAGGCAACACTATAAGCCCCTATCTTTCTCTGTGTCCGATTAAAACTCCATACCCATAAGTATTGCGTGAGTGTTAGCAATTGTGAAAGACTAAATGATAGTTGAGTATGTGGAGTTGCTGAAAAGCTCTTATATTGACTCTTTTCAATGTTATGATAAATTGCAATTGCTTCAATGATCGAGATCATAGTTTGTTAGTTTTCAATGAGGTTTCTGATTCATACTTGGCATTGTGAATAGACTGTTACTTTAGCATAATAAATCATATGACAATATATATGTTGCTGTTATAAGAATGATCATGATGCTCTCATGTCCGTATTTTATTTTATAACACCTCTATCCCTAAACATGTGGACATATTTTTCAATATCGGCTACTGCTTGACGACAAGCGAGGTCTAAGCTTGGGGGAGTTGATACGTCCATTTTGCATCATGCTTTTATATTGACATTTATTGCATTATGGGCCGTTGTTACACATTATGTCACAATACTTATGCCTTTTCTCTCTTATTTTACAAGGTTTACATGAAGAGGGAGAATGCCGGCAGCTGGAATTCTGGGCTGGAAAAGGAGCAAATATTGGAGACCTATTCTGCACAACTCAAAAAGTCCTGAAACTCCACGAAAGTCAGTTTTGGAAAATATAAAAAATATCGAGCAAAGAAAGCACTCGAGGGGGGGCCACCCACCGTCCACGAGGGTGGGGGCCGCCCTACCCCCCTGGGCACGCCCCCCCTGCCTCGTGGGCCACCTGGCAGCCCCCCTATGCCCATCTTCTGGTATAAGGTGTCTTCTGCCCTGGAAAAAATCGGAAGGAGGTTTTCGGGACGAAGCGCCGCCGTCTCGAGGCGGAACCTTGGAGGAACCAATCTAGGGCTCCGACGGAGCTGTTCTGCCAGGGAAACTTCCCTCCGGGACGGGGAAATTGTCACCATCGTCATCACCATCAATCCTCTCATCGGGAGGGTGTCAATCTCCATCAACATCTTCACCAGCACCATCTCCTCTCAAACCCTAGTTTATCTCTTGTATTCAATCTTTGTATCAAAACCTCAGATTGGTACCTGTGGGTTGCTAGTAGTGTTGATTACTCCTTGTAGTAGATGCCAGTTGGTTTATTCGGTGGAAGATCATATGTTCAGATCCTTTATGCATATTAATACCCCTCTGATTATGAACATGAATATGATTTGTGAGTAGTTACATTTGTTCCTGAGGACATGGGAGAAGTCTTGCTATAAGTAGTCATGTGAATTTGGTAGTCGTTCGATATTTTGATGAGATTTATGTTATCTTTCCTCTAGTGGTGTCATGTGAACGTCGACTACACGACACTTCACCATTGTTTGGGCCTAGAGGAAGGCATTGTGAAGTAGTAAGTAGATGATGGGTTGCTAGAGTGACAGAAGCTTAAACCCTAGTTTATGCGTTCCTTCGTAAGGGGTTGATTTGGATCCATATGTTTCATGCTATGGTTAGGTTTACCTTAATACTTTTTTTGTAGTTGCGGATGCTTGCAATAGAGGTTAATCATAAGTGGGATGCTTGTCCAAGTAAGGGCGGTACCCAAGCACCGGTCCACCCACATACCAAATTATCAAAGTAACGAACGCAAATCATATGGGCGTGATGAAAACTAGCTTGACGATAATTCCCATGTGTCCTTGGGAGCGCTTTCCTTTATATAAGATTTTGTCCAGGCTTGTCCTTTGCTACAAAATGGATTGGGCCATATTGCTGCACCATATTTACTTTTACTATTTGTTACTCGTTACAAATTACCTTATCACAAAACTATCTGTTACCGATAATTTCAGTGCTTGCAGAGAATACCTTACTGAAAACTACCTATCATTTCCTTCTGCTCCTCGTTGGGTTCGACACTCTTACTTATCGAAAGGACTACAATAGATCCCCTACACTTGTGTGTCATCAGGCCTGTCCGATCACTTTCGATCACAGGGATCACCCGACTAGTATCCGTCACGGGGGTTCGTCTGCCCTAGTGCTTGACCAAATAATCAACGGATACCATCTTACTTGAGTCTCAATCGGATATATCAGGACACTGTCACGCAAGATGGGGATTGACCCGTCAAGAATAAAGCCAAGCAGCACGACCTTTAAGGGAGTGATACCGAGCGTAGAAGCCTGCTGCATGGGCTCTTTAACATTGGAGGTCGTATTCCTCTCTCATGACAACTTTCGAAGCGAAGATTTACTCTTCGACATACCTCCATTCCGAAGTGGCTATCCTGCACTACTCACACGGCCTTCGCCCGCTTTAATGCAGTCCCGCATTTTTCTTATCTCAAGCTCAAAATGCCTGGACCACGTGGCATCATCACGGTCAATGGAAATATGGAGCGCTCTCTCCGCACGAAGGAGGACACTGCAGCCTTAGCAGCTGAAGTCCAAAACGGCCTATTCAAGCCAGACAACCTATCGGTCATGGACATAGCTAAACGTGTCCGACACAGGCCTCAGTGCGGTAGCTCAGATGAACCTGAGCTAGATTAGCAGCTACACCCCCATCGACTGCCCCATAAGGTGATAGCATACGTGCCTCGGGTACATAACTATGCATTAAAAATCCCTTGGGCAAAGCTAGGGGCACACTGCATATAGTCCATAGTTCAGATTGACCCTATTCGGACTCTAAAAACTATCTTTTAAGGTTCACTAAACGAACCAATCTTGTTTAAGGCCACACTGGATTTCTTTTTCTTTTCGAAGTTTCTTTTTATTTTTACAGAGGGCCATCATACTCCCCCCTTCAAGGACACATTACAGAGGAGGAAACGGCACAGACATGCAGCAGGGACCCGGGCAAAGGTTTCTTTTTAGATTGAAACCCTGTGTAAACCTTTTTTCTCTTTCTTGTTATATACCTTTCTGGCATGTAAATGTCCAAGGAAGTTATCGGCATTATCTGTAAGCTTACGGCTCGCCGTACTATAAAGGGATATTAATAGAGCAGCTTGACTCGCATTATGTTCGGAGTTTTATTCACTCACCATAATTGTTCTCTCCCTACATCAGATTGCCACATGTGCCTTGTCAACAGGGTCTATTACCAGGGGCTGCATTCAGCCCGATATATGTCAAAAAGACCGAACACCTATAGGGAGTGTTCGGCGTCCTGGATGTTTGCCTTATATGCATCAGTTCTGAATCATGTCTTGGGTCAATAGTTGGATTGCCCGGCTCCTATGCTTACCCCTACGTCCCCGATTGTTCTGCTAGGGTGTAAAGGGAGAACTACTGCGATTGTACTTCTGGCTTGTCTGGTCAAGTACCTCAGTACAGAAAGCCGAAAACCGACCGTCATGATGGGCGAGAACCTGGTCCGCAATCCGGTGGCTTAGTTTTATACTATGATCGATAGAGATCTACCCCGTGTTACACGAAGGGTTGGTTATTCGCCCAGCCTGGTGCAATTGGATACCTTAGTTAGGGAATATCATATCCGCACTAGGGGCTAGTACCTAGCCCCACATGTCAAACTCCTACGACTAAGTGAAAGCAATAACACCGCATAGTCTGATTGCCTGGTTCGCTCCGCATACACCTCCTACACGGACCAAGACGTTGGCTAAAGAGTGTATATGCATATGACCGAACACCCAGGTACTATGTACATGGGGGCTAAAGCCGATGATTGGAAACTTTCAGATTTACATAAACAGTCACACATGAGGTAAAAGCCGCTCATATTATAATAGCGTAAAAGTTATATACATCGGTTCATAAGCTTAAGTCTTTACAGCCGAATACAATTACTCTAAGATGACGGGCGCCTTCGATGACGTCCTTGAAGTACTTCTCCGGCTTGCGGTGCTCCTTGCCCTCGGGCGGACCAGCAGTGGCTATGTGCTCCGCCCTCATCTTCGCCCAGTGCACCTTCACACGAGCGAAGGCCATCTGAGCACCTTCTTTGCAGGTCGAACGCGTCAAAATGTAGACCCGCGGACTCGCTTTGACGAGCCGCTTCACCTATCCGAAGTAACTACTTGGGATTGGATCAGCGGGCCATAACTAGACTATCAAGTCCTTCATGGCTGAACCTGCCATGTTGTGCAGCTCGACCAGCTGCTTCATCTGGTCGGTGAGGGGCACCAGATGTTTTCGCGCATAGAACTGCGACCAAAACTGCTTCTCCGTGTCGTTCCCCTCCTGGGCTCGGAAGTATTGGGAGGCGTCTGCACTGCTCCTCGAAAGATCGGCAAACACGCCTAGAGAACTCCATAACCGTGTCAACCCAAGATACTTCCACCCTCCGAAGATGCTCTGTAGAGAAAAGTCTTACCAGATGGGCTCGGAAGTATTGGGAGGCGTCTGCACTGCTCCTCGAAAGATCGGCAAACACGCCTAGAGAACTCCATAACCATGTCAGCCCAAGATACTTCCGCCCTCCGAAGATGCTCTGTAGAGAAAAGTCTTACCAGATGCTATCTATCGTGCCTGCTTGATTTCTTCACAGGTGCTGCACGCCTCGCCTTGCGCATCCTGGGAAGCTTTAACTGCCGCAGTAAGCTCGGACGCCTGTTCGGAAGTCTTCTCCTCCAATGCCTCGCATTTGCGAATGGCATCATTGAGCTCAACCTAGACTTCGGACACCCGAGCCTGGTGCTTCTCACACGTGGCCTTTTCAGCCTCCAGTTTGGCAACCGCTTTATCAGCGGTCGCCTTGCACGCCTCAGCCTCCTTCTTGGCCTTCGCGAGCTTGCCCTGGAGGGCCTCGAGCTTAGTGGTGCCAAGTGTGTAATGCAGAATATCATAAAGGAGTTTATACCCATACTCAATTAATATTGTTAGTGTTCTTGACATTTTAATTTTTTTTAATCCACATACCTTGCGTTTCATCTAAACGCTGGTCAACATGGTCGAGGTCCATGTTGGCCAACAAGATCTTCTGGTTAAGTTCGGGAACCTCTGCATCTCATGCAGTTGCCATAACTAGTGAAGCCTGTTCAAATAACATAAAGCACAACAGTTTAGATCTAGAATATGCTATGGATATTTCGTTCGATTCTGTTCAGAATCACACAAAGCATCAGGGGCTACTGGCTATATATGTGTATTTAAAACAAACAAAGTTCCATAAAGAATATTACATTTCTTACCTCAAAGCCCGTTAACAGGCTGTTGAAAGCTTCATTCAGTCCGCCCTTGACGGACTGAATCTTCTTCTTCACCGCACCCATTACGGTGCGGTGCTCCTCCACGATGGAAGCACTTTCCAGTGCTCCCTCCATAGGGTCCGGCACCTTCAGATTGACTCCGGGCGCCGTCGTATCCAGCCCCGCCTGGGGGGTCTGGTCTTCGGACCCCGGAGCCGCACTAGGCTCTAGGTCAATGTTCAGGAGGGCCCTGGATTGTTTGGGCCCCCCGTCTTCCGTCTCCATGGGGGTTTTTCCCCATGGTCAGCGGCGGCCGAGGTGTTACCCCCGGTCGCCCCGTCACCTACTCCGCCCTCATCTCCTTGAGCGGAGGACACCCGCTGGGAGGACACTTCGGTGTCCCCACTGATCAAGGGCGATAGAGCTCGGACCGGCGGGTCACTCTCGCTCTCTCCGGGCGCTAGAGATTTCCCCTCCAATAAGGAGGCGTCGGGGTGTCCTTCGGGAGGGCTGTAGGTCAGCAAGTGAGAAATACTAAGTAAGCATAAAAAATGCTAACCAAACAAAGGTGCGGCAATTAATCTAGACAAACTTGCGTTTCAGGCAGGGGTTTCTCCCTAGGATTCACCATGAAGCTATGTTCGGATGTTGAATCCGATTTAGCAGCGAGGTTTAGATTCCTCTGGGGTGCGGCCATGCCCGCGTCAGCAGCGGCCCCCCTCTTCGTCTCCCTGCCTTGCGTAGGGTGTTCTTCTTCTTCTTCCTCATCATCCTCCTCCTCTTCAGAGGAGAGAATGTTGATCTTCTCGGACTTCTCGTCCGTAGGGCCGGGGCAGTCTCCGGCCCCCTTGCCCTTCTTCTTGGGCTTCTTGACCGGCGCCTTGTACAACGCCGGGACCAGCATCGCCGTCAGTCGAGGCGATTATGGGTCTTCGGGCACAGGCATCGGACACTTGATCCATGTCTCCTTCTTTGTCCAGCCCTGTATATCACACACAAACTCCAATTCCTGTTATCATTAAATATGAAATGGGATATATGTTCGGCGAAATTTTCTATTACCTCTAGGGTAGAGACCGCAGTGCTATAGCCCGCGTCCTCGGTTTGTTCCGGCCACTCCTTCTGGCTCTTGAAGAGATGCTTCCAGATCTCTTTGTGCGTAAAGCCAAAGATATGCTTCAGAGGCTTATCTCCTACCAGATCGAACTCCCATAGGGAGGAGTCCCGGCTTTGGCAAGGAAGGACAAGCCATGCCAACATTACATGGACCACGGACGAGAGATGGTGACCCTTGGAAATCACACCAGACACACGACTCTGGAGTGTCATCACTTAAACTGGAGACCCCTAGTCCAGACCCTTTTTGGTCCAGGAGGTCAACCTCTCTGGGGGTCCAGATCTGAAAGCATGCACCGCCACCCATTTGGCGTCGTGGGGTTCGGCGATATAAAACCACTCCTGCTGCCAGACCTTGTTCGTCTCTATGAACGACCCTTTTGGCCAAGTCGCATTCCGGAGCTTGCTAATCATAGCGCCCCCGCACTCCGCGTGCTGCCCATCCACCACCTTCGGCTTCGCGTTGAAGGTTTTAAACCATAGGCAGAAGTGTGGAGGGACGCGGAGGAAATCTTCACACACCACTATGAAAGCGAAGATGTGAAGGATTGAGTTCGGGGCTATATCGTGGAAATCTATCCCGTAGAAGAATAGAAAACCCCGAACAAAGGGGTGGTGCGGAAACCCTAACCCCCTAACAAAGTGTGAAGTAAACACTACTCTCTCACCTACCTTTGGGACGGGGATCACTTGGCCCTGGGCAGGGACTCGATGCGCGATGTCGACGGCGAGATAGCTTGTGCTCCGAAGATCCTCCACGGTTTTCTCAGTGACCGTGGAGGCCTCCCACTTGCCTCTGGCACCGGATCCATCCATTTCTTGGGAAGGAAGTAGTGGTGGAGGAACGAAAAGTAGTGGGCACAAGAGATGAGGATGCTGGGACTAGGGGAATAGGAGAGCTCGAGCTTGAGGAAAGCGTGGGGCTGATGAAAGGGATTGGTATCCTTTTATAACACTGTGAATACAGAACATCCCCCACTTTAGCCATAAACCTCGCCGGTTCCCAAGACGGTCATGCGTAATGCGCGGCGTGGATGCTCACGTCACATTGATAAGGATCCCATAATAAGAGGGCACGATCTTTATTCTGATAAGACGTGTCAATGAGGATATACCTCGAAATGCAAAACTAGGACCAAATAAAATGGTTCGATATGTTAGTGGGACAGACGCGACGCTTCACCTAAAAGTTGTTAGTGAAGACACACTATTCATTTTCTTTTAAGAGCCTTACCTTCGAGGCTAAGGGTTCTACTAACCTTGCAGAGCCGAACACAATACACCTTTTTGCAGAAGATATATACGGAAGAAGGAACCCGCCTTGTAATGTCGAAGACAATACGGAAAGCCGAACTCATCGTCATCGAAGACAGGTTCAGGGGCTACTGAGGGAGTCTTGGATCGAGGGGTCCTCGGGTGGCCAGATAAATCTTGGTGGGCCGGACTGGTGGGTCGTGAAGATCATAGTTGAAGATCGTCTCTCGTATCCGGATAGGACTCCAGTATTTGTATAATGGGAGGTTTTAGGTTCAGGTGTAATCTTTTCTTCCTCTGCAAGATGGTTATGTACAAACCCTAGGCCCCTCTGGTGTGTATATAAACTGGAGGGTTTAGTCCGTAGAGGCTAATAGAGAATCACATATCCTCATAGGCTAGGCTTTAGGGTTTAGCCAATATGATCTCGAGGTAGATCAACTCTTGTATTCATATTCATCCATATTAATATAACAGGTAGTAGGGTTTTATCTCGATCGAGAGGGCCTGAACCTGGGTAAACATCGTGTCCCCAGCCTCCTGTTACCATCAATCCTCAGACGCATAGTTCGGGACCCCCTACCCGAGATCCGCCAGTTTTGACACCGACAACAACTGTCTAGGTGGTCCCTAGAAGCATTGGTTAGTCCATTATAAAAGATATCAAGTATTTCATTTTTCTTGAGAGGATGATCATGCAAAGCATTAAGTAATTGGAGAAGCCTCCCCCAAGCTTGTGGGCGACTCTCTTCTTCAATTAGCACAAAATTAAATATTTCCCTGTAAGGCAGCTTGTTTCTTATTTGCAGGAAAATATTTTGTAGAGAAGTACTAAATCATATCCTGCGGACTACGCACACAATCGGGAGCAAGAGAGTTAAACCACAACTTAGCATCACCGTTTAATGAGAAAGGAAACAACTTAAGAATATAGTAATAGCGATTTTTTTCCTCATGAGCAAATAGGGTGGCTATATCATTTAATTTAGTAAGATGCGCCACAACAGTTTCAAATTCATAACCATGAAAAGGATCAGATTCAACCAAAGTAATTAACACAGGATCAACAGAGAATTCATAATCCTTATCAGTAACACAGATAGGTGAAGTAGCAAATTCAGGATCATATTGCATTCTAGCATTCAAAGATTTTTCTTTCCACTTGCGTAGTAATTTCTTAAGATCATTCCTATCCTTACAAGCAAGAAAGTCTCTGGCTACCTCTCATTCCGTAACATATCCCTCAGGCAGAATAGTCAATTCATATTTAGGAGAGCTATATTTAACAGGAGTTTCAAAGTCTTCAGTTTCAATAATTTCACCAGTTTCAGAAATATCATCATCTTCAGCATAATCGATAGTTCCAGCTCTAGCAAGATGTACATCAAGTAATTCGCCCAATGGCACAGTTTTATCAAATATAGTAGTAGCATCAGAAGCATAATTCATAATAGAAGTGGCATCATCAATAACATGCGACATGTCAGATTCAATAGTAGGTGTAGGTGTCGCAAGTTTACTCAAAACAGAAGGAGAATCAAGTGTAGAGCTAGATGTCAGTTCCTTACCTCCCCTCGTTCTAGAGGGAACGATCTTGGTTCTATCATCCTTCAGATTCTTCATAGTGATCAGCAGATATAAGTACCAAGTAACTCAGAGAATAGAGCTATGCTCCCCGGCAACGGGCCAGAAAAATGTCTTGATAACCCACAAGTATAAGGAATCGCAACAATTTTCTTGGGTAGAGTATTCAACCCAAATTTATTGATTCGACACAAGAGGAGCCAAAGTATATTCTCAAGTATTAGCAGCTGAGTTGTCAATTCAACCACACCTAGAAAACTTAAATATCTGTAGCAAAGTATTTAGTAGAAAAATAATATGGAAGTAACGTTAACGGTGGCAAAAATAACAGTAGCAGTTTTGTAGTGATGGTGACAGCAGCAGTAACGAAAGTAACAAAGCGAGTATCAATATGGAATGAACTCGTAGGCAATGGATCGGCAACGATAGGTGTCGGATAATATTGATCATGTAGTAGTTAAAACCTAGGGTGACACATAACTAGCTCCAATTCATCAATATAATGTAGGCATGTATTCCGAATATAGTCATACGTGCTTATGGAAAAGAACTTGCATGACATATTTTGTCCTACCCTCCCCTGACAGCGGGTCCTATTGGAATCTAAGGGATATTAAGGCCTCCTTTTAAGAGAGTACCGGACCAAAGCATTAACACTTAGTGAATACATGAACTCCTCAAACTACGGTCTTCACCGGGAAGTATCCCGACTATTGTCATTCCGGGGTTGCCGGAACATAACCGGTAGTAGGTGACAATTGACTTGCAAGATAGGATCAAGAACGCAAATATATTCATGAAAACATGACAGGTTCAGATCTGAAATCATGGCACTCGGACCCTGATACGTCCAAAACGTATCTATAATTTCTGCTTGCTCCATGCCTTTTTTTGTGTGATATTGCTATGATATTTATGCACTTCCATACACTTTCGATCATATTTGGACTAACCTACTAATGGTTGCAAAAGTGCACAATGTTCTTGTTTTACACTTTATTGTGTAGGAATTACTTGGAAATTGACAAAAACGCAAAAGGTGTCATATTGGAGTAGGACTCTGACTTTCCTGAAATCTGTCTGAGAATGTTTTTTAAAGATGGTCACGTTCCGGCATGACGACGACGTCAAACGGAAAAAGTCTAGTTGCGAAAGCTGTGGGGAATTTCGAGGCGATGCTTCTGGATATAAAATTCGTCTAAATCGGAGTAAGGACGGCCGAGTAAAGCCCGTTTTACTGAGGCCCAAAATCTGATGACGGGAATCCGAGAGTCTATATAAAGAGAGGAAACCTAGGGCATCAAGGGCCACGAATTTTCCTCCTCCCGAGCCGCCGTCTTGGAGGGGAGGACCAGCACCATTGCAGCACCATCCACAAGGAAGAAGGAGGGCCAAGGAGCCGCTGCCCCCTAGGGCCGCCGCCGCCCCGAGGGCCGCCGCTGCCTCCTAGGGCCGCCGCCGCCGCCGCGCCCCCAAGGGCCGCCGCCGCCGCCTCCGTGGCTGCCGCCGGCCGTCTCCTCCTCGCGGGGCTGCACCTCTTCATCAACACCATCATCAAGATCCACCTCACCATGTCCATGTGTGAGTAGTCTTCTCCGGGGCCGAGGGCTCGTACGTGTAGCTATGTGGTTATCTCTCTCTCCCATGATGTGATCTTCGTTGTGATCATAGGCTATGTTAATCTAGGGTGATCCCATGATATTTCCCCTTCCTCTATGTATTGGATTTATGTACTTACTTGTCTTTATCTAGTATAATCCCCGAGACCAAGGTGACAACGGTCTATTGGACATGGATTAGAAAAATATTTTCATGAGTGATTTCCTCTCTTCTGTGTTGATTAAAGATTGAGAGTCTCTTGGTGCTTGTCTTTGACTATCATTTAGATATGTTGTGGTGATTGTGGAACTCTCTTTGGATGGCCGTGGTGACATTGGGAAATCCTTAGATTGAGAACTACGAACTTTGAGGTGTGCTTTTGTAGCCCTACATAATTCTCGTCCTCTCTTGACGACGAAGGAATGACCTCCGGGTGCGTCTCCATTGCATGTTTTATGGGA
This sequence comes from Secale cereale, assembly GCA_902687465.1. NCBI lineage: Eukaryota > Viridiplantae > Streptophyta > Magnoliopsida > Poales > Poaceae > Secale > Secale cereale. Next base: position 732,116,290 of record LR738715.1, read on the forward strand.
AATATCATGTGATTCGATTTTGTTAATGTTGTTGGGAGTTGCCACTAGTGAAAGTATGATCCCTAGGCCTTGTTTCCACCATTGCAATACCATTTTTGCTCACGTTTACCACTTGTTTGCTTGCTGCACTTTTTATTACAGATTTATATTACTTTGCTTTGCCACTCCTATCATCCATATCACTTGCCATTTAACATCTCTTCGCCGAACTAGTGCACCTATACAACTCCTAGTTGTATTAGGTGTGTTGGGGACACAAGAGACTTCTTGTATCTTAGTTGCAGGGTTGCTTGAGAGAGACCATCTTCAACCTTTACTTCCCTGAGTTCGATAAACCTTAGGTCATCCACTTGAGGGAAATTGCTGCTGTCCTACAAACCTCTGCGCTTGGAGGCCCAACATAGTCTACAAGAGTAGAAGCGTGTGTAGACATCAAGCTATTTCTGGCGCCGTTGCCGGGGAAGTGAGTGCTTGAAGGTATATCTTTAGATCTTGCAATTAAATCTTTTTGTTTCTTGTTTTTATTTTCACTAGTTTTGCTTAATGGAAAACAACAAAAATATGAGAGAGCTTTATAAGCTCTACCTTGAACTTGGACATGATGTGTTCGAAGAGAAAATTAAAAAACCTTTGGAACTTTATTATTTGCATAACAATCATGATGGTGGTGATGTTATTAGTATGTTTTTATTTAATATCAATATTGCTAATGACATGGAAAGCTCTAAGCTTGGGGATGACACGTTTGATGAACATGATATTTTTGGTCCACCTACTATTGAGGATAAAATTTATTATGATTATGATATGCCTCCTAAATACGATGATTACCATGATGGTTATGATAGTCTTACTCTCACTATTCCTAATAAGAAAGATTTTGCTTATATGAAGAGTAATGACACTTTTATGCTTTTGGATCATGGAAATAATGCCTTATGTGATAGTTATATTATTGAGTTCATCCATGATGCCACTGAAATTTATAATGAGAGAGGGAGACATGATTCTAAATATCTTAATAATAAGAAGTTTCCTCTTTTTATGGTGAATATTTTGAAGTTATGCTTGTTTTGCCTTCCTATGCTTATTGCTTTGTGCTTCAATGAATTATTCTATTGCAATATTCCTATGCATAGGAAGCATGTTAGGCTTAAATGTCTTTGGTATTTGCTTCTTGATGCTCTCTTTTGTTCTTCAACTCTTATTCCTACGAGAGCATCATTAAAGTCTTACGCGTAGCTTAAAGGCATAAAAGAAAGCGCTTTTGGGAGGCAGCCCACAATGAATAAAATTTTATTTTGCTTTTGTTGTGTCTTGATGTTGTTACTATAGTAGCATCATCATTGTATCTTTATTTTTCAGCTTTGTGCCAAGTGTAGCCGCTGATTGCAAGAAAGTTCAAAAGTTGTGACGTGTTGTCCAGGAAACAGATTCTGTCCTTGGATAGAAAAATTCGTATAAAATCACCAGATCATCTTTTTGGTCTGAATTTTTTCGACAGCGTGCTCTATACAATTGAATTTCGGGCGTCTGTTCTGAGTTTTTTGATTTGAGTTGCAGAAGTGCCCCGAAAAAATTATTTACTACATACTGGTCTGTTTTTCACAGATTCTGTCCTGTTTTGCCTTTCCTTCATTTTGCAAACCGTGAGCTTGCTTTTTCTTTGCAAAAACCTTTTGGCAATCTTGAAAATAGTAGACCTTCAAGAATATCCTTATTTCCAGCAAGGAACGATTATTTTATTAAGGGTACTAACCTCGCTAATCAGATTATGATGAGTTATGTATGAAGGGAGTTTTCAAGTGTGCGAGGGAAGATGATAAAAAGATTCAGGAGTGTCAAACGCTCAAGCTTGGGGATGCCCCCATGCACCCCCAAGAAATATTCAAGAAGACTCAAGCGTCTAAGCTTGGGGATGCCCCCGTGCATCCCCTTCTCCATCAACATTATCAGTTCGTCTTTCGTTCCACTATATTTTTATCACTTCATGTGCTATGTGCTATGCTTGGAGCGTCTTGCTTTTAGTTTCCTTTTTAGTTTTCTTTAGCTTTGCTTGCTTTTCATAACGAGTTGGAACTCAGCTTTCTTTATGTGGGAGAGAAACACGCTCCACTTCAACCTAGAACATAACATAGAATTTTCATGTCTATCTTTGCTGTGTGTGTTCTTTGTCTTTCAATAGCTACTGTCATGCTTAGCTCTTAGCTTTCACGCTTATCTTTTTAAAGAGTTTTTGTTTAGTTGGTCGTTGGAACTCTCTTTAGTTATCATGCTTATCTTATTAAGAGAGTTGGCTTCTGTTGCACCGGTTGATATGTCTATGATAAAAATGCTATGTGCATAATGATGCTTAGTAGTTCATGTTTTCTTATGGTTAGTCTAAAATAGCTGGGGGGTTCTCAATGTGTTATTGGGGTACCAACATAATTTGTTTGCCTATGATGTGGTATGGTATAGTGATATCTTCCTTCAAGAATTTATTTTGATTGACTTGGCGTATGCTCACGCATATTTAAGATTGTAAAGAAAGTCTATCAAGCCTTGATGATCTTTAGTTTCTAAGTAGCGATATAACTTCCATGCCTGATTCAATATTGCTTTGTCGCTCTGCATGATTATGACCGTCATTGCTCTTTTAGTTGGTCGCTCCCAGTCTTTTGCTAACCTTCGCCTGTACTAAGCGGACTGTCTGCTTGTGCATCCAAAATCCTTTAAACCAGTTATGCCATATGAGTCCACCATACCTTCCTATACATGGTATTTACCTGCCATTCCTAACGAAGACTTTCATGTACCATCTCGAAATTATTCATAAAAAGCATTTCTCTTTTGTGCCTCTATTTTAGCTCATAAGGAAGTAGTAGTTAATTCATGATCTTTTTAAGTTGGACAAGCTTCACCCCGGGATTGCATGTATAATGTGCAAACCCATAATACGAGAAGGAACTGGCATAGAGTGCGCCCGGCTCATTAAAAAAATTATACAACAAACAAATCCTCCTTCACGCTTTGTTCATGAGAAATCAGAAAACTTTGGCAGTGATAAACAAAGGAGATTAAGAGGATGTGATCGTCCTCATTCGGGAGCCATTCCTCGAAACTTGTCCAGCTCAAGAAGTAATTGAGTTATCTGCTAGCATTCGTTGACGAAACATGCATATTCAAAAAATAATAATTATTACCTCTGTTTTTAAAACCAAGAGCTCTGGTACATGTTTAGTTTTTGTTTCCGACCACGGGTTTTCAACCTTGCCAACAAAAGCCACGGTTCGAGAGTCTCCACCTTCTTTAAAGCACTAACTATTGAGAGCATGATTATCATTCTGAGTGTAATGTGCATTGTCCCAAAGTACCATTGTCTTTCGCATGATTATGATATCGTTTATTCTGAAATCATTGTATCTAGTCGTCACTTAAACCTTGGAGGTGCCTCTGCATTTATGTTTTGCTTCACTAAAGGGGGCAAGCGAGGTACCACTTTATCATATTTGCACACCATGCTCACTACAAATCTATTTGATGTTTCAGTATCATATTGTAAAACTTTCAGTTCTTTGTGATTTTCTCATTAGGCAACTTAATTACTACAGATTCATTGTCTCAGTAAGCATTTGTCATGTGACTATGAAAAGTTTTTATATGGTTAATAGCATGTCGCCACAGAAATTATGCTTGTTATCATTTACCTACTCGAGGACGAGCAGGAATTAAGCTTTGGGGTGTTGATACGTCCAAAACGTATCTATAATTTCTGCTTGCTCCATGCCTTTTTTTGTGTGATATTGCTATGACATTTATGCACTTCCATACACTTTTGATCATATTTCGACTAACCTACTAATGGTTGCAAACGTGCACAATGTTCTTGTTTTACACTTTATTGTGTAGGAATTACTTGGAAATTGACAAAAACGCAAAAGGAGTCGTATTGGAGTAGGACTCTGACTTTCCTGAAATCTGTCTGAGAACGTTTTTTAAAGATGGTCACGTTCCGGCCCGAAGCCGAAGTCAAACGGAAAAAGTCTAGTTGCGAAAGTTGTGGGGAATTTCGAGGCGATGCTTCTGGATATAAAATTCGTCCAAATCGGAGTCCGGACGGTCGAGTAAAGCCCGTTTTACTGAGGCCCAAAATCTAATGACGGGAATCCGAGAGTCTATATAAAAAGAGGAAACCTAGGGCACCAAGGGCCACGAATTTTCCTCCTCCCGAGCCGCCGTCTTGGAGGGGAGGACCAGCACCATTGCAGCACCATCCACAAGGAAGAAGGGGGGCCAAGGAGCCGCTGCCCCCTAGGGCCGCCGCCGCCCCGAGGGCCACCGCCGCCTCCTGGGGCCGCCACCGCCGCCGCACCCCCAACGGCCGCCGCCGCCGCCTCCGTGGCTGCCGCCGGCCGTCTCCTCCTCGCGGGGCTGCACCTATCCATCAACACTATCATCAAGATCCTCCTCACCATGTCCATGTGTGAGTAGTATTCTCTGGGGCCGAGGGCTCGTACGTGTAGCTATGTGGTTATCTCTCTCTCCCATGATGTGATCTTCGTTGTGATCATAGGCTATCTTAATCTAGGGTGATCCCATGATATTTCCCCTTCCTCTATGTATTGGATTGATGTACTCACTTGTCTTTATCTAGTATAATCCCCGAGACCAAGGTGACAGCGGTCTATTGGACATGGATTAGAAAAATATTTTCATGAGTGATTTCCTCTCTTGTGTGTTGATTGAAGATTGAGAGTCTCTTGGTGCTTGTCTTTGACTATCCTTTAGATATGTTGTGGTGATTGTGGAACTCTCTTTGGATGGCCGCGGTGACATTGGGAAATCCTTAGATTGAGAACTACGAACTTTGAGGTGTGCTTTTGTAGCCCTACATAATTCTCGTCCTCTCTTGACCACGAAGGAATGACCTCCGGGTGCGTCTCCATTGCATGTTTTATTGGAAATATCATGTGATTCGATTATGTTAAGGTTGTTGGGAGTTGCCACTAGTGAAAGTATGATCCCTAGGCCTTGTTTCCACCATTCCAATACCATTTGTGCTCACGTTTACCACTTATTTGCTTGCTGCACTTTTTATTACAGATTTATATTACTTTGCTTTGCCACTCCTATCATCCATATCACTTGCCATTTAACATCTCTTCGCCGAACTAGTGCACCTATACAACTCCTAGTTGTATTAGGTGTGTTGGGGACACAAGAGACTTCTTGTATCTTAGTTGCAGGGTTGCTTGAGAGAGACCATCTTCAACCTCTACTTCCCTGAGTTTGATAAACCTTAGGTCATCCACTTGAGGGAAATTGCTGCTGTCCTACAAACCTCTGCGCTTGGAGGCCCAACATAGTCTAAAAGAGTAGAAGCGTGTGTAGACATCAGGCCCTAGTGACAAGCATTAAGCATAAGAAAGTCATAGCAACATCAATCTCAGAACATTGTGGATACTAGGGATCAAACCCTAACAAAACTAACTCGATTACATGATAAATCTCATCCAACCCATCACCGTCCATCAAGCCTACGATGGGATTACTCACGCACGGTCGTGAGCATCATGAAATTAGTGATGGAGGATGGTTGAGGATGACAACGGTGACGATCTCCGCTCTCCGGAGCCCCGAATGGACCGCAGATCAGGTCTCCCGAGGAAGAACGGGAGGTGGCGACGGCTCCGTATTGTAAAATGTGATGAAATCTTCTCTTCGATTTTTTTTGAATAAGAATATATGGAGTTGGAGTTGACGTCAGTGGAGGCCCAGGGGACCCACAAGGTAGTCCTTGTGGCCAGGATGTGGGGCCCCTCCGGGTTTTTCACCAGTATTTTTTATATATTCTGAAAATAATCTCCGTGAAATTTCAGGCCATTCCGAGAACTTTTATTTCTGCACAAAAATTAACACCAAGGCAATTCTGCTGAAAACATCGTCGGTCCAGGTTAGTCCCATTCAAATCATGTAAATTAGATTCCAAAACAAGGGCAAAAGAGTTTGGGAATTAGATACGGCGGAGACGTATCACACCAACAACAGGGATCCACCCTCTAGACTATCTTTCGCCGCCTCAGATCATCTTACCCACCGCCGGCAGCCACGCCAACTGCATTACCATCATCAACTGAGCAGATGACCTTGTAGACTACACGGGTGCGCAAGAGAGGTCACACTCTTTCGTGTATGCTTACGTTATGGATCGCTTAACATGATGACATGCTACTTTATCATCCTGTTCACCGATTAGACTTTTGAGTCAGGTCCAAAGTAATGCTCAAACTTGAGTTTTTAAATGGTTTTGGGCTACATATTGGGGCAGCAATCAATAATATATGTCTACAATCTGGTTAATCTCGGGTGTCTACTATGAGTTTCATGTTGGGTGGAAACAAACATTAAATGAGCCATTATTTGTATTCTTTAGCTGATGCTATTATCTGCCTATTATCATTGGTTTTGGGTCTATCCACAGTTTGCTACCATCACTCTAGATTCGTGCATGCACTCCTTACATAATCTCACTATGTTTTATTCCTATGCATGTCAGTTATTGTACACAATGGTACTGAACATGTAGAGAAAAAGAGATGAGCCTTGCATGGCAATAAAATTTCAAGCGGACATCGCTCCATGGTGGGCGCAAAAGCAACCCCCCTCCCTCCATTCCGGACTCTAATCAAGAGGAAGATAACTATTCAGAGGGGGATTCAGAGGGAGCAAACCACTCCTATTTACCCCCTGGGGTCTTTTGCTCTAGCTTGGCATGCTGATGTTGGTCATATCATGCAGATGGTTTCTTGCATTGCTTACCTTATACATAAAATATGTCATCTGCTTAGTTTAGGCATGCATTGTGTGATTGACATATGTTTAGTTTCTATATCAAATATGTGAATCATGCAATGCCATCTTGTTTAGCCAGGCATCATATACGTTAATTTTGCAACGCCATCCTAGTTAGTCAGTCATCTTATATGTGAATTATATCATGCCATCCTTTGTTTATTATGCATTAAATTTTTCAAAAAAAATAGTACATTCAATTACTCTTCCTGTGCATCAGCCATTCGACACGGTCATGGAAAAATCTGGAGTGAAAACAAAGTCTTCAGAGCAGACAATGCTATCTGATGAAGCGCATGTCTTGCTAGTTACAGATAGCTCCTCGGAGGAGGATTCAGAGACAGACGACCAGTCGTATTCCCCTTGAGGTGCATGCTCTAACTTGTCAGGGTTATATTTGCTCATATCATGCATATGGTGTCTTGCATTGCCATGTTATTTGCTTAGTTCCTTTTTGGAAAAAAAGTTATTTGCTTAGTTTAGACATGCTTTGTGTGAATGCCACCTGTTTAGTGTCTAGTTACCATATATGTGAATTATGCAATACCATCTTGTTGTAAGACATTATATATGTGAATTATGCAATGCTATCTTGTTGCAAGGCATTATATATGTGAATTATGCAATGCCATGTTGCCAAGCATCATATAGTGAATTATATCATGCCATCCTTTTTTGTATTACGTATTCCATTTACCGACAATGTTTGTATATTCAACTACTCTCTATGCATCAGCCATTTGAATTGGTGATGCAAAAATATGGAGTAAAAACAAGGTCTTCAGAGTAGACAATGCTACCTCCTGAAGCAGATATGTTGCTGATACGTCCAAAACGTATCTATAATTTCTGCTTGCTCCATGCCACTTTTGGGTGATATTGCTATGATATTCATACACTTCCATACACTTTTGATCATATTTGGACTAACCTACTAATCCAATGCACCCCGGTGCCAGTTTCTGTTTTCGGCTGTTTTTGTATTTCAGGTTTTCACGTTACGAGAACTGCCAGGAAAAATCCAGAAAAATTATATAAAAAATCAGCGTTCCAGAACCTACCTTGCGTCCGAAGGACAGCCGGGGGGGCACCAGGGCTCCAGGCGCCCTGGCGGCGCCCCCCCCCTGGGCCGCGCCGGGGGGGCGCCTGGGCCCCCCGAGCCTCGTCTGGTGCCCCCATTCGGCATATATTTAGAGCGTCCTTCGAAACCCTCGGAACGGGAACTCTTTTTCGCGATCTCATCTTTGTTCCGCCGCCGCCGCCGCTTCCAAGATCGGGAGCACCAGGAGAACTCTTCCCGGCACCCTGCCGGAGGGGAGGATCACCATCGGGAGCCTCTCCACCACCATGGACGCCTCCCGGATGAGTTGTGAGTAGTCTCCCTTGGACCATGAGTCCATGACTAGTAGCTATGTGATGTTCTCCTCCCGTTCTTGTGCTTCACTAATTAGTCCTCGTGAGCTGCCCTACATGATCGAGGCACATATGTAATCCTTATGCTGTTGCTATGATGAGTTTGCTGGGATCCGATGGATTATGAGATTATGTTCAGATTGTTCTTGAGTAATATATTTGATCTACCTCTTTTATATTTATGTTCATAAGTAATTCTTGCATGTTCTCCGTTGTTATTTATTGCTTTGGCCAAGTAATACGTAGTGACTCCAAGAGGGAACGTTATGCTCGATTGTGGGTTCATGCCCCTCGATGACTAGCTTGAGTGACAGAAACATGAGTCTAGGGGATGTGCTGTTGCCACAAGGGGGAAAACAACGGTGCTTGTGCCCGCGGGTGCAAGGATTGTTTACTTTACGCAAAGTTCTTTTAATGCAGTTGTCTGTTGCTTTGAGTTTACACTATGGGTGGGGCTCGCAACTTAATACCAGCAAGATGTTCTGGATAGATATCTCAAGGTGGATGATTAGTAGTAGATATTGATGGATTTCGGTCTACTTAATTTGGCGTACCGACCATGCTTTGAACCTCAACCTTTCTTGTAATGTAATCAGCATTGGTTTGAGTTCATGGTCCTGTCAATTGCCCAGCTGTAATTCGTTTACCTCACATAGTTGTTTTATCATCTTTTGGGAGAGAGACATCACTAGTGAACATCATGAGACTCCGGTCCATATTACCATCATTGATCACATCCGCTATTTACTTTTCGCTTTTACTTACTATTGCAAACATTATCTATCACTACTACCATTTGTGTTTAATCCTTTGTGAACTACAAGGCCGGAGGGATTGACAACCTCTCTGTACTCGTTGGGAGCAAAGTTATTTGTATCTGTGTGCAGGTCCACGTTGATTGCTAATCCGCGCCGTTAGCAGTTGACACCTACTTGTTGAACCTAGGAGTCTCTGGGGATTCGATCCTTGGCATCTTTGCTAAGGGAAAAAACTTCCACAACACTGCATCTTACACCTTCCACTTGGGGTAACCAACGAGGGGTTAGAGGCCTATTAAGGAGTATTTTCTGGCGCCGTTGCCGGGGACTCCACTCTTCAGGATAGGGGAGTTGCACGCTATCTTTTACCTTTGCTTTTAGTCTTGTTAGTTTACCTTTCAGTTTTCTTTATGTCTTTTCACCAGTTATGCTTATAGACAACCTTGTTATTGGATCGTTGCTTGCGGGAAGACGCCCCACACCTGTGGTGGTTGCTCCTCCCCCTACTGAAATTGTGCCCTATAAAATACCAGCTGGTATTATCAATTATATCTTGGCTAATCGTTATGCAGGAGACAGACATCCCGGTGAACACTTGATATATCTGTCACAATTATGTTCATTATTTAAGCTTGCAGGTGTATCAAGGGAGTTTGTCATGAGGAAATTGTTTGCCGTATCACTTATAGATAAGGCTTCAGATTGGTATAAGCTTCTCGATAACTCGCACTTGCTTGATTGGCAAGAGCTTATGTCTCTCTTTTATACTAAGTTTTATCTTCTTCATGATGCTTATGTGGAGAGTAAGAGTACCTTTTTGCATGTGGATCATGGTAACAATGCTTTATATGATGCATATATTGTTGAGTTTATTCGTGATCCCACTAAAAATTATTATGAGAAGGGAACATATGCTTATAGATATTTCAATAATATTAAGTTCCTCTCTTTATGTTGAAGGTTTCGAAGCTGCACTTGTTTTGTCTTCCTATGCTTATTGATTTGTGCTTCAATGAATTATTCTATTGCAATATTCCTATGCATAGGAAGCATGTTAGGCTTAAATGTGTTTGGTATTTGCTTCTTGATGCTCTCTTTTGTTCTTCTTCCTACGAGAGCATCATTAAAGTCTTAAGCCTATCTTTATGGCTATAAAGAAAGAGCTCTAGGGAGACAACCCTTGTTATCTTTACTTTCAGTTTGTTCTTTCAGTTTTTAGTGGTCTTGATGTTGTTACTACAGTAGCATCATCATTGTATCTTTGCTTTTCATATTTGTGCCAAGTATAGCCTCTGATTGCTAGAAAGTTCAAAAGTTGTGAGGTGCTGTCCAGGAAACAGATTCTGTCCTTGGATAGAAAAATTCGTATAAAATCACCAGATCATCTTTTTGGTCTGAATTGTTTCTACAGCGTTCTCTATATAATTGTCTTTCGTGCGTCTGTTCTGAGTTTTTTGATTTGAGTTGCAGAAGTGCCCCGAACAAATCAATTACTACCTGCTGTTCTGTTTTTCACAGATTCTGTCCTGTTTTGCCTTTCCTTCATTTTGCAAATCAAGAGCTTGCTTTTTCTTTGCAAAAACCTTTTGGCAATCTTGAGAAACAGTATACCTTCAAGAATATCTTTATTTCCAGCAAGGTATAACTATTTTATTAAGGGTACTAACTTCGCTAATCAGATTATGATGAGTTATGTATGAAGGGAGTTTTCAAGTGTGCGAGGGAAGATGATAAAAAGATTCAGGAGTGTCAAGCGCTCAAGCTTGGGGATGCCCCCGTGCACCCCCAAGAAATATTCAAGGAGACTCAAGCGTCTAAGCTTGGGGATGCCCCTGTGCATCCCCTTCTCCATCAACATTATCAGTTCGTCTTTCGTTCCACTATATTTTTATCACTTCATGTGTTATGTGCTATTCTTGGAGCGTCTTGCTTTTAGTTTTCTTTTTAGTTTTTCATAACGAGTCAGAACTCAGCGTTCTTTATGTGGGAGAGAAACACGCTCCACTTCTACCTAGAACATAACATAGAATTTTCATGTCTATCTTTGCTGTGTGTGTTCTTCGTCTTTTAAATAGCTACTATCATGCTCTGCTCTTAGTATTCATGCTTATCTTTTCAAAGAGCTTTTGGTTAGTTGGTTGCTTCAACTCTCTTTAATTATCATGCTTACCTTATTAAGAGAGTTTGCTTCCATTGCATTGGTTAATATGTCTATGATAAAGATGCTACGTGCATAATGGTGCTTAGTAGTTCAGGTTTCTTATGGTTAGTCTCAAATAGCTGGGGGATTCCCAATGTGTTATTGGAGTACCAACTTGATTTGTTTGCCGATGATGTGGTATGGTTTAGTAATATCTTCCTTCGAGAATTTATTTTGATTGACTTGGCGTATGCTCACGCATATTTAAGACTGTAAAGAAAGTCTGTCAAGCCTTGATGATCTTTTGTTTCTGAGTAGCGATATAACTTCCATGCCTGATTCAATGTTGCTTTGTCGCTCTGCATGATTATGACAGTCATTGCTCTCTTAGTTGGTCGCTCCCAGTCTTTTGCTAACCTCCACCTGTACTAAGCATACTAACTTTACAATACATAGCTCATGGGAAAGTAGCTTAAAAACTATTGTGGTAAAGAATATGTTGCCTATGTATCTTATTTCTTATAAGTTGCTTGCTGAGCGGTAACCATGTTTCTGGGGACGCCATCAACTGTCACACTTTTGTTGAATATCATGTGAGTTGCTATGCATGTTCGTCTTGTCTGAAGTAAGGGTGATTTGCCATGGGTTGAATGAGTATGCTTATTGTTAGAGAAGAACGTTGGGCCGCCAACCAAAGCCATGTATCATGGTGGAAGTTTTAGCTTGGACATTAATCCTCAATCTCTTATGAGAATATTCTTATGCATTAAAGAGGAGTCCATCATCTATTTTCTATGTTGTCCCGGTATGGATGTCCTCAAGTTGAGATCTATCAAAAACGAGAAATCAAATGCGATTTATCTCCTTGGACCTTTGTACAGGTGGCATAGAGGTACCCCTTTGTGACACTTGGTTGAAACATATGTAATGCAATGATAACCCATGGAAATCTGAGCTAATTAGGACAAGGTGCGAGCACTATTGGTATTCGATGCATGAGGCTTGCAACTTATAGGATGTCTTATGCATAACACATATGAAGTACTACTACCGTTGACAAAATTGCTTCTATGTTTTTAAAAATAAAAAGCTCTAGCACATAACCATTCTTTTACTTTTATGTTGAGTCTCCACCTTCTTTCTTCAAGCACCAACTACCGAGAGCATGATTGTCATTCTGAGTGTAATGTGCATTGTCCCAAAGTAGCATTGTCTTTTGCATGATTGTGATATCGTTTATTTTGAAATCATTGTATCTAGTCATCACTTAAACCTTGAAGGTGCCCCTGCATTTATGTTTTGCTTCACTAAAGGGGGCAAGCTAGATATCACTTTATCATATTTGCACATCATGTTCATTGCAAATATTTTTGATGCTTCAATGTCATGTTGTAAAACCTTTAGTCATTTGTGATTTTCTCATGAGGCAACTTAATTACTATAGATTCATTGTCTCAGTAAGCTTTTGTCATATGACTATAAAAAGTCCTATATGGTTAATAGCATGTCACCACAGAAATTATTCTTGTTATCATTTACCTACTCGAGGACGAGCAGGAATTAAGCTTGGGGATGTTGATACGTCCAAAACGTATCTATAATTTCTGCTTGCTCCATGCCACTTTTGGGTGATATTGCTATGATATTCATACACTTCCATACACTTTTGATCATATTTGGACTAACCTACTAATCCAGTGCACCCCGGTGCCAGTTTTTGTTTTCGGCTGTTTTTGTATTTCAGGTTTTCACGTTACGAGAACTGCCAGGAAAAATCCAGAAAAATTATATAAAAAATCAGCGTTCCAGAACCTACCTTGCGCCCGAAGGAC
>LR738715.1:732140084-732221088 GCA_902687465.1 Secale cereale
CGTGGCCCAGGGGGGCGCGCCGCCGGTGCGCCTGGGGCCCTGGTGCCCCCTCCCCCCCCCCGGCTGTACTTCGGGCGCAAGGTAGGTTCTGGAACGCTGATTTTTTATATAATTTTTCTGGATTTTTCCTGACAGTTCTCGTAATGTGAAAACCTGAAATACAAAAAACAGCCGAAAACAGAAACTGGCACTGGGGTCCACTGGATTAGTAGGTTAGTCCAAATATGATCAAAAGTGTATGGAAGTGTATAAATATCATAGCAATATCACCCACAAGAGGCATGGAGCAAGCAGAAATTATAGATACGTTTCCTCAGCGGCCTTATCCGCGGCGGCACCGGCGGCGTCCTTGGCGGCCTCCTCGGCGGCAATGTTGTCGGCCTCGGCCGCGGCCTCCTCGGCAACCTCCTTGATGACGGCATCCACGTCCTCCACATCTGTTGAAGGAGGGCCTGGGCCGTGATAGGGATAATGAAGTCAAGAAAAAGCGCAAGGGAAAAGCAAAGACAAAAGGCACGCGACTCACCAGCGCCGGGCTGTGAAGCGGAAGTTCCCTCCCCGCCGGCGTCGGATGCCGGGGCTGGGCCGTCAGCGCCCAAGTTCCCCTCCTCCTCCATGCGTGTGGGCTCCATGCTTGGTGCCCTTTCCGGGGACGTCCATCGTGGCGGCATGGTCGATGGGGGTGGTGTGTTGGGAGTAGCCCCCTGCGGCTCCTTCTGCTGCTGCTCCCGTCCTATAGAACCGGCAAGGTCAGCACCTCTAGCATCAAACACCTACTGCATGTCGAGCGAGGAGAGGTTGGCGGACTTACGCTGGGGGCTGTGCCGGGGGCTGCCGTCGGAGCTGCTCAACACCACCAGTGGTGCTTCTAAAGCCCCAGCTAGGGGCTGGCTGCTCGCCGAAGCTTTGGCCCTCTTTACCCTCTGGGCCAGCGTCTCTGCGTCCCTGGAAGAAGCAAGAACAACTCAAGATGAGTGGCATGGTCTAGGGAGATGGAAATGACGATAAGGAATGGAATACTTACTCGTCGTCCATCTCCTCCTCCTCCGCCGTTTTCCTCTTCCTCTTCGGGCTGAGGGTCCCGAGGTCGAAGGGGAACTCCGCGTTGCCCTCCGAATCGACGTCTGCCGAGGGAGGCGAAGAAGCGGGCGGGGTTTGTGCAGGCCTCGACAAAGAGGGAGCTGCCTCTTTCTTCTTCTCGGCGGCCTTCGTCGACCTCTTCGCCGACGTGGCCCTCGTAAGGCGCCCGGACCCCTCCAGGGCCAATTGAGGCTGCGCATTCTTGCCGGGCCGGACCGGCTCGCCGGAACAGGCCCGCCGCAAGACTCGCCCTCTTCCCCTGGCTGGCGCCGGGCTAGCTGCCGCATCCTCCGACGACGACAACTCGTCGGCCGCATCTTCAACCAGTGGAGCTCCAGTGCTGGCGCTGCTAGCCTCTCCGGCAGCCGCCGCCCACTGGGCGAACTCCTCCTCCTCCGCAGCCGCGGCGTCCTGGTCCTCCGTACCTCCGACGCTGCCGGCCTCCCTGATGAGTTGCGCCTCCCTCACCCTAGCGGCGATGTAGTCCAGCTCCTCCGGGATGGTGTCCCTGACAAGCCACCGCTCGGCGTCAGGATTGACGCACACCTCCACCAGAGTGTCGAAGAACTGATGCACGACCTCGTCCTCCGGCTCCTGCCAGCTCGGGAAGGGGCCGTGCACGCTGCATTCCGGCATCATGGCAACGATCTCAGACTGGCGCGAATTGTTGCATAGCGGGACCACTCCCGCTGGCAGCTTGAAGAACTGCCCCTTCACGACCTTGCCGGCCTTTGCGGCAGCCTTCGTAGCCTTGCCGGTCCGCTCGACCTCGCCATCGCGACCCACATCCAGCTGGAAGAGCCGCTGACAAAAATGGACGTGTCCCATTACTATGAGGTTGTGGTCGAGGCCAGGGCGGAGCCGCATGACATCAGCCGGGTTCCTGAAGAGCCAGGCTGGCCTCCCCTTCTTGTGCAGCGGGGCGATCCGACGACGAATAAAATCCGCCCCGATCATCTCGAGGGTGAGTCCGGCCTGGACGAGCCGGTTGATCCTGCTGATGGCAACAGTGAGCCTTCCGTCGGCGGTGTCGACGTCGCTCCAGTCGCTGCCACGGACAGGCGGCGCCCGACGGACCCTGCAGAATGTTGGCGGCTCGTCTTCCTCAATCCAGCACCACTGGCCGCGCCATTCGTCCCACCTCTCCTTCACGGCACCCTCCGGGTACACTACATTGGGTCTCGGAATCCAGGCGATGCATTCGGAGAGTGCGCCTCCCGGCTGGATCCGAGGGGTGAAATAGTGGCCGAAGAGTGCCGTGTTGGGCTGTACCCCGACGAATTCCTCGCAAAGGTGGGCGAAGAAAGCCATACACGCCACCGCATTTCGAGTGAAATCCAAAAGGCGGAAGCCAAAGGTGTGCATAACATCGTAGAAGAAATCGGAGAAGGGGGGACACAACCCGCAAGAAAAGTAATCAACAAAGAAAGGGTGCCGATTTGAGCCAGGCTGGGCGCAAGCGGCCGGAATGACGCGCGTCGCCGGATGGCCCAAGCCTTTCCCCCCTTCTCCGCCCCCAAAGGGGTTTGAAGGCGGCCCGGAGCTCGAAGACATCGACCGACGACGGGATGAAGAAAGCGGCCTTCGTCCGATCCCCCGTAAACGCGCCCTCCGGCGGCGCCACAGGCCCAGCGCCCTTGGCCGCCCCTTTGCCCTTGGCGGGTTTGGATGCCATAGCAGCTGAGTGGGAGGGCTGAGGGAAGGAGATGGCGAAGCAACGTCGACAGGCGACGGCGAAGGCTTCGGAAGGAATGAAGAAAGGGAACATCGGCTCTGAGATTGGAAGAGGCGCGAGGAAAATGGAGGAAGTGAGCAGCGCGCTCGCGGTTATTCCTTTTTATGGGGGAAGACGCGGGCCGCCTCCTTTCGCATTTACTGCGACGTGACGCATGCCTGCGGAAACCGCCCCACGCATGTCGCCCACGTCACGTCCGCCCCTCCACCCCGCGCCGCGCGCGGAAAATTTTACCACGGTGAAAACCGCCCAGCCTGCCCGCGCACCGTTCTGGGCCTGGCCCAACAATGTGTCGCGCTTATGTGTGGCCCAGGCCCGGGGGCTCCTGTCGGTGTACAAAAATAGGGTTACACTTTTTGTACCCCTATGACTGTGCACGGGCAGTCTGAGCCACGGGCACCACCACACCAAGCATGGCAAGGGAGGTGAGTCGGGGTAAGATCAAAGCTTGATGGAGACTGGAACAACGCCGAGAACAAGACCACAAAGAGCAAAGGGGCGAAGCAGCTCTCCCCGGCAAGATCCTTGCCGGGGCCAGCTCTGGCAGCCCCGGCAAGACCCTTGCCGCGGCAGCTCGCCCTACGCCTACGGAGTGGATCACCCTTGAGTCCCCTGCCCCCATGGGGCCAGGATTCGGGAGATATCCCCGTGGTGGCATGCAGATCTTTGTGAAGACATCCAAGATCAGATACAAGTTAAGAAGACGACGACCCTTGGCGGGATCCTAGCCAAGGAGAACCACAAGGCCTCCGGCAAGCACCTTGCCGGGGATGACAGCATGCGCCACGACAGGACCCTTGCCGGAGCCCCGACAAGGCCCTTACCAAGGACACCCGTGGGGCCACCGTAAGGCCCGCACCAACCGGGTTTCCACCGACCCACGCAGCTGCCGACCCAACCAGCTGGACAGGCTCCTGCGTGGCAACCCGCAGATCTTCGTGGAGACCCACCGTTGTGCCACCTCAGCTGCATGTCTGCCTACATGGCACCTCAGACACTGCTGGCCAGGGCGCGTGTCAACACGAGGAGGAGCGGTGACGGACAAGACGGACGTCTCCCCTCGTCCCCGATAAAGCAAGGACACCTAAGCTGAGCGCATTAGATGTGCCTTGTCCTGTAATGCGAGGGATAACCTCGCATCACTGTACCCTTTCCACCTCCTGTGTGCCACTGTGGCGACCCCTTTTCCCTATAAAGGGAGGCCCGAGGCGACCAGGAGGAGGATTCGGCTTTTTAGAACTCCTCACGACTCTTTTGGAGCTCCTCACTAGCTGAAGAACACAAACATATAATCCACCAAAGCAGGAGTAGGGTTTTACGCATCTTTGCGTCCCGAACCTGGGTAAAGGAACCGTGTCCTGACTGTTAGATCCGCTCTTCTCTCAACCCCGCGCCCCGCAACCGTAGTAGGGATTCTTGTGATCCCATAGGTGTCGATCCTAATACACCGACAATTATATCATGCCATCATGTTTCAATCGATGACATGTATGTAAATTATGGCATGCCAACCACTTTAATAGACACATCGTATAGTTATATCATGTCATCCTTTTACATACTCATCCTTTTTTGAATTATGTCATTCTATCATGTTTAGTTAGCCATCATATATGTGAATTTGTGTCATGCTATCCTGTTTAATTAGCTATCATATATGTGAAATTGTGTCATGCTATCCAGTTTGGTTAGACAACATAAATGTGAATTATTTCATGCCCTATTTTCTTCCCTACTATCAATTGCACATGTCTATCATACAATGTCTGTACATTCAATTACTTTTCTTGTTTATCAGCCATTTGAATTGGAGAGGGTGTTGGCAGTATCTATGGGAGAAAAAAAAACGGTCTTCAGAAAAGATCGTGCTACTCGTCGATGCAGACAGAACCGCAGTTGTACTTGCCCGAGAACCAGCCCCACCACACATAACCCAAACTCACTCAGATTGTACCCCTACCCAGTTGGACAGAGAACCAGCTACATCCCATCTAGCCCCAGCCCTAGCAGATAGTAACCCAGTTCTAGCTGACACAACACCATGTCCACCACAGAGTACCCCCACACGAGTAGTTAGTAAGGCAACTGCAGTGCCCAAAGCACGAAGACCACTACAACGAACCCAAACTCCACATTTAAAGCAAAAGAGCAACTGTTGTCAGGTCAGATTCCGTAGCTATGGTGCATAATCCTTTCTCTTGCATCACTGTATTTACTCATACCAACTAATTTTGAATTTGAAGGATCCAATTGAAACTCCAATGGCGCAATAGGTATGTTTTAAACCTATTTCTTTAATTGGATTGTTGTTCTAACTTCTTGCTCTATGTTGATTTCAGTTTCAATTATATAAAGAATTATGTTCTCATGTCATGCACATTACAAGTATTGTTAGTGATGTGTAGTTTCCCACACTTATATTCTGTCTATGCTGCTTTGTCTTAAATAGATATGATTTGAACTATGTCTCTAGATTTGGCAACATAAACTAGAATGATATAGACAATACAGCGACAATAGTACATAGATATATGTTTGTTTCATGCTATTATCCTGTCCACCATTCTACTAAACCGGTTTACGAAAATGAGTTTCATGTACTACATGCTAACCTATAATTTGTCTGCTTGTTCCTCTTGTAGAATGCCGACAGAATATTGGAGAAGAGCCCATTATGCAATGGTAGAGAAAGTAATGCAAATAAGGTTCCAGATAGTGAGACAACCATGTTGGTCTCCAAGAAAGCTAATAAAACTATCTTGTAGACAGTGAGACAACCCCAAAGTCGTGCCTCGATGTAGTGTTTGAGTTACTGGCCACTACTGCTGGCACAAGCTCTTCGAACTCGCTGCCTGAATCAGTTCGACTTCTTGAGTCTCAACTTCAAGTTAAAAGACATCGATCAGATGTGCTGCGATAGGAAGCCAAAGGACTGAGAAGTCCCTGTAGAATTCAGATGCATACTTTCTGGTGCAACAACAAGTGCTTGAGGATTTAAGCGCCAAACAAGAGAAAGCTAATAAGCTTGCTAAGCGTCTTGCCAGCATGGTGGATACCCAGGATATTGTTACTTGAGCTCTTGTGAAGTGGTTTCAGTTCTGGACTTGTTTTGTTGCGGCGTTTGCACTGGTCGGCAACTTTGACAACTAGTGTATGTAATATGCTGCTTTCTTCCCCATATTTACACTAGTGGCGAACTTTGTTGCGTAGTGGTTGTAATATGTGTAATAGCCGTAATAGCCTAGCGTATGTTGCTTGCTTCTTTATTTCCTTGTTGTCTTGTTTATTTGGTTGCTTGTAGTCAGTGCAGTTCTTTTTCCGCGGTTTGCTAGTGGCCGCAATAATCTATTTTTAAAACTAGGCCACAATAACCATGGGCAACATATGGACCGTTGTCACCATGGTCCTGCTATCTGCTGTAGTGACCATGGGCCTCCTACGGGCCTTCTACAAGCCGTAGAATCCATGGGCCTTCTACGGGCCGTATGATCGATTATCCAAACATGGGCCAGTAACGGACCGCATTATGGGCCATAAACGGGCTAGAGTGGTAGCCGTCCGTTCATGGGCCGACCATAGCGGGCCTTTAAGAGGCTGACGGGTATAACGGGCTTAATTCTATCGACGGCATAACGAGTCGTTAATGGGCCAAATTTGATGACGCTATGAAAACAGCCCAACGGATTAACGAGCCACAAACAGGCCGACTTTAACCACTGGATGAATTTGGCCCACAAGCGGAAAAGGCTATTACCGAACTGTAAACAACCGACTGCAAATCAGATCAAGAATAAATGGGCCCTTAAAAGGCCGAAAGATAACACGGGCTGGGAACGACACAATGGAGTAATGGGCTATTCATGGGTATGAAGTGATATACTGTTCATTATGGGCCAGTTTCACTATGGGACGTTAATGGGCCAAGAGTTACAAAGGGCCTCATATGGGCCGAAAGATGTCATGGGCCATACATGGGCGGAAGTTACAATGGGCTGGAATCATATTGGACGGCCCATATGAAGCTAGGGGGCGAATTCTGAAAGGCCATAATGGGTCATGAGTTATCGGGCCTGAATGGGTTATATGCGGGCAGACCGTTAGCAGGCTTTCGATGTGCCGGGCCATTAACATTTGACCAAGTCAAATGGGCCGGCCTTTTGAGCTGAATAGGCCACTGTTGGGCCGTGCCACATGTTGATGTATCATAGGCGCCTCCTGGCCAATGGTTGGTTGACATCTGTCTGCACGTGGAGCTGGCACGTGGTACCTTCAACCAATGAGAAGTTTACAAGTGGAAAATCCCCATTGGTCCTTGCTGTTAGCGGGTTATCAGATCCAAAACCAAACCCGATAGCTTAAAGGCAACCCGTTATGGTGGGATGCCACATGTCTGTTACCCTTGATGGAAGAACTTCCATGGCACGACATTTATCGTCATGGAAGTGAACACTTCTGTGATGATAATTTTGGTATTGTCATGGAACACATCTACGACAACTCATGTATGACTATCTTGATTCTGTCATAAAATCGTCATGGATGTACATGCAGGACAGAAAACGTGACCTACTGTGACAAACACGTATTATCACAGAATTTTTTTTGTAGTGGCCCATATTGGTTCCTGCATATTCTACGAAGATCTTTATCGGTCAAACCTTTATGACAACATACATAGTTCCCTTTGTCTGTCGGCATGTTACTTGCCCAACATTCAATCGTGGGTATCTCCATACCCAGTTAAATCTCGTCATCGGCAAGTCCCTTTACTCGTTTCGTAATACATTGATGACCCACAAGTGTAGGGGATCTATCGTAGTCCTTTCGATAAGTAAGAGTGTCGAACCCAACGAGGAGCAGAAGCAAATGATATGCAGTTTTCAGTAAGGTATTCTCTGCAAGCACTGAAATTATCAGTAACAGATAGTTTTCTGATAAGGTAATTGGTAACAAGTAACAAGTGGTAAAAGTAAATAAAGTGAAGCAATATGGCCCAATCCTTTTTGTAGCAAAGGACAAGCCTGGACAAACTCTTATATAAAGGAAAGCGCTCCCGAGGACACATGGGAATTATCGTGAGGCTAGTTTTCATCACACTCATATGATTCGCGTTCGTTACTTTGATAATTTGGTATGTGGGTGGACCGGTGCTTGGGTACTGCCCTTACTTGGACAAGCATCCCACTTATGATTAACCTCTATTGCAAGCATCCGCACCTACAAAAGAAGTATTAAGGTAAACCTAACCATAGCATGAAACATAAGGATCCAAATCAGCCCCTTACGAAGCAACGCATAAACTAGGGTTTAAGCTTCTGTTACTCTAGCAACCCATCATCTACTTATTACTTCCCAATGCCTTCCTCTAGGCCCAAACAATGGTGAAGTGTCATGTAGTCGATGTTCACATAACACCAACAGAGGAAAGACAACATACATCTCATCAAAATATCAAACGAATACCAAATTCACATGACTACTTATAGCAAGACTTCTCCCATGTCCTCAGGAACAAACGCAACAACTCACAAATCATATTCATGTTCATAAACAGAGGGGTATTAATATGCATAATGGATCTGAACATATGATCTTCCACCGGATAATCCACCTAGCATCAACTACAAGGAGTAATCAACACTACTAGCAATCCACAAATACCAATCTGAGGTTTTGATACAAAGATTAGATACAAGGTATGAACTAGGGTTTGAGAGGAGATGGTGCTGGTAAAGATGTTGATGGAGATAACCCTCCCCAAGATGGGAGAGTTGTTGGTGATGACGATGGTGACGATTTGCCCCTCCCGGAGGGAAGTTTCCCCGACAGAACAGCTCCGATGGAGCCCTAGATTGGTTCCGCCAAGGTTCCACCTCGAGACGGCGGTACTTCATCCCGAAAGCCTCCTTATGATTTTTTACAGGTCAAAACACTTGATATAGCAGAAGATGGGCATCGGGGGGCTGCGGGGTGGCCCACGAGGCAGGGGGCGCGCCCACGCCCCCCACCCTCATGGACGGTGGGTGGCCCCCCTCCGGTGCATTCTTCGCCAGTTATATTTTATATTTTCCAAAACTGACTTTCGTAGAATTTCAGGGCCTTTTGAGTTGTGCAGAATAGGTCTCTAGTATTTGCTCCTTTTCCAGTCCAGAACTCCAGCTGCCGGCATTCTCTCTCTTCATGTAAACCTTGCAAAATAAGAGAGAAAAGACATAAGTATTGTGACATAATGTGTAATAACAGCCAATAATGCAATAAACATAATATAAAAGCATGATGCAAAATGGACGTATCAACTCCCTCAACCTTAGACCTCGCTTTTCCTCAAGCGAAAGCCGATATCGAAAAATATGTCCACATGTTTACAGATAGAGGTGTTGATAAAATAAAATACGTACATGAGGGCATCATGATCATTCTTATAACAACAACAATATATATATATATATATATATATATATATATATATATATATTGTCATATGATTTCTTATGCTAAAGTAACAATCCATTCACAATGTCAAGTATGAATCAGAAACTTCATTGAAAACTAACAAACTATGATCTCGGTCATTGAAGCAATTGCAATTTATCATAACATCAGAAAGAGTCAATATAAGAGCTTTTCAGCAAGTCCACATACTCAACTATCATTTAGTCTTTCACAATTGCTAACACTCACGCAATACTTATGGGTATGGGGTTTTAGTCGAACATAGAGAAAGATAGGGGCTTATAGTGTTGCCTCCCAACCTTTTACCTCAAGGATAATGTCAACAATAATACATCATGATAGCTTACATCCAATTGGGTATATATGTCAGGATCTTTCCAACACAATGTGCTTGCCAAAGGATAAAATGTAAAAAGGAAAGGTGAAGATCACCATGACTCTTATGTAAGGTAAGAACAATAGATAGACCCTTCGCAGAGGGAACCGGAGGTTGTCATGTGATTTTATGGTTGGATGTACAAAATCTTAGCGCAAAAGAATGTCACTTTATATTGCCACTTGTGATATGGACCTTTATTATGCAGTCTGTCGCTTTTATTGCTTCCATATCACAATATAGTATAAAGTTTATTTTCTCCACGCTAATAGATCATACATATTTAGAGAGTTGCAACAATGACAACTTACTTGAAGGATCTTACTCAATCCATAGGTAGATATGGTGGACTCTCATGGCAAAACTAGTTTTAAGGATGTATGGAAGCACAAGTAGTATCTCTACTTGTTGCAAGGAATTTGGCTAGCATGAGGGGGAAAGGCAAGCTCAACATGTTGGATGATCCATGGCAATGTACTTTATTTCAGATATAAGAAAACATAACCTATTACGTTGTCTTCCTTGTCCAACATCAACTCTTTAACATGTCATATTTTAATGAGTGCTCACAATCATAAAATATGTCCAAGATAGTATATTTATATGTGAAAACCTCTCTTTCTTTATTACATCCTATTAATTGCAACGATGACCAAAACTATGTTTGTCAACTCTCAACAACTTTTATTCATCATACTCTTTATATGTGAAGTCATTACTCTCCATAAGATCAATATGATCTCTTTGATTCTTTTTTTCTTTTTTCTATCATGATCAAAGTGAGATAATCAAGCCCTTGACTCAAAACTAATCTTTATTATATATAGCTCAAGGACTCGATTACATAGATAAAGATCATAAAGCAAAGCCCACAACTAGATCATACTAACTTTATTCTACTAGATCAAGATATTACCAAAAGGATCGAACTAAGAAAAACGGTAAAGATGGGAGTGTGATGGTGATACGATACCGGGGCACCTCCCCCAAGCTTGGCAGTTGCCAAGGGGAGTGCCCATACCCATATGATTTTGTCTCTTTCTTCTGAGGCGGTGATGATGGAGTTGTTGATGATGTAGGCTTGTCGTCCATCTTCCAAGGCATGGGCTCACCATCGTAGATGGATGATCGAGTCTCCGGGATCCTCAAATCTGCAGCCAAACTCATCTTCTTGAATCTATATTCATACTCACAGTTTTTGTTTTGCAGGTCATAGATCTGGGCTTGGAGGTGCTAGATTTTCTCGTGGAGCTTGAAGATGGCCTCCCCAATGTTCTTGGCATCCAGCTTGTGGTTGTTGGTGAACTCTGTGATCATCATGTGGTTGGCGTTGAGTCCTCGTTCCACCATACCCCGGCACTTGAAAACTTGTTGCTCCATTGCTTTGAGTCTTGTCTCCACGCTTCCGGTCCTCCTTGGTCCCTCAACATCGCGGATGTGCAGTGGCCCCTCACATACCTCAATGGTTTGAGGGTGTTGCAGCACCTCCGTGAGGTAGGGGTTGATGACCTTCTCGAAAAACTTGTCCTTGGGGGCACTTGAAGAAGTCATGGTGATCTAGATCTGTCAGAAACACAGCTCGAAACAAAAGTAGAGAATTTTGGCATGATACGGTGGTCAAAACCTTCGGGAGATTATATGGTGAATTTTTACCTATCAAAAGAAGTATTGTGCAAGAAAACGGAGTTCGGAGGGCACACGAGGTGCCCACGAGGTAGGGGGCGCGCCCCGGGGGGTAGGGCGCGCCCTCCACCCTCATGGGTGCCTCGTGTCCCTTTCAGACCACTTCTTATTTTCCTGTTTATTAATATTCAAAAACGGAGAAAAATTTCCATTAGAACTGTTTTGGAGTCGGTTTACTTACCGTACCACACACCTCTTCCTTTTCGAAGTCTGAATCGTTCTGGAAAGTGTCCCTTATGTACTCCTCCGGGGTTACGGTTTCTATAACATTGGTTTCAAAATTTATGGGATTACCTTAGATATAATGTTTGATTCTTTGGCCGTTCACCACCTTTGGATTTGTGCCTTCGAAGTTATTGATTTTTATGGCACCTGAACGATAGACCTCCTCGATAACGTAAGGACCTTCCCATTTAGAGAGAAGTTTTCCTGCAAAAAATCTTAAACGAGAGTTGTATAGCAAAACATAATCACCAACGTTGAACTCACGCCTTTGTATCCTTTTGTCATGCCATCTTTTAACTTTTTCTTTAAACAGTTTGGCATTTTTATAGACATGGGTTCTCCATTTATCAAGCGAGCTAATGTCAAATAACCTCTTCTCACCGGCAAGTTTGAAATCATAATTGAGCTCTTTAATAGCCCAATATGCCTTATGTTCTAGTTCGAGAGGTAAGTGACATGCTTTTCCGTAAACCATTTTATATGGAGACATGCCTATAGGATTTTTATATGTAGTTCTATAGGCCCATAATGCATCATCAAGTTTCTTGGACCAATTATTTCTAGATCTATTAACAGTCTTCTGCAAAATTAATTTCAGCTCTCTGTTACTTAGTTCTACTTGACCACTAGACTGTGGGTGGTAAGGGGATGCAATTCTGTTATTAACATCATACTTAGAAAGCATTTTGCGGAAAGTACCATGAATAAAATGTGAGCCACCATCAGTCATTAAGTATATAGGGACTCCAAACCTCGAAAAAATAACTTCTCTAAGCATCTTAATAGAGGTGTTATGATCAGCACTACTAGTCAGAATAGCCTCTACCCACTTAGTAACGTAATCAACAGCAACTAAAATATGTGTATACCCATTAGAGGAAGGAAACGGTCCCATATAATCAAAGCCCCAGACATCGAATGGTTCAATAACAAGTGAATAATTCATAGGCATTTCTTGACGTCTACTAATATTACCAATTCTTTGACATTCATCACAAGACAAGACAAACTTACGGGCATCCTTGAAGAGAGTAGGCCAATAAAAACCAGATTGTAGTACCTTGTGTGCAGTTCTATCTCCAGCATGGTGTTCTCCATAAGCCTCGGAGTGACACTTGCGTAGGATTTCTTCCTGTTCATGCTCAGGTACACAACGTCTAATAACACCATCTACTCCTTCTTTATAAAGGTGTGGGTCATCCCATAAGTAATGTCTTAAACCATAGGAAAACCTTTTCTTTTGCTGGTATGTGAAACTAGGTGGTATAAATTTAGCAACAATGTAATTAGCATAATCAGCATACCATGGAGCAGTACGAGAAGCATTTATGACAGCTAATTGTTCATCAGGAAAGCTATCATCAATAGGTAGTGGGTCATCAAGAACATTCTCTAACCTAGACAAGTTGTCTACAACGGGGTTCTCAGCTCCCTTTCTATCATTTATATGCAAATCGAATTCTTGTAGCAAGAGAACCGATCTAATAAGTCTAGATTTAGCATCTTTCTTTTCCATAAGATATTTGATAGCAGCATGATCAGTGTGAACAGTTACTTTAGAGTCAACAATGTAAGGTATGAACTTATCACAGGCAAATACAACTGCTAAAAATTCTTTTTCAGTGGTAGCATAATTTCTCTGGGCACTGTCTAGAGTTTTACTAGCATATTGGATAACATTTAATTTCTTATTAACTCTTTGTCCTAGAACATCACCTATAGCATAATCACTAGCATCGCACATAACTTCAAGGAATAAATTCTAGTCAGGAGGCTGGACAATAGGTGCAGAAATCAATGCTTTCTTAAGTATTTCAAATGCTTCTACACAATCATCATCAAAAACAAAAGGAACTTCTTTTTGTAAGAGGTTAGTCAGAGGCCTAGAGATTTTTGAGAAGTCCTTAATGAACCTCCTATAAAACCCGGCATGACCAAGGAAACTTCTTATACCTTTGATGTCCTTGGGACACGGCATCTTTTCAATAGCATCAACCTTAGCTTTATCAATTTCAATACCTCTTTCATAAATTTTATGCCCCAAGATAATGCCTTCATTAACCATAAAGTGGCACTTTTCCCAATTCAAGACAAGATTAGTTTCTTCACATCTCTGCAAAACTCGATCAAGGTTGCTCAAGCAATCATCAAAAGAAGTTCCATAAACATAAAAATCATCCATGAAAACCTCAACAATCTTTTCACAAAAATCAGAGAATATAGCCATCATGCATCTTTGAAAGGTAGCAGGTGCATTACATAAACCAAAAGGCATATGTCTATAAGCAAAGGTTCAGAAAGGGCAAGTAAAAGTGGTCTTTTCTTGATCCTCTTTTCACACAGGTATTTGAAAGAAACCAGAATAGCCATCTAGAAAGCAAAAATGAGTATGTTTGGATAATCTTTCTAGCATTTGATCAATAAAAGGTAGAGGTTAATAATCCTTCTTAGTAGCTTTATTTAATTTGCTGAAATCAATTACCATTCTATAACCTGTAACAATTCTTTGTGGGATCAATTCATCTTTATCATTAGGAACAACAATAATACCTCCTTTCTTAGGAACACAATGGACAGGACTGACCCACTGACTATCAGCAACTGGATAAATTATACCTGCCTCTAGAAGCTTTAGTATTTTTTTCCTTACCACTTCTTTCATCTTAGGATTTAACCGTCGTTGGTGATCAACAACCAGTTTAGCATCTTTCTCCAATTTTATCTTGTGTTGGCATAGAGTGGGACTAATGCCCTTAAGATCATCAAGAGTATATCCAATAGCAGCACGGTGCTTCTTTAGAGTTTTCAATAATTTCTCTTCTTCCTGCTCTGAAAGGTTAGCACTGATAATAACAGGATATATCTTCTTTTCATTGAGATAAGCATACTTAAGAGTATCAGGTAATGGTTTGAGTTCAAACACGGGATCACCCTTGGGTGGAGGAGAATCCCCTAGAATTTCAACAGGCAAGTTGTGTTTCAATAAAGGTCCGCGTTTAAAGGTTATTTCATCTATTTCCCTTCTCTCATTCATATACATATCATTTTAATGGTCTAGCAGATATTTTTCTAAAGGATCGTTATGAGGCACAACAATAGAAGCAAGACCAATAATTTCATCCTTACTAGGCAATTCTTTATCATGGGGTTGTCTACGAAATTTAACAAAGTTAAAATCATGAGACATCTCCCCTAAACCAATAGTAACAACATCCTTTTCACGGTCTATCTTAGCATTAACAGTATTCAAGAAGGGTCTACCAAATATAATGGGGAAAAATCATCTTGTGGGGAACCAAGAACAAGAAAATCAGTAGGGTATTTAACTTTCCCACACAAGACTTCAACATCTCTAAGAATCCCAACTGGTGAAACGGTGTCTCTATTGGCAAGCTTAATAGTAACTCCAATACCTTCTAGCTCAGCAGGTGCAATATCATGCATAATTTCTTCATATAAGGAATGAGGTATTGCGCTAGCACTAGCACCCATGTCACATAAGCCATTATAGCAATGATCTCCTATTTTAACAGAAATAATAGGCATGCCTACAATAGGTCTATGTTTATTCTTAGTATCGGGTCTAGCAATTCTAGCAGCTTCATCACAGAAGTAAATAACATGCCCATCAATATCATCGACCAAGAGATCCTTAACCATAGCAACACTAGGTTCAACTTTAATTTGCTCAGAGGGTGTAGGTTTTCTAGTATTACTCTTACGAACCACAGTTGAAGCTTTAGCATGATCCTCTATTCTAGCAGGGAAGGGTGGTTTCTCGATATAAGCAGTAGGAACAATAGGATCAACATTATAAGTAATAGTATTTTCTTCGACTTTAATAGGTTCAACTACTTTTACTTCAATGGGAGGATGATATTTAAACCACTTCTCCTTAGGGAGATTAACATGAGTAGCAAATGATTCACAGAAAGAAGCTACTATCTCAGAGTCAAGTCCATATTTAGTGCTAAATTCACGGAAGACATCGGTGTCCATAAAAGATTTAACACAATCAAACTTAGTTGTTATACCTGACTCCTTACCTTCGTCGAGATCCCAATCTTCAGAGTTGTGTTTAATTATTTCCAATAAATCTCATTTGAATTCAATAGTCTTCATCACAAAGGAACCAGTGCAAGAAGTATCGAGCATGGAGCGATTATCGAGAGAAAGCTGAGCATAAATTTTTTCAATAATAATTTCTCTTGAGAGCTCATGATTGGGGCATGAATATAAAATTGAATTAAGCCTCCCCCAAGCTTGAGCGATACTTTCTCCTTCACGAGGCCAAAAATTATATATATAATTATGATCACGATGAACCTGATGCATAGGGTAGAACTTCTGATGAAATTCCAATTTCAACCGATTGTAGTTCCATGATCCAATATCATTGCATAGCCTAAACCATGTCAATGCCTTTCCCTTCAAAGATAAAGGGAAGACCTTCTTCTTGATCACATCTTTGGGCATACCTGCAAGCTTAAACAATCCACAAACTTCAGCCACATAGATTAGGTGCAAATCGGGATGCAATGTTCCATCTCCTGTAAAGGGATTAGCTAGCAGTTTCTCTATCATATCCGAAGGTATTTCAAAGTAAAAAAATTCAGTAGGTTCGGTAGGTTGAGGACAAACTCTTTGCTCTACTGGTCAGGGTGAAGATACCCCGAACAAGCCCCTCAAAGGATTATGTTCCATAGTAACAAGTGACAGTAAATTTCAGCAGACTATATAAAATTTTCCTTACCAAATTCCACTTACCAGAGGTGCTTCACTCCCCGGCAACGGCGCTGGAAAAGAGTCTTAATGACCCACAAGTGTAGGGGATCTATCGTAGTCCTTTTGATAAGTAAGAGTGTCGAACCCGACGAGGAGCAGAAGGAAATGATAGGCAGTTTTCAGTAAGGTATTCTCTGCAAGCACTGAAATTATCGGTAACAGATAGTTTTGTGATAAGGTAATTGGTAACAAGTAACAAGTGGTAAAAGTAAAAAAAAGTGCAGATATATGGCCCAATCCTTTTTGTAGCAAAGGACAAGCCTGGACAAACTCTTATATAAAGGAAAGCTCTCCCGAGGACACATGGGAATTATCGTCAAGCTAGTTTTCATCACGCTCATATGATTCGCGTTCGTTACTTTGATAATTTGGTATGTGGGTGGACCGGTGCTTGGGTACTGTCCTTACTTGGACAAGCATCCCACTTATGATTAACCTCTATTGCAAGCATCCGCAACTACAAAAGAAGTATTAAGGTAAACCTAATCATAGCATGAAACATATGGATCCAAATCAGCCCCTTAAGAAGCAACAAATAAACTAGGGTTTAAGCTTCTTTCACTCTAGCGACCCATCATCTACTTATTACTTCACAATGCCTTCCTCTAGGCCCAAACAATGGTGAAGTGTCATGTAGTCGACGTTCACATAACACCACTAGAGGAAAGACAACATACATCTCATCAAAATATTGAACGAATACCAAATTCACATGACTACTTACAGAAATACTTCTCCCATGTCGTCAGGAACAAACGTAACTACTCACAAATCATATTCACGTTCATAATCAAATGGGTAATAATATGCATAATGGATCTAAACATATGATCTTCCACCAGATAAACCAACTAGCATCAACTACAAG
This sequence comes from Secale cereale, assembly GCA_902687465.1. Classification (NCBI taxonomy): domain Eukaryota; kingdom Viridiplantae; phylum Streptophyta; class Magnoliopsida; order Poales; family Poaceae; genus Secale; species Secale cereale. The sequence continues at coordinate 732,157,290 of LR738715.1, forward strand.
GAGTAATCAACACTACTAGCAACCCACGGGTACCAATCTGAGGTTTTGATACAAAGATTGGATACAAGAGATGAACTAGGGTTTGAGAGGAGATGGTGCTGGTGGAGATGTTGACGGAGATAACCCTCCCCAAGTTGGGAGAGTTGTTGGTGATGATGATGGTGACGATTTCCACCTCCCGGAGGGAAGTTTCCCCGGCAGAACAGCTCCGTCGGAGCCCTAGATTGGTTCCGCCAAGGTTCCGCCTCGAGACGGCAGCGCTTCATCCCGAAAGCCTTGTTATGATTTTTTCCAGGTCAAAACACTTGATATAGCAGAAGATGGGCATCGGGGGGCTGCCGGGTGGCCCACGAGGCAAGGGGCACGCCCCCACCCTCGTGGATGGTGGGTGGCCCCCCTCCGCTGCTTTCTTCGCCAGATGTTTTTTATATTTTCCAAAACTGACTTTCGTGGAGTTTCAGGGATTTTTGAGTTGTGCAGAATAGGTCTCCAATATTTGCTCCTTTTCCAGTCCAGAACTCCAGCTGCCGGCATTCTCCCTCTTCATGAAAACCTTGTAAAATAAGAGAGAAAAGGCATAAGTATTGTGACATAATGTGTAATAACAGCCCATAATGCAATAAACATCAATGTAAAAACATCATGCAAAATGGACGTATCATACATCATCCTGTAACTAACTCCTTAGTCACTTTGCTTGCAAGCTTCTTGTGATGTTGTGTGATGGAAATATGCCCTAGATGCAATAATAAAGTTATTATTATTTTATATTTTATTATTCATGAGAAAGGTTTATTATTCATGCTAGAATTTTATTGACCGGCAACCTAAATACATGTGTGAATACATAAACAAATACCGTGTCCCTAGTAAGCCTCTACTAAACTAGCTCGTTGATCAAAGATGGTTAAGGTATCCTAACCATGGACATGAGTTTTCATTTGATAACGGGATCACATCATTATGAGAATGATGTGATGGAAAAGACCCATCCGTTAGCTTAGCATTGGATCGTACAGTTTATTGCTATTGCTTTCATCTATGTCGAATACATGTTCCTATGATTATGAGATCATGCAACTCCCGGGTAACGGAGGAGTGCCTTGTGTGCTATCAAACATCACAATGTAACTGGGTGATTATAAATATGCTCTACATGTATCTCCAAAGGTGTCTTGTTGGGTTGGCGAGAATCGAGATTAGGATTTGTCACTCTGAGTATCGGAGATATATCTTTGGGCTCTCTCGATAATGCACATCATAATAAGCCTTGCAAGCAAATGATTAATGAGTTAGTCACGGGATGATGTATTACAGAACGAGTGAAAAGACTTGCCGGTAAAAATATTGAACTAGGTATAGTGATACCGAAGATCGAATCTCGGGCAAGTAACATACCAACGAACAAAGGGAATTGTGTATGTTAACATAACGGTTCGACCGATAAAGATATTCGTATAATATATAGGAGCCAATATGAGCATCCAGGTTCTGCTATTGGTTATTGACCAGAGAGGGGTCTCGGTCATGTCTACATAGTTCTCGAACCCGTAGGGTCCACACATTTAACGTTCGATGACGATCTAGTATTATATGAGTTATATGATTGGTGACTGAATGTTGTTCGGAGTCCCGGATATGATCACGGACATGACGAGGAGTCTCTAAATGGTCGAGAGGTAAAGATTGATATATAGGATGATAGTATTCGGAGAAGGGAAGTGTTCCGGAGTGTATCGGGTATTTATCAGAGTACCGGAGGGGTTACCGAAACCCCCGGGGGGATTATATGGGCCATATGGGCCATGAGTGGTGAGCACACCAGCCCACAAGGGGTGGCGCGTCCCCCCTACGGAAGGAGGCTGTTTGGGAGAAGGAAAAAAGGGGGTTTGCCCCCCCTTCCTTCTCTCTTCCCCTTCCCTTTTCTCTCCGGTGTTTTATGGAAGGAGGGGGCGCCACTTGGGAAACCCCAAGTAGGATTCGGATCCTACTTGGGGTGCACCCTAGCTGTCATCCCTCTCCCTCCCACCTATATATATGTCGGGGGCACCCCTATCACACCCCAGACAATTGCCCAGTCATGTGTGGCGCCCCCCTCCATGGTTCACGTCCTCGATCATATTTTCGTAGTTCTTAGGCGAAGCCCTACGGAGATCACTTCACTGTCACCGTAACCACACCACCGTGCTGATGGAACTCATCTACTACCTCGACGTCTTGCTGGATCAAGAAGGCGAGGGACTTCATCGAGCTGAACGTGTGCAGAACGCGGAGGTGTCGTGCGTTCGGTACTTGATCGGTTGAAGCACAAAGGAGTTCGACTACATCAACTGCGTTGTGAAATGCTTCCGCTTACAGTCTACGAGGGTACGTAGTCACACTCTCCCCCTCGTTGCTATGAATCTCCGTAGATAGATTATTGCGTGTGCGTAGATTTTTTTATGTTTTCCATGCAACGCTTCCCAACAGTGGCATCATGAGCTAGGTCTATGCGTAGATGATATGCACGAGTAGAACACAAAGAGTTGTGGGCGGTGATCGTCATACTACTTAGCACCAACGTCTTATTTTGATTCGGTCTCATTGTAAGATGAAGCGTCCCGGACCAACCTTACATGTCCAGTACATGAGACCGGTTCCACCGACAGACATGCAACTTGTTTTGCATAAAACTGGCTGGCGGGTGTCTGTTTCTCCTACTTTAATTGAATCGAATTTGACTACGGCCGGTCCTTGTTGAAGGTTAAAACAGCAAACTTCATAAATCACCGTTGTGGTTTTGTGCCCTAGGTAAGAACGGTTCTTGCTAGAAGCCGGTAGCAGCCACGTAAAACTTGCAACAACAAAGTAGAGGACGTCTAACTTGTTTTTGCAGGGCACATTGTGATGTGATATGGTCAAGACGTGATGATTTATACGTTATTGTATGAGATGATCATGTTTCGTAAATTATCGACAACCGGCAGGAGCCTTATGGTTGTCTCTTTATTGTATGAAATGCAAGCTCCATGTAATTGATTTACTTTATCGCTATGAGTTAGCAATATTCGTAGAAGCAATAGTTGGTGAGATGACCACGACGCTACGATGGAGATCAAGGTGTCAAGCAAGTGAAGATGGAGATCATGACGATGCTTTGGAGACAGAGATCAAAAGCACAAGATGATGATGGCCATATCATGTCACATATTTTGATTGCATGTGATGTTTATCTTTATGCATCTTATTTTGCTTAGTACGGCGGTAGCATTATAAGATGATCCCTTCACTAAATTTTAAGATAATAGTGTTCTCCCCGAGTATGCACCATTGCTACAGTTCTTCGTTTTGAGACACCACGTTATGATCGGGTGTGATAGACTCTACGTTCATATACAACGGGTGTAAGACAGTTTTACACACGTAGAATACTTGGGTTAAACTTGATGAGCCTAGCATGTACAGACATCGCCTCGGAACACTGGAGACCGAAAGGTCGAACATGAGTCATATAGTAGATATGATCAACATAGAGATGTTCACCATGGATGACTACTCCATCTCACGTGAAGATCGAACATGGTTTAGTTGACTTGGATCATGTTTCACTTAGATAACATGAGGGATGTTATTTTAAGTGGGCGTTCATTAGTAATTTTATTAATTGAACTTAATTTATCATGAACTTAGTCCTGATAGTATTTTCATATCTATGTTGTAGGTCATGGCCCGTGCTACCGTTCCCTTGAATTTTAATGCATTCCTATAGAAAGCTAAGTTGAAATATGATGGTAGCAACTACACGGGCTGGGTCCGTAACTTGAGGATTATCCTCATTGCTGCACAGAAGAATTATGTCCTTGATGCACCGCTAGGTGACGCACTTGCTGCAGGAGCTGAAGCAGATGTTATGAACGTCTGGCAAGCTCGATTTGGTGACAACTCTATAGTTCAGTGTGCCATCCTTTACGGCTTAGAACCGGGACTTCAAAGACGTTTTGAACGCCATGGAGCATATGAGATGTTCTAGGAGCTGAGCTTGACATATCAAGCTAATGCCCGGGTTGGGAGCTATGAATTCTCCAACAAGTTCTATTGCTGCAAGATGGAGGATACTAGTTCTGTCAGTGAACACATACTCAAAATGTCTGGGTATCATAACCACTTGACTCAGTTGCGAATTTCCCTTCCACCTGAGAGTGTTATTGACAGAGTTCTTCAATCAGTGCCACCAAGCTACAAAGGATTCATGATGAACTATAATATGCAAGGGATGTATAAGACAATTCTCGAGCTCTTGGCAATGTTGAAATCGGTGGATGTAGAAATCAAGAAGATGCATCAAGTCTTGACGGTTAACAAGACCACTAGTTTCAGGAAAAAAGGCAAGGGATAGAAGGGGAACTTCAAGAAGAACGACAAACAGATTGCCGCTCCCATGAAGAAACCTAAAGCTGGTCCTAAGCCTGAAACTGAGTGCTTCTACTGCAAAGGGAGTGGTCCCTCGAAGCAGAATTGCCCCAAGTATTTGGCAGATAAGAGGATGGCAAAGTGAACGAAGGTATATTTGATATACATGTTATTGATGTGTTCCTTACTCGTGCTTGTAGCAGCGCCAGGTATTTGATACTAGTTTGGTTGCTCATAATTGTAACTCAAAACACGAGATGCGGATTAAACGAAGACTGGCTAAGGATGAGGTGATGATGCGTGTCGGGAATGGTTCCAAGGCTAATGTGATTGCCATCGGCACGCTACCTCTACATCTACCTTTGTAATTAGTTTTAGACCTAAATAATTGTTATGTAGTGCCTACGTTGAGCATGAACATTATATCTGGATCTTGTTTAATGCGAGACAGTTATTCATTTAAGTTCGAGAATAATGGTTGTTCTATTTATATGAGTAATATCTTTTATGGTCATGCACCCTTGAGGAATGGTCTATTCTTGTTGAATCTTGATTGTAGTGATACACTTATTCATAATATTGATGCCAAAAGATGCAGAGTTGATAGTGATAGTGCAACATACTTGTGGCACTACCGTTTAGGTTATCTTGGTGTAAAGCGCATGAAGAAAGTCCATGTTGATGGACTTTTGGAATCACTTGATTATGAATCATTTGATACTTGCGAACCATGCCTCATGGGCAAGATGACTAAAACTCCGTTCTCCGGAACAATGGAGCGAGCTAATGACTTGTTGAAAATTATACATACCGTTGTATGCGGTCCGATGAGTGTTGAAGCACGCGGCGGGTATCGTTATTTTTCACCTTCGCAGATGATTTCAGTAGATATGGGTATATCTACTTAATGAAACACAAGTCCTAAACATTTGAAAAGTTCAGAGAATCATCATAACAAGAAAATAAATTTTCTACGATCTGATCGCGGAGGCGAATATTTGAGTTACGAGTTTGATCTTCATTTGAAACAATGTGGAATAGTTTCACAGCTCATGCCACATGGAACACCACAGCGTAATGCTGTGTTCAAACATTGCAACCGTACTCTATTGGATATGGTGCGTTCTATGATGTCTCTTACCGATTTGCCTTTATCATTTTGGGGTTATGCATTAGATACAGGTGCATTCATGTTAAATACCGCACCATCTAAATCCGTTGATACGACACCATATGAACTATGGTTTGGCAAGAAACCAAAGCTGTCGTTTCTTAAAGTTTGGGGTTGCGATGCTTATGTGAAAAAGCTTCAGCCTGATAAGCTCAAACACAAATCTGAGAAGTGTGTCTTCATTGGATACCCAAAAGAAAATGTTGGGTACACCTTCTACCACAGATCTGAAGGAAAGACTTTCGTTGTTAAGAATGGATCCTTTCTAGAGAAGGAGTTTCTCTTGAAAGAAGTGAGTGGGAGAAAAGAAGAACTTGATGAGGTAATTGTACCTTTGCTCGAATTGGAAAGTAGATCATCAGAGAAAACCATTGTCATGATGCCTACACCAACTAGAGAAGAAGCTAATGATAATGATCATGAAACTTCAGATCAAGTTACTACTGAACCTTGAAGGTCGACCCGAACATGTACCACACCAGAGTGGTACAGTAACCCTGCCCTGGAAGTCATGTTGTTAGACAACGAAGAACCTTCAAGCTATGAAGAAGGTATGATGAGCCCAGATTCCGATAAATGGCTTGAGGCCATGAAATCTGAGATAGTATCCATGTATGAGAACAAAGTATGGACTTTGGTGGACTTGCCCGATGATCAGCAAGCCATTGAGAGTAAATGGATCTTCAAGAGAAAGACAAACGCTGATGGAAATGTCACTGTCTACAAAGCTCGACTTGTTGCGAAAGGTATTCGACAAGTTCAAGGAGTTGACTACGATGAGACTTTGTCACCCGTAGCGATGCTTAAGTCCGTCCAAATCATGTTAGCAATTACCGCTTTTATGATTATGAAATTTGGCAAATGGATGTCAAAACTGCATTCCTTAATGGATTTATGAATGAAGAGTTGTATATGATGCAACCAGAAGGTTTTGTCGATCCTGAAGGTGCCAACAATGTGAGCAATCTCCAGCAATCCATCTATGGACCGGTGCAAGCATCTCGGAGTTGGAATATACGCTTTGATGAGGTGATCAAAGCATATAGTTTTATACATTCTTACGGTGAAGGTTGTATTTACAAGAAAGTGAGTGGGAGCTCTGTAGCATTTCTAATATTATATGTGGATGACATATTATTGATTGGAAATGACATAGAATTTCTGGATAGCATAAAAGGATACTTAAATAAGAATTTTTCAATGAAAGACCTCGGTGAAGCTGCTTACATATTGGGAATTAAGATCTATAGAGATAGATCAAGACGCTTAATTGGACTTTCACAAAGCACATACCTTGACAAAGTTTTGAAGAAGTTCAAAATGGATCAGTCAAAGAAAGGGTTCTTGCCTATGTTACAAGGTTTGAAATTGATTCAGGCTCAATGCTCGACCACTGCAGAAGATAGAGAGAAAATGAAAGTCATTCCCTATGCCTCAGCCATAGGTTCTATCATGTATGCAATGCTGTGTACCAGACCTTATGTGTGCCTTGCCATAAGTTTGGCAGGGAGATACCAAAGTAATACAAGAGTGGATCATTGGACAGCGGTCAAGAACATCCTAAAGTACCTGAAAAGGACAAAGGATATGTTTCTTGTTTATGGAGGTGACGAAGAGCTCGTCGTAAAGGGTTACGTTGATGCTAGCTTCGACACATATCCGCATGACTCTAAGTCGCAGAACAAATACGTACTTTTATTGAATGGCGGAGCTGTCAGTTGGTGCAGTTCTAAGCAGAGCGTTGTGGCGGGATCTACGTGTGAAGCGGGGTACATAGCTGCTTCGGAAGCAGCACATGAAGGAGTCTGGATGAAGGAGTTCATATCCAATCAAGGTGTAATACCTAGTGCATCGGGTCCAATGACAATCTTTTGTGACAACATTGGTGAAATTGCTTTGGCGAAGGAATCCAGGTTTCACAAGAGAACAAAATACATCAAGAGACGCTTCAACTCCATTTGTGAATTGGTCAAGGATGGAGACATAGAAATTTGCGAAGTACATAGGGATCTGAATGTTGCAGACTCGTTAACTAAGCCTCTTCTGCGAGCAAAACATGATCAGCACCAAGACTCAATGGGTGTTAGATTCATTACAATGTAATCTAGATTATTGACTCTAGTGGAAGTGGGAGACTGCTAGAAATATGCCCTAGAGGCAATAATAAAGTTGTTATTATTTTATATTTCCTTATTCATGATAATGTTTTATTATTAATGTAGAATTGTATTGACCAGAAACCTAAATACAAGTGTGGATACATAAACAAATATCGTGTCCCTAGTAAGCCTCTACTAAAATAGCTCGTTGATCAAAGATGGTTAAGGTTTCCTAACCATGGACATGAGTTGTCATTTGATAACGGGATCACATCATTATGAGAATGATGTGATAGAAAAGACCCATCCATTAGCTTAGCGTTGGATCGTACAGTTTATTGCTACTGCTTTCATCTATGTCAAATGCATGTTCCAATGACCATGAGATCATGCAACTCCCGGATACCAGAGGAGTGCCTTGTGTGCTATCAAACGTCACAACATAATTGGGTGATTGTAAAGATGCTCTACAGGTATCTCCAAAGGTGTCTGTTGGGTTGGCGTGAATCTAGATTAGGATTTGTCACTCCGAGTATTAGAGAGATATGTCTGGACCCTCTCGGTAATACACATCATAATAAGCCTTGCAAGCAATTGACTAATGAGTTAGTCATGAGATGATGTATTGCGAAACAAGTAAAGAGACTTGCCGGTAACGAGATTGAACTAGGTATAGAGATACCGACGATCGAATCTCGGGCAAGTAACATACAGACGAACAAAGGGAATTGTGTATGTTTTCATAACGGTTCGACCAATAAAGATCTTCGTAGAATATGTAGGAGCCAATATGGGCATCTAGGTTCTGCTATTGGTTATTGACCGGAGAGGTGTCTCGGTCATGTCTACACAGTTCTCGAACCCGTAAGGTCCGCATGCTTAACGTTCGATGATGATATAGTATTATATGAGTTATATGATTGGTGACCGAATGTTGTTCGGACTCCCGGATATGATCATGGACATGACGAGGAGTCTCGAAATGGTCGAGAGGTAAAGATTTACATAGTATTCGGACACAGAAACTGTTCTGGAGTGTATTGGATATTTATCGGAGTACCGGAGGGGTTACCGGAACTCCCCTGGGGGGATATATGGGCCATATGGGCCATGAGTGGGGAACACACCAGCCCACAAGGGGTGGCGCACCCTCCTATGGTAGGAGGCCAATTGGGAGAAGGATAAGAGGGGGTTCAGCGCCCCTTCCTTCTCGCTTCCCCCTTCCCTTTTGTCTCAGGTGTTTTATGGAAGGAGGGGACGCCACTTGGGAAACCCCAAGAAGGATTTGAATCCTACTTGGGGCGTTCCCTAGCTGCCTCCCCTCTCCCTCCCACCTATATATATGTCGGGGGCGCCCCTAGCACGCCCCAGAAAATTGCCTAGCCGTGTGTAGTGCCCCCTCCACGGTTCATGTCCTCGGTCGTATTTTCGTAGTGCTTAGGCGAAGCCCTGCGAAGATCACTTCACCATCACCATCACCACGCCGTCGTTCTAACGGAACTCATCTACTACCTCGACGTCTTGTTGGATCAAGAAGGCGAGGGACATCATCGAGCTGAACGTGTGCAGAACACGAAGGTGCCGTGCGTTTGGTACTTGATCGGTTGAAGCGCGAAGAAGTTCGACTACATCAACTGCATTGTGAAACGCTTCCGCTTATGGTCTACGAGGGTATGTAGACACACTCTCCCCTCGTTGTTATGCATCTCCGTAGATAGATCATTGCATGTGCGTAGAATTTCTTTTTGTTTTCCATGCAACGTTTCCCAACACTGTATTACCGAGAGGGCATAGAGATACCTCTCTGTTACACGAAGTCACAAATTCTGGTCTCGATCCATGCCAACCCAACAGACACCTTTGGAGATACATGTAGAGCATCTTTATGATCACCCAGTTACGTTGTGACGTTTGATAGCACACAAGGCATTCCTCCAGAGTCCGGGAGTTGCATGATCGCATGGTCGAAGAAACATGTATTTGAGATTAAGAAAGCAGTAGCAATAAACTGAACGATCATATGTTATGCTAACGGTTGGGTCTTGTCCATCACATCATTCTCCTAATGATGTGATCCCGTTATCAAATGACAACTCATGTCTATTGTTAGGAAACCTTAACCATGTTTGATCAACGAGCTAGTCTAGTAGAGGGTCACTGGGGAAACGATATTTGTTTATGTATCCACACATGTATTTAAGTTTCTGGTCAATACAATTATAGCATGAATAATAAACCTTTATCATGATTAAGGAATATAATAAGAACCACTTTATTATTGCCTCTAGGGTATATTTCCATCAGTCTCCCACTTGAAGTAGAGTCAATAATCTAGTTCACATCGACATATGATTAACACCCAAAGAGTTCACTAGAGTCAATAATCTAGTTCACATTGCCATGTGATTAACACCCAAAGAGTTCACTAGAGTCAATAATCAATTTCACATCACCATGTAATTAACACCCAAAAATTTCACTAAGGTGTTATCATGTTTTGCTAGTGAGAGAGGTTTTAGTCAAATGGGTCTGCAACATTTAGATCCATGTGTATTTTGCAAATCCTTATGTCTTACTATAGATGCTCTTATCATGCTTTACTTGGAGCTATTCCAAATGACTGCTCCATTATATGTATCTGGTTTGCTACTCGGAGTTATCTAGATCTGTGTCAAAGCTTGCATCGACGTAACCCTTTACGATGAACTCTTTATTACCTCCATAATTGAGAAACATTTCCTTAGTCCTCTAGTTACTAAGGATAATTTTGACTGCTTTCCGGTGATTCACTCATGGATCAGTCTTGTACCCCCTTTGCGAGACACATGGCAAAGCACACATCAGGTGTGGTACACGACAAGGCATATTGTATAGAGCCTATGGCTAAGACATAGGGAATGACTTTCATTCTCTCTCTATCTTCTGTCGTGGTCGGGATTTGGGTCCTACTGAATTTAACACCTTGCAAAACAGGCAAGGACCCCTTCTTGGAACGGTCCATTTTGAACTTCTTCAAAATCTTATCAAGGTATGTGCTTCGTGGAAGTCTTATTCAACTGTCTTGGTCTATCCCTACAGATCTTGATGCCCAATATGTAAGCAGCTTCATCGAGGTCTTTCATTGAAAATTCTTATTCAAGTATCCTTTTATGATATTGCTACCTCTTGAGCTTGCGTTGTATTCCCTCAAAGAGGAAAGGGAGATGCAGCATAGTAGCATAAGTATTTCCCTCAGTTTTTGAGAACCAAGGTATCAATCCAGTAGGAGACCACGCGCCAGTCGCTCGCACCTACACAAACAAATAAGAACTTCACAGCCAACGCGATAAGGGGTTGTCAATCCCTTTACGGTCACTTACGAGAGTGAGATCTGATAGAGATGATAGTTTATATTTTTGGTATTTTTGGTTTAATAAAACAACAAATAAAAGCGGTAAAAGTAAAGTAGATGTAGATTGATATGTTGAGAATAGACTCGGGGGCCATAGTTTTCTCTAGTGGCTTCTCTCATGATAGCGATATTCTACGGCGGGTAAACAAATTACTGTCGAGCAATTGATAGAAAAGCGAATAATTATGAGACTATCTAGGCATGATCATTGTATATAGGCATCACGTCCGAGACAAGTAGACTGACTCCTGCCTGCATCTACTACTATTACTCCACACATCGACCGCTATCCAGCATGCATCTAGTGTATTGAGTTCATACGAACAGAGTAACGCCTTAAGCAAGATGACATGATGTAGAGGGATAAACTCAAGCAATATGATGTAAACCACATCTTTTTATCCTCGATGGCAACAATACAATACGTGCCTTGCTGCCCCTACTGTCACTGGGAAAGGACACCGCAAGATTGAACCCAAAGCCAAGCACTTCTCCCATTGCAAGAACTATAGATATAGTAGGCCAAACCAAACCAATAATTCAAAGAGACTTGCAAGGATATTATGAGCACACATATAAAGTTCAGAGAAGAACCAAATATCTTTCCTAGATAACCTTGATCATAAACTCACAATTCATCGGATCTCGACAAACACACCGCAAAAAGAGATTACATCGATTAGATCTCCTCGAAGACCGAGGAGAACTTTGTATTGAGATCCAGAGAGAGAGAAGAAGCCATCTAGATATTAGGTATGGACCCGAAGGTCTGAGGTAAACTACTCACAACTCATGGTGAGGGCGATGATGATGATGATGAAGGCCTCCGTGATGGATCCCCCTCCCGGAACAGGCTCCAAGATGGGATCTCCATGGGAACAGAAGCTACGGCGGTGGAATTAGGGTTTTCTCTCTGCGTATGGAGTTTCTGTGGTACGTAGGTATATATAGGAAGAAGGAGGGCACCGGGGGCCACACGGGGCAGCCTCGAGGCAAGGGGGCGCGCCCTGGGAAGGGGGCGTGCCCCCCACCCTCGAGGGCAGCACTTATGTCCCCTGACTTGGTCCTGAAGTTTCCCGTGCGTGATTTTCTCCAAAAATATCTCTCGCGAAGGTTTCATTCCGTTTGGACTCCGTTTGATATTCCGTTTCTGCAAAACCCTGAATTTGGCAAAAAAACAGCAATCTGGACTAGGCCTTTGGGTTAGTAGGTTAGTCCCAAAAATGATATAAAAGTGAATGATAAAGCCCATTAAACATCCAATACTTCATAAATAATAGCATGGAACAATAAAAAATTATAGATACGTTGGAGACGTATCAAGCATCCCCAAGCTTAATTCATGCTCATCCTCGAGTAGGTAAATGATAAAGAAAGAATTTTTGATGAGGAATGCTAACCAATATAGTTTTTCATTGTAACTCTCTTAATTGTGGCATGAATGTTCAGATCTGCAAGATTCAAGATAAAAGTCTATATTGACATAAGAAATAAGAATACTTCAAGCAATACTAACAAAACAATCATGTCTTCTCAAAATACTATGGCTAGAGAAACAACATAATGCCTCCAGAATAGTTGAAATGGTTGGATGAAAGAACGGAGAAGAAGATGACAAGTATCACCACGAATGAATTGGAATAATGCTTATGAGGAAGGATTGAATGAAGTTGTTGAGAAAATCAACAAAAGAATAAGCTTGTTGTGGACTTATTGACATCATTCCAAAACTTGAGGTGAATTATGCCACAACGAAAAGATTTAATAGTTGAGATGAACAAAGAAATGAAAAACTCCACTTGAAGAATATGGAGAATTGATTGCACTTCGAGACACAAAAGAATAATGCTTGAGCTACTCAACAAGAATTTGAAGAACACTTGAAGAATGATTATCTCATGAAAAATCACCATGAGGAACTCCGGTAACAAAAGGATGATGATATAGAAATGACGAACGAAAGGAATAAGATTAAGCCTTGCAATTATTTAGACGAGGGTCAGACGAGAAGGCCGAGAAAACTTGAACTCCAGAAAAGAAAAGATGAAAGGACTTGAAACTAGAATGTATTCATCAAGAATAAACTCTGAAAGAAGGGATTAAATCAACTTGACGAGAATGAATAAGAATTATGTTATGCTTATACTCCACCAATTAAATTGATGTGAAGCAATGGATTCACATACTACTTATTCTCGTTGAGAAAGATTAACGAGGGATATATCGCGAACTTGCGAAAATCTTCATGAACCACCTGTAGAATTTGGATAAAAATGAATAGATATGATAGCACCGGACAAATGTGAGATGGACGAAGAGGCATCGGTGAAGAATATTTGGAGGACGAAGTTGAAAACTGAGAACGAAGAAATGTTCTGAAATGATGGCCTTCGGAGGAATACAACGGAAAGAACTCATGAAAAGCTACGGATGGATAAGGAAAATAATTTATGACAAGCGGAATATCTGAGAGGATAACATGAAGCTAGAACCACGAATCTTCAAGAGGGCGGACAAGATTCGGAGGAGAACTCTTCTTAGGTCTTCAGATGACAACGGGGAACACAACCAAAATTATTGAGATACTCCGGAAGAATGAAAGGAGGAAATGTTGAACCAAGCATAAAAAGAATTAAAAGCGATCTTGGAGAAGGCATATGACTGATGGAATCCATACTCATGTCACACTTGAAAAAGAATTTGGGAATAGCTCTAGAAAAATTAGGAGAGTCAGGTAAGATCCTGGGAAAGACCTGTGGGTTAGGGCCCACCGAAGAGAAAACACCATTGGAAAAGATCGAAAAGGAGATGATGCACCGGAACGATTGAAAAACTCAAATGAGGTGACAACCTTGAATTAATTAGAACATAGTCGAATCTCCTGGAATGTCTTCGGAGCTTCGGGATGATTAAATGGCGAGAGGCGAACGAGCAAGGGGAAAGCATTTGCGCTGATGAAAGAATATGATGAGCACCGAATACAAATTGAATTGGAACCACCGAAAAAGAAGAAGATGTGAAGAATATCAAACGAGAGGAGAATTCATCGGGAGAAGAAAAGAGAAGAATGATTACGAGAAAGACGAGAATTCACCAGTTGAAATAATTAAGGAAAGAAAGCAAAGGCTTCAACCGAGTAGGATGGATACTCAATTAAAGACTCCGGCTCCGAGAAGAAAAAGGGTGGGCGGGTGGGAAAAGAAAAGACCACATTGGACGGGGAAAACAACACCGGTTGGTTGAAAAGAACTGAGGTTTGAACTTGCAAGAAGAAGAGGGTCGAATCCACTTGACGAGAGATGCACCAGAAGATAGAACTGACAACGCAACAAACGAAAACTAACCATGAGATCCTAAAAAAATTGAAGGGGAAGAGGGGTAAATAAAAACACCTATGTCAATATTCCTCACCAGAGCGATGAAGGGACTGAGGAGTAAAAAGAAATCCTACTCTCCAATATAACTAGACTCCTAAAAAGTTTTTGCTAAACTCGACAACGGCCAAGCTACGATCAATCAAGGGGGCTCCTATGGTCGGTCGAGGCTCTGATACCAACTTGTCAGGCCCAAGATGCGATTCTATCCTGATCACGTGACTCATACGTGATTGGGGCACAACCGCATCTCAAGCGCTTAGCAAGATGGATATCATTACATCGTACCATTATATAATACATGGGGATACAACAATTCATACAAGTCACAAGAATACAACAACATCAATACAAGGCATCCGACTATGGATGCAAACAAGAAAAGCATAATGACATCCATCTGCTATCCCAGGCTGCCGACCCGGAACATAACCCAAGACTGAAGAAGAAGAAGAAGAAGAAGAAGAAGAAGAAAGAACTCCAACACAACGGACATCGCTCTCGCGTCAAGTCATCGAAAACCTGCACCTGCAATTGTTGTTGTAGTATCTGTGAGCCACGAGGACTCAGCAATCCCATAACCATGGGTATCAAAACTAGCAAAGCTTAATGGGTAGGAAGAGGTAAAGTGGTGAGGTTGCAGCAGCGGCTAAGCAATATGTATGGTGGATTACTTACGAGTACAAGAATAAGATGAGCATCTATGCAAGCGGTCGCAAAACTAGTAGTGATCGCTAAATATCCTGAACTACCTACGAGTCAAACATAACCCCACTGTGTTCTCTTCTCAAAGTGAAAAGAGACAATCACGGTTACTCACACAGTTGTGTGTTTTATTTCGGAACCTTTGTCAAGTTTTCTACAACCGGACATTAACAAATTCCGATCTGCCACATAACCGCGGGCACGGCTTTCGAAAGATCATAACCCTGCATGGGTGTCCCAACTTAGCCCATCACAAGCTCTCACGATCAGCACAGATAATAATAATATTACCCCTTATCTTAGGGAAGGCCCGATCAGACTCGGAATTCCCGGTGCACAAGACATTTCAACAATGGTAAAACAAGTCCGGCAAGACCTCCCAGCGTGCCGACACCCTGATAGTAGCCGCGCGTATCTCGTCTCAGGCCATGTCCGGATGGGACATCCTACGAGTAAAACCAGCCCTCGGGTTTCCCCCCAAGTGGCCCCGCAACCTGACAGTTTGGGACCAACACCATCAGCACTGGCCCCCCTGCTATGTAGAAAGAATCCTTGGGGACGCGACCCCCTATGCAATTTATTTATTTAATTAAGTTGTTATTATGAGGCAAATTAAAACCAATGTTGGGCCTTGCTGGAGGAGTTTTATTCAAAGACGAACTGTCAAAGGGTCCCCATATACCCAACCGTGTAAGGAACGCAAAATCAAGGAACATAATGCAAGTTTATCGGCTCCTAAGGCGGCATGAGTGGAGCAAAACACCGAGCAAAAGGCCAAGCCTTCCACCCATTGCCAAGTATATAGGTGTGTTAATAATAATAATAGATATTGTGATATTCCAACAGCAAGTTCCAACATGGAATGATCTTCATCTTCACCTGCAACTAACAACGCTATAAGAGGGGCTGAGAAAGCGGGTAACATAGCCAAACAACGGTTTGCTGGGAAGGTGTCAAAGGTTATAGGTTTCATGGCAACAAGGAGAGGAGCTGACAATAAATGATGGGTAGCGCGACATGTAATGATAGCATCGAGACATCTAGCATAGCAATGATAGTAAAGGTATCCAAGGTGATGGTCATCTTGCCTGAGATCCCGCAAGGATGAAGAATGAGTCCATGAAGTAGACGAAGAAGAAGCCACAGAGTCGAACCACGTGTAGTCGAACGAATCCTCACGACGCAACGGAAAAGAACTAGCGAGAGGAAAACACACAACATGGTAAACACACCTCTCAAGAACATGACAAGAAGCTCAACCAAGTATGATGCAAGACAAGCCTATATGATGCAAAACATGGCAAGGGATGAAGCACACAAGAACAACACAAACCAACAAGTTTAAATGAGGCCGGACTCATCATATACCAATTCCGGTAAGTCCTCATATGCACATTTTGAAATTGGTCCAGATCTGAACAAACCTTAAGTTAAAGTTGTTAAACAGCAAGTTAACATGCACCATGAAGATCTACTCAAAATTCTAGTCACGTTTCATATAAAGTTTGTTTAATTCGGAGCTACGGCCTAGAAGATATGAGCAAAACAAGACAGGCATGGCAATGGTGCAAGATGCACCCAAACATCAAGCAAACACACTCCAAACATGAAAACAACATGATATTATGCTTCTACATGCAAAATCACACAAGTTTCATATAAGACTCGCTCAAAACGGAGCAACGGGCTAAAAGATACGAGCAAAACAAGTTACAAAGCAAAGCTGAAGTTTACAGCCACATAGCAACTTTGCAGCAAGGTATGTATATGCTACAGCACCCAAACATCATAACAAGAAGCATGGATGTTAAATAGACATGATACTCTACAAGCTTGAACTTAGGACACACCCAAAAGCTTGCTGGAACACAATTAACCAAGCATGGCAAGTTGCAATAAATTTATCCAGACTTAGTCAAAATCTGGGAAGGCAAAAACATCATCACGATGCTGCCTTCGGAGGCACAAAACAACAAGCATATCAACTATACTAAGTATATAAATATCATGAACATGTAATAGACATCACATACATCAAACAACTCCATTGGAGCAACTCCATAGGAGGCATGGATCAATAACAACAAGCTTCACCAAATTGATCATGCTGATAAAAATCTGACAGCAAGAAATAAATAAGCTACAACAGGGCATATAGGTAAACAAAGGCATGAATGGATAGAGCATAACATGGACAACAAGAAATTATCATTTGACATACTACAACATGCATGGATTTGAGTGGGGCATCAAGCAAACATAGCATCAGGTTTAACAGATTCCAGACTTAGCAGTTTTTTCACTAAGTATAAAACAGCAACATTGGCATGGCATGTTTACAAGCTTGTTTAAGTCAACACAAGGCATATCATGAAAAGTGTATTGCACCACAGAAAAGACCATATGATTGTTCTTCTAAAACATATTGACATGTGGCATGAAGACAAACACACCAATAGCAATGAACAAGTGAAAACAGCATCTCATAACAAGTTTCAGCACTTAACAACCACATGCACTTTTGCAATAGAGATTAACATGGCAATATGGAACCTAACATGAATGCTACAGCAACCATCATGTAGAGCACTTCTCAATGAACATTTTGACATATCATATGCTCCATTTGGATAAACATGCATAAAGTTACAAGCATCACAAGTATGCAACAAAATTATAGTTAACAGCAGTTTTAAACATATAGCAATCTTGCAACAGAGATAAAGGCACCAAGATGAAGTCAAACAAGCATGCCACAATGGAACAAAGTGAAGAGCATATCACCAAGATCATTTTGATATATCATTCACTCAAATTGGATAAGCACACAAAAAGTTACAGCCATGCAAAGATGCAACAAATTTACTGATTCTGAGGACTTAGCCATTTTACACAGGGAAAAAAAGGGGGTGAGTGTAAGATACTAAACATCACCCAAGGCGAGATATAGTGGTGACTGTGGGGATCTCACCTTGCGGGCTTGGCCTAAAAGGCAGAGGGGTTGGGCAGGCCTGCCTGGAGCTGGGCCAGGTCAGAGCAGAGGGGAGCTGGAGGCCACTGGGCCGGCAAGAATGGGCCCAGGAGGGAGGGAGGCTGCGATCGTCGTGGTCGAGCGAGGCGGCGGCGTGCTCGACCCCGAGCGGAAAACGGCGGCGGATCCCGGCGGTGCTCCGGCGAGCTCGGGTGGTGCGGGGGCGACGGGGCGGCGCGGATCCGGCCACGGGCCTAGCGTAGGCGACGCGGCAAGGCCATCGACGGCGGCGGTTGGCTGTGGTGGCCGCCGGCGAGGAAGGCGGTGGCGGTTGTCGGACGGCGACTGGAGGCGGGGAGCGAGCTGGGGCGGTGCGGGGGAGCTGTCCGGCGACCAGCCGGAGGCGCGGCACCGCTGTCGAAGCGGGAGGAGGCGAGGAGGAGCGAAGCGGGCGGCGGCGGTTAGATGGGTCTGGCGGGCCGCGCGCGGGCTCGTGCGGGCCGCGGCGAAGTGGGTGCTGGCGGTGGTGACGTGTCGCGAGGGGAGTGGCTGGCGGAGGCGACGACGCTGATGTGGCGCTCCGGGATTGGCCGGGCGACGTGGCGGCGGGGATGGACACGTCCGGGCGGAGTGGACATGTCCGGCGCGCGGTGGGAGCGGGGCTAGGGTTTCATTTGCGAAAATGGAGGGGGAGACACATATATATAGGTAGAGGGAGCTAGGAGTGTCCAAATGAGGAGCGGTTTTCGGCCACGTGATCCTGATCTGACGACCGAGAGCATGGAGGGGGTTAGGATGGGCTTGGTGGGCTGTGTGAAAGGGGTGCTGGGCCAAAAGGGAAGAGGCTTCCGGCGGTTAACGCAGTTAACTGTTAGGCTATCAAACGAACTCCGAATATGACGAAACTTGACAGGCGGTCTACCTATGCTATAATAAGACCACACACCAAGTTTCAACCCATTCCGAGAAAAAAAATTCGGCCACTTATAAAATAAATATCCGGAGGTGCCGCGGGCATGTGCAAGTGTGTCTGGGCTCAGAACTGACAACGCAAAGGACGAGCGGGCTCGGACGGATGCAAGTTTTGAAAACATGCTGATGCAACAGGCAAGATGACATGGCAAGATGCAACACTCAAGTAGATGACATGGCAACGATGACGAATAACTGGCTGACACCTGGCGCACCGGTCTCGGGGTGTCACAAGAAGACAAAAAGGAGAGAGATAGTCTCACATCGACTAGGCGTATCAACGGGCTATGGAGATGCCCATCAATATATATCAATGTGAGTGAGTAGGGATTGCCATGCAACGGATGCACTAGAGCTAAATATGAATGAAAGCTCAATAAAAGGAACTAGTGGGTGTGCATCCAACTTGCTTGCTCACGAAGACCTAGGGCATTTGAGGAAGCCCATCGTTGGAATATACAAGTCAAGTTCTATAATGAAAATTCCCACTAGTATATGAAAGTGACTAAGCATGAGACTCTCTATGATGAAGACCATGGTGCTACTTTGAAGCACAAGTGTGGAAAAAAGATAGTAGCAATTGTCCCTTCTCTCTTTTCTCTCATTTTTTTGGAGGGGCTTTCTCTTTTTTTTTATTAGCCCCTCTCTATATTTTTTTGGGCCATCTCTTTTTTTTTATTGGCCTTTCCTCACATGGGACAATGCTCTAATAATTATGATCATCACACTTTTTGTTACAACTCGAAATTACAACTCGATACTACAACAAGTATGACTCTACATGAATGCTTCCGGCGGTGTACCGGCATGAGCAATGAATCAAGAGTGACATATATGAGAAATTATGCATGGTGGCTTTGCCACAACTACGATGTCAACTACATGATCATGCATGGCACTATAACAATATGATGCGTGTCATATAAACGGAACGATGGAAAGTTGCATGGCAATATATCTCGGAATGGCTATGGAAATGCCATGATAGGTAGGTATGGTGGCTGTTTTGAGGAAGGATATATAGTGGGTTTATGATACCGGCAAAAGTTGCGCGGTACAAGAGAGGCTAGCATTGGTGGAAGGGTGAGGGTGCGTATAATCCATGGACTCAACATTAGTCATAAGAACTCATATACTTATTGCAAAAATTTACGAGTCATCAAAAGAAAGCAATCAACGCATGCTCCTAGGGGGGAGGTTGGTAGGAGTTAACCATCGCGCGCCCCCGACCTCCACACAAAGGTTGGCACTCTACAAATACCTCATGCTCTAACTTTGTCACATAGCGGTTCACCATACGTGCATGATACGGGAATCACTAACCTTAACACAAGTAATTCTCAATTTCATAATAACTCCACTAGCATGACTCTAATATCACTATCCTCATGTCTCAAAACAATTATCAAGCATCCAACATCTCTTTCTATTCAATGCACTTGGTGTGAATTTTTTTACTACATTGACATTGGATGTTTATCATGTGAAGATAAGTTTCTTTAGCCTAAACACGTTACCATGCTGTTCTAATAGACTGTCAGATAGATCTAAGTGAGGCATGATTGTTCAACAGTTTCTACAAAATATTACCACCACCATGCTCTAAAAGATATAAGTGAAGCACTAGAGCAAAAACTATTCAACTCAAAAGATATAAGTGAAGCACATAGGGTGTTCTAACAATTCCTAGGCCATTTTTAACTCTCTCAAATAGGTGTGTCTAGTAAGGATGATTGTGCCAAACTAACAAGCAAAAACTCAAATTTTACAAGACGCTCCAAGCAAAACACATATCATGTTGCGAATAAAAATATAGCTCCAAGTATAGTTACCGATGGATGAAGACGAAAGAGGGGATGCCTTCCCGGGGCATCCCAAGCTTAGGCTTTTGATCATCTTGATTTTACTTGGGGTTCCATGGGCATCCCCAAGCTTAGGACTTTGCTACTCGTTGTTCCATAGTCCATCAAAGCAATACTCAAAACTTGAAAACTTCACAACACAAAACTTAGACAAAAATTCTCGTGAGCTCCGTTAGTATACGAAAGCAAACCACTACTCAAAGGTACAGCAATGAATTCATTCTTTGTTTATATTGGTGTTAAACCTACTGTACTCCAAGTTCTCTATGGTTCATATCCTCCAATATTACTCATAGATGCATCGGAATAAGCAAACAACACACGAAAAACAGAATCTGTCAAAGACAGAACAGTCTGTAGTAATATGCAGGGTTCGCCTACTTCTGGAACTCCAAAAAAATTAAACTAAATTGTTAAATTTACGCAATTTGTCTACCAATCAGCAAAAAAAGAATCAACTAAAAAGCACGCTCCAGTTAAATCCCACGACTACTTTAGCGAGCGCTACCAGTTTTTCACAGCAAGATCAAATAAACTTCACGCAAGACTCCCCAAAGGTTCTACTTGGTACAAACACTAAAGAAAACATAAAACCACATCTAATCAGAGGCTAGATGCAATATTTATTTCCTAACAGCAACAAAAACGAAAAATACAAAATTGGGTTGCCTCCCAACAAGCGCTATCGTTTTATGCCCCTGGCTAGGCACAATAATTCAATGATGCTCAAATGAAAGATAAGAATTGAAGCACAAAGAGAGCATCATATAGCATGTGACAAACACACCTAAGTCTAACATACTTCCTGTGCATAGGCATTTTATAGGCAAACAAATTAGCAAGGAAAGCAAGATCTAGCATAAGCAAGGAAGAAGAAAGAAACAATAGAAATCTCAACATAACGTGAGGTAATTTAGTAACATGAAAATTTCTACAACCATATTTACCTCTCTCGTAATAATTGCATGTAGGATCATGATCAAATTCAACAAAATAGCTATCACATAACATATTCTCAACACGATCCACATGCATGCAAAGTTGACACTCTTCCAAAATAGTGGGATTAACATTAACTAAAGTCATGACTTCTCCAAACCCACTTTTATCAAAAGTTTCATAAGATTGAACATTCTCCAAGTATGTGGGATCTATAGTTGACACTCTTCCAAACCCACTTTTAATATTAATGCAAACATTATTATCAATCTTATATTCATCATGGGGATTAAATAATTTTTCAAGATCATAAGAAGAATCACCCCAATCAATATCATTGCAACAAGTAGTGGACATAGCAATACTAGCATCCCCAAGCTTAGGGTTTTGCATATCATTAACACAATTGACATTAATATAATTTATAGTAACATCATTGCAATCATGCTTTTTATTTACGGAGCTAACGTGAATCACTTTTTCTTTTAACAATTCCTCACAATTTTCAGATTCATAAATTTCAAGCAAAAGCCCATAAAGATAATTTAGTGCACGCAGCTCAGTAGCAATAGGTTCAAACATAATTGGATCTTTTAAAGAGATTAGCAAGTGGATGAGGATCCATACTTTAGCAAGCGAAGATGCAAGCTAATTGAGGGCACATAGCACACAAGCAAACGAGAGGCAAGCGATCGGTAAACACACGGCGGAAGAAGGGCGAATAAAACGACAAGGGTGAAGTGGGGGAGAGGAAAACGAGAGGCAAATAAATGTAATACGAAGGATAAGGATTTGTGATAGGTACTTGGTATATGACTTTTGCGTAAGCCTCCGCGGCAACGGCGCCAGAAATTCCTCTTGCTACCTCTTGAGATTCCGTTGTATTCCCTCGAAGAGGAAAGGGAGATGCAGCATAGTAGTGTAAGTATTTCCCTCAGTTTTTGAGAACCAAGGTATCAATCCAGTAGGAGACCATGCGCTAGTCCCTCACACATGCACAAACAAATAAGAACTTCGCAGCCAACGTGATAAGGGGTTGTCAATCCCTTTACGGTTACTTACGAGAGTGAGATCTGATAGAGATGATAGTTTATATTATTGGTATTTTTGTTTATAAGAATAGAAAATAAAAGCGATAAAAGTAAAGTAGATGTAGATTAATATGTTGAGAATAGACCTGGGGGCCATAGTGTTCTCTAGTGACTTATCTCATGATAGCGATATTCTACGACGGGTAAACAAATTACTGTCGAGCAATTGATAGAAAAGCGAATAACTATGAGACTATGTAGGCATGATCATTGTATATAGGCATCACGTCCGAGACAAGTAGATCGACTCCTGCCTGCATCTACTACTATTACTCCACACATTGACCGCTATCCAGCATGCATCTAGTGTATTGAGTTCATACGAACAGAGTAACGCCTTAAGCAAGATGACATGATGTAGCGGGATAAACTCAAGCAATATGATGTAAACCCCATCTTTTTATCCTATACGACAACAATACAATATGTGCCTTGCTGCCCCTACTGTCACTGGGAAAGGACACCGCAAGATTGAACCCAAAGCCAAGCACTTCTCCCATTGCAAGAACTATAGATCTAGTAGGCCAAACCAAACCAATAATTCGAAGAGACTTGCAAGGATATTATGAGCACACATAAAAAGTTCAGAGAAGAACCAAATATCTTTCATAGATAACCTTGATCATAAACTCACAATTCATCGGATCTCGACAAACACACCGCAAAAAGAGATTACATCGAATAGATCTCCTCGAAGACCGAGGAGAAGTTTGTATTGCGATCTAGAGAGAGAAGAAGCCATGTAGATACTAGCTATGGACCCAAAGGTCTGAGGTAAACTACTCACAACTCATGGTGAGGGCGATGATGATGATGATGATGAAGGCCTCCGTGATGGATCCCCCTCCCGGAACAGGCTTCAAGATGGGATCTCCACGGGAACAGAAGCTAAGGCGGTGGAATTAGGGTTTTCTCTCTGTGTATGGAGTTTCTGGGGTACGTAGGTATATATAGGAAGAAGGAGGGCACCGGGGGCCACACGGGGCAGCCTCGAGGCAGGGGGCGCCCCCCCCACCCTCGAGGGCATCCCTTCTATCCCCTGACTTGGTCCTGAAGTTTCCCGTGCGTGATTTTCTCCAAAAATATCTCTCGCGAAGGTTTCATTCCGTTTGGACTCCGTTTGATATTCCTTTTCTGGAAAACCCTGAAATAGGCAAAAAATTAGCAATCTGGATTGTGCCTTTGGGTTAGTAGGTTAGTCCCAAAAATGATATAAAAGTGAATGATAAAGCCCATTATACATCCAAGACTTCATAAATAATGGCATGGAACAATCAAAAATTATAGATATGTTGGTGACGTATCAGCTATCCAGAAATCCTATATCATTTCCAATCAATAATATGTCATCCACATATAATATGAGAAATACTACAGAGCTCCCACTCACTTTCTTGTAAAATACAGGCTTCATTGTAAGTCTGTATAAAAACCATATGCTTTGATCACCTCATCAAAGCGTATATTCCAACTCCGAGATGCTTGCACCAGTCCATAGATGGATCGCTGGAGTTTGCACACTTTGTTAGCACATTTAGTATTGACCAAACCTTCTGGTTGCATCATATACAACTCATCGTTAAGAAATCCATTAAGGAATGCAGGTTTGACGTCCATTTGCCATATTTCATAATCATAAAATGCGGCAATTGCTAACATGATTCAGACAGACTTAAGCATCGCTACGGGTCCCACCGTATGCTTTCTTCTGGTTGCTCAGCAATAATTTGTTCACCCACCGTATGCTTTCTTCGAGAGAGAAGCCTCTACTGAAAACTATGGCCCCCAGGTCTATATTTTATCATATTGTTTTTGGATCTATAAAATCAAAAACATAAAAATACCTTGTTGCAATTTATTTACCTTTATTTTATTTTGCACTTTTACTTATCTTTTATACCCATCACTATCAGATCTCATCCTTGCAAGTAACTGTGAAGGGATTGACAACCCCTTTATCGTGTTGGGTGCAAGTATTTGTTTGTTTATGTAGGTGTAATTATTGGAGACTTGTGTGTTCCTCCTACTGAATTGATAACTTGGTTCTCAACTGATGGAAAATACTTATCTCTTCTTTGTTGCATCACCCTTTCCTATTGAAGGGAAAAACGAACGCAATCTCATGAAGTAACACTTCACCGGGAAAATAAAATGATGTCGGAGGTGGAGCAGCAAGCATTGCTTAGAGGCCTACAAACCCTCACTACCTATCCAATCCCCCACCCGTGCCCAGTCTAGAATCTATGAAACTGTGTAAGCAAGAATGCGGTTTGAGGAACTTACGATTGTTGTCAAAGGTATAGTTGGTGCCACCGGAGCAGAAGAAGAAGGCGCTGCCCCTTGCATTGCGATCGCAATAGGGCCCATTGAAATCCCTCCCGCCGCTCCCACTACGGATTTCGCGGGATCGGGGCAACGAAAGTGCCCGCCAGACGTACAAGTCCCCGAACCATAGAAGTCCCACTGGTCATACTCGAGGTGCCCGCCTTAGATGGAGGCTCAATACATGTTAAGCGCGACCGAGTGCGGAAGGTGGTTGTAGCCTTCAACGTCATCTCCAAGTCCTCAGGTATCATGCTTGTTGCTGATATAACTATTTGATATGACCCGCCCAGGAGGGTCCGGGTTACCCCAATGGCGGCTCATGGGCCAAACCTAGGAGCATGTTGAAGATAGCGATTGAGGAAGATAGGCATATAAATGGCTCAAAACCCAAAGCGGCTTAAATCCCGTAAGTGTAAACCGCCATGTATGTTCGACTTGTACTGTAAGGCATGTAAAGATAAGTCACCGGGCCGGACACGTTTGTATGAGCCGACCGGGACTCTGTAAGACGCAGGGCGTCAACCCGTGTATATAAGGGGACGACCCGGGAGCGGCTTAGGGCAAGAAACAACAGATCGAAAGCCAGGCTAGCGTATTCGCTCCCTAGCAATCGAAACCCTAGCAAGATCACCTCAAACTGTATTAGGCTTTTACCTTCACCGCAAGGGGCCAAACCAGTATAAACTCCCCATGTATTTTGTCCCGCTTTAACCCCTTTAAGCTAACTACGTCGCGATGGCTCCAGAACTAAGTCCTTCCTCTACGACATCTGTCGTGACAACTCCACGACAGTTGGTGCCCACCGTGGGGCCTGCGCACGGTGGTTTCGAGTTCTTGAAGGGCATCTTTGAAGGGATCAATGGATATGCTGTGGGCCGGATGACTAAGAGTCGTCGCGGCAAGCTCTACATCGACGATGCAGGCTGGGGCCCCGAGGCCGGCTCAATTGAGTACGGGTACCGGGTCCCCTTTGGCGGAATCCACGTCTTCATCGGCAAGATCGGCGAACCGGGCCCTGAGCCGGACATCTGCACCGACATCATCGAGGCAGCTCAGTGTGTGCGACCTGCCCGAGTTCAGCCTACTGTGAGGCATGCCTTTGTTGGATATATCCATGGGGCTGAAGGCTCTGGATCCCGCGGTGAGACGGCCGTCTACTCTGATGGTGAATCATTCACAGGCGAGACCAATTCAATGTATCAGCTACAGAATGGATGGCTTGGGGGCTGGTCTGATGGTAATAGTATTCCGGACCCCCGTGAGCCGCCGAACAGGGTGGCGATCTTCATGACTGGCACCCAGCCGGTTCTCGGTTCGACAGCCGCCACGACTATGACTCCCGGTGCAACGGCGATAACGGCAGCAGGCACTAGCGAACCAGCATGCTGCCATTTATTGGAGGCTCTGGCGACTCCGATGGGAGTGGAGATAACCCCAGATAACCAGGAACAACACAAAGTGGATGTAGCTAAACTGCGTGAGGAGATACCACAAGCCAAGGAAGAACTGGCAGCGGAGAATGCTAGAATGACCGCAGAACGGGTCGTTTGAACGCTCAAGCTCAGCGGATTCAAGCAGATTCATACCGGCTCATGGTGGATCAGAACGCTACCAATGATGTCTTGAAGAGAAAGCACCGAAGTCGTCTGCCTTTTGTTTATGAGCCGAGGAATCTTTTCAATACAACTGGAGAAGGGACCAGTAACCCGCCGGTGATAAACCAAATGGCTGAAGTGCCAGGGGATGGAGCACCAGTTCAGCCATGCGTGACAGGTTCTCCACATGTGAATCACGCCCCACCTCATCACCCGGTGATGCCACCGGGTCATTATTCCAACCCCTCTAGATAATATGATTGCTGCAACTACGCAATTGGCGGCCCTACCAGTCGAGGGTGAGACTCCGGTGGCAGTTGAAACCTAGAGGGCTAGGGAACTTCTTCAAATAGCGCTGGCGCAGTAGCAGGCTTGTTCTTATAGTCGTGACCGGATTCATTCGACCCCTCGTCCAAGCGTCAGCTACAACAGGCACATTGACTCGCCAGCAGTTTCGAGCATGGAGCGGCACCGTAACCAACCTCGTGGGCATGAACTGGTGCACAATGGTGCCAACGCACAAGATTTTGTGGATCAAGGCAGAACACGCCGGGAGGCCGAGCTGGCGGCTCAACCGGTGACTCATCAGCCTGCGCCGTTTTACCCAACAGCTTCGGTGGAGACAGGTGTGGCTTCTAGAACTTGGGGTGTCCCGTGTTTAATGGCGGCTCTGCGAAGCGAGCGTTTGCCCAAGGACTTCAAGGGCCCTCGTAAGGTGCCTAATTATACAGCAGATCAGCCCCCTGAGGCTTGGGTGGAAAGTTATGAGATGGCTATGGAGATGTTGGATGTTAGCGAAGATACATATGCTAAGTATTTCACCATGATGCTAGAAGGAACAGCTCGTAATTGGTTGAAAGGACTGCCTCCCAACTCCATTGAGTCGTGGGCAGAGCCGAAGGCCAAGTTTATCCAACATTTCAAGGATACATGCAAGCAGCCGATGTCAATTGTGGATTTAGCTTCTTGTGTTCAAGCCGAGGGTGAATCGATGACCAGCTGGGTGCGCCGGGTCTCGACCATTATATATTCTTCGGATAAGATCAACGCCGGCTCAGCAGTTTTAATGTTGGAGAAGAACTGTCGTTTCCTTCCACTCAAGCAGAAGTTGGGCGGCTCACACGTCATTGCGATGATATGGGGGAGCTCATGGCAACTCTTGTAAAATATGCCGACTCTAATAGTACCAAGGACCCCAACTCTGAGGCTGAAAGACCGGGAAAGGGAAAAAAGAGTAATGATATGAGGGGACAGCAGTTTAACCCGGCCAATCAGGGCGGTGGCGGTAAGCGCAAAGCTGATGATTTTGTAGCTAACACCGCTGCGCGGAATTTTAACCACCGTCGTAAGGGGAGGCCGGCTCAAAAATATAACCTTGATGAAATAATGAATCAGTCGTGTCCGAAGCACGGAACCGAGGAAAGGCCATCTACTCATATGTGGAAGGATTGCAGCATATGAGACATTTCAGGGAGTCTATCCAGCACAACCATGGTCCGAGCAGCGGCTCAGGGTCCGGCTCTCACGGTCCGGGTCATGGAGGCGGCGGCTCAAATTCCGGGTTTCAAGGCCAAGGCAATTAAAGTGGTAACAATCAGCAGAACAATCAAGGGAATCAGCAACAGTCTGGTTATCAGAGCAACCCGAAGCAATTGAAAAGTGGGGAGTACCACGTCTTTACCACAAGTTTATGCAAGCAGGATCAGAAGCTTTATAAAAGGGTTGTGAACGCGGTTGAACCGGTCGTTCTCCGTTACTTGTGATGGTCTGAACAGCCCATTGTGTGGAGTCGTGAGGATCACCCGCCCCGGGTTGATAATCTAGGTTAGTTGGCTTTGGTGGTGGCGCCTCAGGTTGGAGGTTATAAGTTCACTAGGTGCTCATGGATGGGGGCAGCAGCACCAATATCCTTTACTATGATATTTTCCGTCGCATGGGATTGACTGACAAAAATCTTAAACCGTCCAATATTGTTTTCCATGGAGTGGTGCCTGGTAAGTCGGCGTACCCGGTGGGCAAAATTGATTTAAAGGTAACCTTTGGGGATGAGTATGATGCTAGAACAGAAACTCTAACATTTGAAGTTGTTAAGATCCACAGCCCGTATCATGCTCTGTTTGGACGGCCGGCTTATGCTAAATTCATGGCGAGGTCGTGTTATGTTTATCTGCAGCTTAAGATGCTGGGTCACAAGGGCACTATAACGGTGCACGAGATTCGCAAGGTAGCCTTGGAGTGTGAGGAAGGCGACGCTGCTTACGCGGAGTCTGTTTGTGCTACAGAGGAGCTGAAATTTTACAAGGATAACGTTGATCCGGAGGATATGACATCTTTGAAGAAGCTAACCATAGAGCATGACCCTTTGTTGAAGTTTAAATCGGCGGACAACACCAAGCTAGATGACTTTGTTCCTGGCGACTCATCTAAGCAGTTCAGCATCAGTGCTAATCTGGATCAGAAATAGAAAAGCGCGCTCATCGAGTTCATCTGTGAGAACCGGGACATCTTTGCATGGAAGCCTTCAGACATGCTGGGTGTACCGAGGGAACTCGCTGAGCACACACTTAATATTGATCCAAAGTTTAAGACGGCCATACAATTCCTTCGTCGTTTTAACGAGGAGAGGTGGAAGGCCATTGGTGAAGAGGTGGCCAGGCTCTTGGCGGCCGGGTTTATCATTGAAGTATTTCATCCTGAGTGGTTGGCTAACCCGGTACTAGTGCTTAAGAAGAACGGCACTTGGTGAATGTGTGTGGACTACACGGACTTAAACAAGGCTTGTCCGGCTGATCCGTTTGCTCTCCCTCGTATTGATCAAATAATTGATTCTATGGCGGGTTGTGAGCATTTGAGTTTTTTGGATGCTTATTCCGGTTATCATCAGATCAAGATGGCAGGTAAGGACCAGGAGAAGACAACTTTTATTACTCCGTTTGGAGCCTTCTGCTATGTATCTATGCCTTTCGGGCTCAAGAGTGCCCAGGTGACTTACCAGCGGTGTGTACATAATTGCCTTCACGATCAGATCGAGCGTAATGTTCATCCTTACGTGGATGATATTGTGGTGAAATCCAGAAAAAAGGAGACCCTGATCGACAATTTGAAGGAGACGTTTGACAACCTCTGGGTTTACAAGATGATGCTTAACCCGGCCAAGTGTGTATTTGGTGTACCAGCGGGCAAGCTTTTGGGTTTTTGGTTTCAGAACGGGGCATTGAAGCTAACCTGGAGAAAATAAAGGTTATTACTTCCCTGGCTAGGCCAAAGTGTGTTAATGATGTCCAGCGCTTGGCAGGTCAGATAGCGGCTTTGAGACGGTTCATAAGCCGCCTAGGAGGAAAGGCTATCCCTCTATATCTGATGATGAAAAAGACATATGATTTTGTCTGGAGTGAGGCTGCTAATGAGGCATTTGAAGCGCTTAAGAAGCAGTTGGCTGAGCCGCCGGTTCTTGCTGCTCCCGTTGATAAAGAGCCTTTGTTGTTATATGTGGCAGCTAATAGTCGGGCTGTCAGTGTGGCCATCGTGGTGGAAAGGAATGAGGCAGACAAGGAGTATCCGGTTCAACGACCAGTTTATTACACAAGCGAGATACTTATTGAATCCAAACATAGGTATCTGCATTAGCAGAAGCTGGTCTATGGGGTTTTCATGGCAAGCCGAAAGCTCAAGCAATATTTTTTGGGTGATCCTATTACTGTGGTGAGTTCTGCTCCCTTAGGGGATATCATACAAAATAGAGAAGCCACAAGTCGGGTAGCCAAGTGGGCCATTGACCTTGGAACCCATGGTTTAAAGTATGTGCCTCGTACGGCCATCAAGTCACAAGCACTCGTGGATTTTATCAGTGACTGGACAAAGTTGCAGGCGCCCGAGGAAAAGCTGGATAACACATATTGGACTATTCACTTTGATGGATTCAGGCAGTTGGAAAGCTCAGGGGCTGGAGTTGTCTTGACTTCCCCACGAGGTGATAAATTCTCTTATGTTCTCCGGTTAATGTTCCCTTGTACTAATAATGCAGCTAAGTATGGGACCTTGTTCCACAGCCTTCAGATGGCTAAGGAGATGAACTTAAGCCGGTGAGATGCTTCGGCGACTCAGATCTGGTAGCCCAGCAGGTTTCTGGCACTTGGGATTCCAAGGATCCGCTCATGGTGGCTTATCGTCAAGAGGTTGATGCTATTGCGGGTCATTTCAAGGGTTACCAAGTTGAGCACATTGATCAAAGTAAGAATGAGGCGGGCGATGCCTTAAGCCGGTTAAGATCTCAGCGTAAGCCGGTGCCACCTAACACGTTCCTGGATGTTCTGCTTAACCCTTCTATCAAATTATCTAAAGAGGACGATATTGATGTTCCTGACCCGGAAGTACAATTGGTGGCGGCTCTTCATGCTATACCTGATTGGATAGTTCCATATTTGGCTTACATGACCTGAGGCGATTACCTGAGGATGAGATTTTGGCTAGACAGATAACCCGACGGTCTAAGTCAATGACTATTGTCAATGGGGAGTTGCACCATCGCAGTGTCACAGGGGCGTTTCAGCGTTCTGTCTCTCCTGAAGAAGGCTGTGAGATCCTGTGAGAGATCCATGAAGGAGAATGTGGTCATCATGCCGGCTCTAAATCTCTCATGGCCAAGGCTTTTCTTCATGGGTTCTATTGGCTGACGGCTCATACTGATGCTGAGGATTTGGTCAGCAGATGTGACGGTTGTCAAAAGTTTCCACGACGAGCTCATGTTTCGTCTCAAGAGTTAAGGATGATTCCAATTACTTGGCTGTTTGCGACCTGGGGGCTTGATATGGTCGGGCCTTTCAAGAGGTCCAGGGATAAGAAAACCCACCTTTTGGTGCGGTTGATAAGTTTACCAAGTGGGTTGAAGCTGAGCCGGTTAGCAAGTGTGATGCAGCAACGGTGGTTCAATTCATCAAGAAGGTGATCTTCCGTTTTGTCTTTCCCCATAGCATCATAACAGATAATGGCACTAATCTATCCAAGGGTGCTATGAGAGAATTTTGTCAACGAGAGCATATTCGACTTGATGTTTCCTCCCTGGCTCACCCACAGTCTAATGGTCAGGCGGAATGAGCTAATCAAAAGATTCTGCGAGGCATCAAACCTCGGCTTATGGTTCCTTTAAAAAGAACGCCGGGTTGTTGGGTGGAGGAGTTACCTTTAGTGTTATGGAGTATCAATACAACCCCCAACAGATCTACAGGTTACACACCTTTCTTCATGGTCTATGGAGCAGAGGTGGTTTTTCCTAGTGACATCCGTCATGATTCGCCCCGCGTGGTGGCTTATGTTCAAGCTGATAATGAAAGAGCACGTCAGGATGCACTGGACGTGTTGGATGAAGAGCGTGATCTCGCGGCGGCTCATTCAGCGATTTATGAACAAGATCTACGATGATATCATAGCCGCCGGGTCAAAACCAGAACCTTTCAAGAAGGCGACTTGGTACTCCGGCTTATCTAGGATAAAACTGATATGCATAAACTATCACTGCCTTGGGAAGGACCTTTTGTCGTCAGCAAGAATCTGCATAATGGGTCATACTATCTTATCGACGTTCGAGAACACAAGGACTCACGCACATCAGAGGAGGAGACCTGTCGGCCATGGAATATTGCTCATATTCGGCCCTACTATACTTCAGCCACCGGCTCTCATGATGTACATAGTTTGATGATGTATATATTTGCAAACAATATAATAAAGCCGACATCCCTGATACTTCAGGGCCTCTGTCGTTTTACTTCCTCGAAGCTGAGTCTTTATCATCATCTTACATGTTCACTTAAGAGGCTTGACGCCTAAATTGCGGCGACCGAAGAGAGTTTGATGCATAGCAAAACTCAAACATAGGTCCCCTACGAGCACAATTCGTAAGTATGTCACTTGGGGGCTTCCAGTCCAAACATAGGTGTATTCGACCAAAGAGGACATAACCTTTCCGGGTCATCCTACATGTATACCAGCTGCTTCAACTCCATCAGGTCATCCTGATTTACCTGCCAAACTCTTCACAATCAATCTTTTACGGCGTATTCGACCAAAGATTCTGAGCTTGTTAAGGTTCAAACGACGGTTTGTCATGCGAGAGCACGGCTTACAGATAGTCAGGATAGATCCAGGCTCATAAAGCCGCCTTCCTTCAAACTTGGATAAATCGGCATGTGATGCATGCTACAACTCTGACCCCGCGTACTCTAGATAAGACTATCTTTAAATAAGACCTGAACTTGTCTAGGTTGAAATGTCGATTGGGTACTATGAGAGCCGGCTCACAGCAAGCGCGTGTCTTCCAGTGGCCAACAGGCTAGTTTCATTGAAGAAGAAACTTTGGCTTGGCAGCCTGCAAAAGCCTCGGATTTTTTGACTTTCTATTTTGGCTTTATTTTTTATCGTTTTTTCTCTTGTCGTATGGTTTTTACAAATCGGGCCAAGCTGCCTCTATTTATGTCTCATATTTGAAGCATATCTGGGTCTTTGCAACCCGATAGAATGGCAGACTCTAAGTTGCCAAAGGATAATAATCTCATATTTAGAGTTATAGCTCTAAAGACTCTAAATGCATGGAGCTGATAAGCCGGTAGTCTAAGAACGCACCACATGTATGATTCTTTATTTCACAATTGTGTCAACATTGTGATTAAACCGGACCTGGTTATGGACCATCTGTCCCGAGTGGCATCAATTGGGTATCATGACCCGCCCAGCGGTAAACCGCCAGGGCACTTGTTATCTCTTCGTGTGCAGGGTAATGATCAACTTGATCTGCATAAGTCAATGCTATCATAAGCATAAAGTGGTAGTTTCTGCAACTGGCAGATCAATAGTATTGCGCACAAACAGAACCGTGCACGATGGCATGACAGATTAAGGTTTTACTACCCTATTACATGACTCCGTGAGCCAAACAAGATCAAGTGTTTTAAAGGATCAAATATATAAACCGCCCGGCGGTTCACTCTTCCCTGCCTTGCTGACTTGAAGCTTCTAGGTTATCCTTCTCCGATTATTCGTCCTCCTCCGTCTAAAAGTTTGGCGATGACCAATCGATGCTAGACAGATCTTGAAATTCAGCTTCATCTATAAGTTCGGATGGGTCAACTTCAGGGTCGAAAGTATGCTTACGGATTGGAGGGATTAAATCCATCACTTTATAAGCCGGAGTGGGCATCTTCTGGTTCTCCATGATGTAAGCCCGCTGATATCTTGACAGATCTGTTTCATTGGCAATCAAGCTGGCCAAATGGCGTATATCTTTCACACAGGCGGCGAAGTCCTTTTGATCAAATGACGTGCCATCTACTTTCAAGCTTGGATAACCAGTAGCTAAGTCAGTCGAGTCTAGCTCTGGTAACCATGCCTTGGCCAGCCTTAAAGCGGTCACAACACCGGCTCT
This sequence comes from Secale cereale, assembly GCA_902687465.1. NCBI lineage: Eukaryota > Viridiplantae > Streptophyta > Magnoliopsida > Poales > Poaceae > Secale > Secale cereale. The sequence goes on from LR738715.1 coordinate 732,191,591, forward strand.
CGCAGACAGCCGCTTCATCTTGTCTATCCTAGCAGGCAGCACAGAAAGTTTTTTCAAGACATCTACCAAGAGAGTAGGTGCCTGATTAGCCAGAGAAATTATGACCAGTGCACGCTGAGCTTCGGTATATAATTGGTCAACAAGGGTGTAAACAGCTTTAAGCTTCACAAGCATCTCCTGGTTAAGATTGCTGCTCCTACGGCTTGCATAAGTAAGGCGGTTTATAATATCAAAGGAAAGATTTACTTTTGATGATTAGCACGGCGACTCACCAAAGATAGCCGCAACCATCTGGGATATACGGTGTTTTAAACCGGTGAGCTCAGTGGTCACCTCTTCAAGAGCCGCCTCCGCCTTTTCAGCTCGTTTGGTCAAAGCAGTCTTTTCTTCAGCCCAAGCAGCTTTCTCCGTCTGAAAGCTAGCCTTTAGTTTTTCTGTTTCAGCCATGCTAAATTGGAATTTTGATTCAGCCTTCTGGGTCTCAGATTCTTGAAGCTTCAGTCGGGTTTTTGCATCATTCAATTGTGATTGCAGTTCAGTAGTGGTATTCTGTATAAACAAAGAGTTACAAATACATTCATATCCGGGTTACAGGAATATAAGTCCCAAGCCTTTTGCAAGCAAGAATACTTGGCACTTGGGGGCTAATGCATATCGTTTGCATCTTCTTATTCATTTATGATAACCCTGTGGTACTGTAAACAGTCCCCGCCGGTTTATGGAGGCTATACAGGCAAGCTCTATATATGTGCAATGATGAATAGGACCGACTCATTCATGCTGATTAAGCCGGACCTTGGTGGCTATGGATACAATGTTCATGAAAAATCAGGTTTCCTATAATAGTGAAAGCCGGCTTTGGAAGGATTCTATTAAAGATGCTCAATTTTATTCTAAGTCTACATCATATTCAATTCTATCATAACCTAGTAGACTTGGGGGCTGGCAAGTGTAAATAACTTAGTCAAGTTCATACCTCAAATATTTTATGCATCTGCTTCACCATGTCAACTTCAAGATCACGGCTGGTGTGTACTTGATTGAGATAGCCAGAAAGTACTTCGCTACTGCTCAGTTGCACATAATGAGTCATGTCAAACCTTACTTTCCGCTTTTCAATAACTTCTTGTTTGGCAGACTGCTTGGCCAAGATAGTCGGATTACTTGATTCTCTAAAGCCGGTGTCAGTGATCATCACATCTTCACTATGCTCTTCTGACGGTTTAGCTGGGCTTGATGATTCAGTGTTCAAAGAAGTGATGTTGGTGCGGTCAAGGGAGACATCAGGAATTTCAGGAGGAGCATCATGAGCAGTTTCTTCTAGTTATTTTTCAGAAGTATCTGGTGCTGGGACTTGCTGCTCCGGCTCAATGACTTTAGGATCAGCAGTCGGCTTAGTCACTTTCACTTTCTTACTGGGCTTGGCTTGGCCACTGCACAGGTGATGACAAATCAGTACAAATTGTAAAGGCATAAGGAGGGACAAAACAAGGAGTAATTGTTGTTACCCAGGGGTAGTCTTGAAAGCCGACAGCTGGGTCTGAGATGAGTCGCCGGAGGAAGAACGAGAAACCTCCTGGTAGTTTGAATCGGAAGAAGTCAATGGCTGGCGAATGAGACTCGCCAGTGGGTAAAAAGAGTTTAAGTGCGGAAGGACCTCGTTTTGACGTTTCTGTCGGACTGGAGTATTCGGTAAGCCGGAGGATAGTTCTTCACCTCCGGTGTTTCGAGTCTGTCGCCGGTTCTCGTGCTGCTGCCGCTTCAAACTAAAGTGAGGATCTAAATGAGCTAAGGGATGTGAAAATCTTACTTTCCGGGTTACTCGTCGAATTCTCTGTCTTGGCAAAGGTTCTGAGCCGGAGGAAATAGTAATTACCTCTTCTTCAACAGCCTGGCTGGGCCCCGTATCATTGCTACTTCTTGAGCTTGTGTTGTATTCCCTCGAACAGGAAAGGGAGATGCAGCATAGTAGCGTAAGTATTTCCCTCAGTTTTTGAGAACCAAGGTATCAATCCAGTAGGAGACCACGCGCGAGTCCTTCGCACCTGCACAAACAAATAAGAACTTCGCAGCCAACGCGATAAGGGGTTGTCAATCCCTTTACGGTTACTTACGAGAGTGAGATCTGATAGAGATGATAGTTTATATTTTTGGTATTTTTGTTTATAAGAATAGAAAATAAAAGCGATAAAAGTAAAGTACATGTAGATTGATATGTTGAGAATAGACCCGGGGGCCATAGTGTTCTCTAGTGACTTCTCTCATGATAGCGATATTCTACGACGGGTAAACAAATTACTGTCGAGCAATTGATAGAAAAGAGAATAATTATGAGACTATCTAGGCATGATCATTGTATATAGGCATCACGTCCGAGACAAGTAGACCGACTCCTGCCTGCATCTACTACTATTACTCCACACATCGACCGCTATCCAGCATGCATCTAGTGTATTGAGTTCATAAGAACAGAGTAATGCCTTAAGCAAGATGACATGATGTAGAGGGATAAACTCAAGCAATATGATATAAACCCCATCTTTTTATCCTCGATGGCAACAATACAATACGTGTCTTGCTGCCCCTACTGTCACTGGGAAAGGACATCGCAAGATTGAACCCAAAGCCAAACACTTCTCCCATTGCGAGAACTATAGATCTAGTAGGCCAAACCAAACCAATAATTCGAAGAGACTTGCAAGGATATTATGAGCACACATAAAAAGTTCAGAGAAGAACCAAATATTTCTCATATATAATCTTGATCTTAAACTCACAATTCATCGGATCTCGACAAACACACCGCAAAAAGAGAATACATCGAATAGATCTCCTCAAAGACCAAGGAGAACTTTGTATTGAGATCCAGAGAGAGAGAAGAAGGCATCTAGATACTAGCTATGGACCCGAAGGTCTGTGGTAAACTACTCACAACTCATGGTGAGGGCGATGATGATGATGATGATGAACTCCGTGATGGATCCCCCTCCGGTGGAGCTCCGGAACAGGCTCCAAGATGGGATCTCACGGGAACAGAAGGTTACGGCGGTGGAATTAGGGTTTTCTCTCTGTTGTTGATGGTTTTGGGGTATGTAGACTTATATAGGAGGAAGGAGGACACCGGGGGACGTTCGGGGGGCCAACGAGGCAGGGGGCACGCCCTGGGAAGGGGGGCGTGCCCCCCACCCTCGTGGACACCCCAAGGCTCCCCTGACGTGGTGCTCAAGTCCCCTGTGCGTGATTTTCTCCAAAAATATCTCTCGCGAAGGTTTCATTCCGTTTGGACTCCATTTGATATTCTTTTTCTGCAAAACCCTGAAACAGGCAAAAAATAGCAATCTGAACTGGGCCTTTGGGTTAGTAGGTTAATCCCAAAAATGATATAAAAGTGTATGATAAAGCCCATTAAACATCCAAGACTTCATAAATAATAGCATGGAACAATCGAAAATTATAGATACGTTGGAAACGTATCAAGCATCCCCAAGCTTAATTCATGCTCGTCCTCGAGTAGGTAAATGATAAAGAAAGAATTTTTGATGTGGAATGCTAACCAACATAGTTTTTCAATGTAATTCTCTTAATTGTGGCATGAATGTTCAGATCTGAAAGATTCAAGATAAAAGTCTATATTGACATAAGAAATAATAATACTCAAGCATACTAACAAAGCAATCATGTCTTCTCAAAATACTATGGCTAAAGAAAGTTATCCCTACAAAATCATATAGTCTGGCTATGCTCCCTCTTCATCACACAAAATATTCATATCATGCACAACCCCAATTTCAGCCAAGCACTTGTTTTCATACTCTATTCTTTCAAACCTTTCAACTTTCACGCAATACATGAGTGTGAGCCATGGACATAGCACTATGGGTGGAATAGAGGTGGTTGTGGAGAAGACTAAAAGGAGGGATATAGTCTCACATCGACTAGGCGTATCAAATGGCTATGAAGATGCCCATCAACAGATATCAATGTGATTGAGTAGGGATTGCCATGCAATGGATGCACTAGAGCTAAATATGTATGAAAGCTCAACAAAAGAAACTAGTGGGTGTGCATCCAACTTGCTTGCTCACGAAGACCTAGGGCATTTGAGGAAGCTCATCATTGGAATATACAAGCCAAGTTCTATAATGAAAATTCCCACTAGTATATGAAAGTGACTAAACATGAGACTCTCTACAATGAAGAACATGGTGCTACCTTGAAGCACAAGTGTGGAAAAAAGATAGTAGCAATTGTCCCTTTTTCTTTTCTTTTCCTTTTTTTTCATTTTTTTGGCCTGTCTTTTTTTCTTTGGCCTTTTTTTTCTTTTCTTTTTTTGCGGAGGGGCTTTATTGATTTAGCCTTTCCTCCCATGGGACAATGCTCTAATAATGATGATCATCACACTTTCATTACAACTCGATATTACAACTCGATACTACAACAAAGTATGACTCTATATGAATGCCTCCGACGGTGTACCGGTATGTGCAATGAAACAAGAGTGACAAGTATGAAAAATTATGCATGGTGGCTTTGCCACAAATACGATGTCAACTACATGATCATGCATGGCAATATGACAATATGATGCGTGTCATATGAACGGAACGGTGGAAAGTTGCATGGCAATATATCTCGGAATGGCTATGGAAATGCCATGATAGGTAGGTATGGTGTCTGTTTTGAGGAATAATATGGTGGTTGTTTTGAGGAGGGATATATAGTGGGTTTATGGTACCGGCGAGAGTTATGCAGTACAAGAGAGGCTAGCAATGGTGGAAGGGTGAGAGTGCGTATAATCCATGGACTCAGCATTAGTCATAAGAACTCATATACTTATTGCAAAAATCTACGAGTCATCAAAACCAAGCAATCAACGCATGCTCCTAGGGGGGAGGTTGGTAGGAGTTAACCATCGCGCGCCCCCGACCTCCACACAAAGGTTGGCACTTTACAAATACCTCATGCTCTGACTTCGTCACATAGTAGTTCACCATACATGCATGCTATGGGAATCACTAACCTTAACACAAGTATTTCTCAATTTCAAAATAACTCCACTAGCATGACTCTAATATCACTATCCTCATATCTCAAAACAATTATCAAGCATCCAACATCTCATCATATTCAATGCACTTAGTGTGAATTTTTTTACTACATTGACATTGGATGTCTATCATGTGAAGACTAGTTTGATTAGCCTAAACACATTACCATGCTGTTTTAATAGACTCTCAAATAGATATAAGTGAAGCATGAGAGTTCAACAATTTCTAAAAAATATAACCACCACCGTGCTCTAAAAGATATAAGTGAAGCACTAGAGCAAAAACTATTCAACTCAAAGGATATAAGTGAAGCACATAGAGTGTTCTAACAATTCCTAGTCCATATTAGCTCTCTCAAATAGGTGTGTCCAGCAAGGATGATTGTGACAAACTAACAAGCAAAGACTCAAATTATATAAGACGCTCCAAGCAAAACACATATCATGTGGTGAATAAAAATATAGCTCCAAGTATAGTTACCGATGGATGAAGACGAAGGAGGGGATGCCTTCCCGGGGCATCCCCAAGCTTAGGCTTTTTATTATCCTTGAATTTTACTTGGGGTGCCATGGGCATCCCCAAGCTTAGGCCTTTGCTACTCTTTGTTCCATAGTCCATCAAAGCAATACTCAAAACTTGAAAACTTCACAACACAAAACTTAGACAAAAATTCTCGTGAGCTTCGTTAGTATAAGAAAGCAAACCACTACTCAAAGGTACTACAATGAATTCATTCTTTGTTTATAATGGTGTTAAACCTACTGTACTCCAGCTTCTCTATGGTTCATACCTACAAATATTACTCATAGATGCATTGAAATAAGCAAACAACACACGAGAAACAGAATCTGTCAAAAACAGAATAGTCTGTAGTAATCTGCAGATTTCGCAAACTTCTGTAACTCCAAAAAATTCAAACTAAACTGGTAAATGTAAGGAATTTTTCTATTAATCATCTGCAAAAATAATCAACTAAATATCACCCTCCAATAAAATCTGACGACCATTCTAGTGAGCGCTAACGATTCTGTTTTTCACAGCAAGATCACATAAACTTCACATACAACTTCCCAAAGGTTCTACTTGGCACAAACACTAAATAAAACATAAAACCACAACTAAACAGAGGCTAGATGCAATATTTATTCACTAGCAGAAACAAAAACAAAAATATAAAATTGGGTTGCCTCCCAACAAGCGCTATCATTTTACGCCCCTAGCTAGGCACGATACAAGATAAATCTAGGTATTGCCATCTTTGGAAGGCAAACCATAAGTGGCTCTCATAATAGATTCATATGGTAATTTGATTTTCTTTCTAGGAAATTGTTCCATTCCTTTCTTTAATGGAAATTGGAATCTAATATTTCCTTTCCTTCATATGGATAATTGCACCAATCGTTCTAAGTAAAGGTCTACCAAGAATAATAGGACATGAAGGATTGCAATATATATCAAGAACAATGAAATCTACGGGCACATAATTCCTATTGGCAACAATAAGAACATCATTAATCCTTCCCATAGGTTTCTTAATAGTGGAATCCGCAAGATGCAAATTTAAAGAACAATCATCAAGTTCATGGAACCCTAGCAAATCACACAAAGTTTTTGGGATAGTGGACACACTCGCACCCAAATCACATAAAGCATAGCATTCAAGATCTTTTATTTTTATTTTGATAGTAGGTTCCCACTCATCATAAAGCTTTCTAGGGATAGAAACTTCTAACTCAAGTTTTTCTTCATAAGATTGCATCAAAGCATCAACTATGTGTTTGGTGAAAGCTTTATTTTGACTATAAGCATGCGTAGAATTTACTACGGATTGCAACAAGGAAATACAATCAATCAAAGAGCAATTATCATAATTGAATCCCTTGAAATCCAAAGTAGTGGGTTCATCACTATGCAAAGTTTTAATCTCTTCACTCCCACTTTTAGCAATCTTAGCATCAAGATCTAAAAACTCTGAATCATTGGGACACCTTAAAGCAGCATCATCTCCAATCCTATCTTCATCAAGATTTATACTAGAAAACAAGGATCTAATAGGATACACATCAATAACTTTCAGATCTTCATCTTTATTTTTATGGTCTTCTGGTTTAGCAGCCATCTTATTGATAAAGGTGGACTGTTTATCCGAAATTTGCGCAATTAAGTTCTCAAGATGAGCAAACTGAGATTTCAAGCCATAAAATTCCTTAGACATATCATCAAGGTCTTTATTCATATACTCCATAAACTTTTTTGTTCTTTAAGCTCACTTCTGAAAAAGTCATTATGTTCAAATTGTATAGTCATGAAATGTCTAACATTGTTTTCAATCTCCTCCAGCCTCTTGAGGTGAGGGTCAACACTAATGGGGAGAGCCATAGTGACAAGCAAGCAAGCAAACACACACAAGCAAACAAGAAGCAAGCGAACGATAAACACACGGCGGAAGAAGGGCAAATAAAACTGTAAGTGCATCTAGTGCCACCCCTAGTTGGTTTTGGAGTATTGACGACAAACCTGGTTGAGGGACTAATGTGTTTGTGAGAATTGCAGGATAACACAGGTTGTAGTCCCTCACTGATTCGTTTTACCTACCAGAGATGACCCCTAAAAATGTATGAATACATTGACGATAGTGGTGGTATATGAAGATAATCATATTGAAGACTATGACAAGAGAAGACATTGTGTGAAGACTATGGAGTGCGAAGACTTAGATGTTTCGTTGTTTTCTTTTCTTCTTTGTTGAGTCATAGGAACCACTGTACTGTTAAGTGGGGTCCAAGTGAACTAAGTCAGAGTGACTGAAGTGATGCTCAACAAAATCCTATGTCTTCGAGCGAAGACAATGAGAGCAAATGTTATCCAGAGTTGGATGAGTCAGCTTTACTTGTAGCCCAAGTAAAGTTGCCGCGTGTGTTTGAAATCTGACCTTTGGAACACGTGTCAGTTCCTTAGTGACCCAGGGTCACTTCGGACAAATCAAGTCAGGTTGCCCAGTGGCTATAAATAGCCCACCCCTACACCATGAATTGGTGGCTGCTCAGAGTTATTACACGGCTTTTGTCGTTTGAGAGCAACCCACCTCCGAAGCATTTGAGAGAGAGATCCTTGCGAGGACAAAGCCCAAACACCTAGAGCCAAAGAGTGTTAGGCATCACTGGAGTCTTTTTGTCTGTATGACCTGAAGACTTGTTACACTTGAGGACTGTGTTTCCTCCAGCCGGTTAGGCGTCATGTTCTGAGCATCCAAGAGTCATTGTGGATTGCCGGTGAACGAAGTTTGTGAAGGTTTGGAAGTCTACCTTGAAGACTTACCAGAGTGATTGGGCGAGGGCTAGGTGTCCTTAGCTCAAGGGGAATAAGGTGAAGACGCGGTCTTCTGAGTTAAATCTCAGCCTCCCTAACTAGACATACAGTTGTCACAGCAATTGGAACTGGTCTAACAAATCACTGTCTTCCCCAAACTACTGGCTCTATCTCTTCCCTACTCTTTACTTACTGTCTCTCTTTGTGAAGTCATTGCTCGCTTGCCTTATCTGTTTGACTTCACTGTTTGACTACTTGTTCTGACTGGCTTCATACAATCTTCCATCCTGATCCATACTGCCTAGCTACTATTAGTCTTCATGCTTTCACTTCATTGAATACTTGACTATGGCTTCTCTAGTGTAGTCTACCTTCCGCTGCATATAAATAGGATCGGTTCTATCGTTTGTCTTTGAAACTTCCATGTTTTGAAGTCTTTCATAAAAATCACCTATTCAACCCCCCCCCCCTCTAGTCGATATACAGCACTTTCAATTGGTATCAGAGCAAGGTACTCCCTTGTTCTGTGTGATTCGGTTTAACCACCTGGAGTTTTAACTATGTCGACTGCAGGGATAATCAAAGTCTCCACTGCATGCCCCGTCTTCGATGGCACTGAATACCCCTACTGGAAGAACAAGATGTGCATGCATCTTGAAGCCATTGACGTGGACCTCTGGTTTGTCGTCAAGAACGGTGTTCCCAAGACTGGTGAAGGTCTCACCCCTGCTGATGTCAAGAAGCTCGTCCAACTGGATTCCACTGCCAAGAATATCATCTGTGGTCATCTGACCAAAGGACAGTATGGTCGTGTGAGTGCTCTGGAAACTTCGAAGGAAGTCTTGGACTGGCTCTCTAAGGTCAACGAAGGCGTCTCAACCTAGAGAGATCAAAGAATCAGTGTCCTTCGCAACATCTTCAATCGCTTCAAGAGACATGACAATGAGAATGTACAACACACATTCGATCGCCTCACTGACATCACAAATAAGCTTCAGGCACTTGGCGCCACTGAGATCACCAAGCATGAAATCATCAAAACACTACTGAGATCACTTGACAGCTCATTTGACATCCTTGCCCTGATGATTCAAGAACACCCTGACTTCAAGACTCTCGATCCGTCTGACATACTTGAGAGGCTCAACACACATGAGTTCCAGCTATCTAAGAAACGTGACATCTATGGTCCCAACAATGGACGAACTCGCGGTTTGAAGCCAAAGGCTGCTTCCTCATCTGAAGAAGAATCTGACTGCAGTTCTGATGATCCTGAAGACATTGGAAAGGAGCTTGCCATGCTTGTGAAGAAGTTCCAGAGATTCACTAGGAAGAAAGGCTTCAGAAAGTCTTCACGATCCAGCTCAAGAAATGATGAAGCTTCTACCCATGACTACAATAAGAGAACATGTCATAAGTGCAAGAAACCTGGTCACTACATCTCTGAGTGTCCTCAATGGGACAATGAGAAGAGAAAGAAGAAGAGCAAGGAATATGATTCTGATGACAAGAAAAAGAAGAAATCCTCATGGTTTTCTTCCAAGTCTTCATCTAAGTCTTCATCACACAAGAAGAATTCATCTGGCAAGGCTCGTGCGTTTGTTGGCAAGGAGATGGATTCAGAAGAGGAGTCTGCTTCAGAAGAAGCGGAGGTGGAGTCTGAGGAAGAGTCTGATTCTGGTGCTGCAAGTCTGGCTCTAGCCACAGCCTACGTTGCCAAGTCCATCTTCAACACTGAAGACAATAGCCCCATCACCAACACTGATGATGAGAATGACGAATCTGCTCCCACCTACTGCTTCATGGCACACGGTGCCAAGGTAAAATCACGTGATGCTTACTTTCAAACATCCAGTGAAGATGACTCTGATTGTGAATCAAAACCTAGCTACAAAACACTTGCTAAAATTGCCACTGAACAGCAGAAAGCTATGGAACATATTCAAAAACTGTTAGACAAAAGCGATGACCTGTGGGACGCGGAAATGACCCGTTCTCAGTCCTTAATTGAATACATAAAAATCTTCATGTTAAGTATGAGGAACTTGAAAGTCTTCATGAAACGCTCTCAAAAACTCATGAAAAGCTTTCCCACGATTATCTTCAAAGGAAGCGAGAACTTGAGAAATTGGAAGCGGCTCATGAAGATCTTCAAAAAGAAAATAAGTCACTCCGCGCTCAACTGATCAGCTTCGCTCAGGAAGTATTTGAACCACCATGTCTAAAATGCATTGAGCGTGATAACGCTACATCTGTTGCTGAATGTTCTACTGCTGCCACTGTTGCAATATCTTCAACTGCTGATGTGGTAACTAACCCCTCTGCTGAGGATACCACTACTATTGCTGATGAAAATGCTAGGTTGAGGACTTTGCTTGAAACAGGGATGTACAAAAGCCTCAAAGGGCATCAGACGTTATGTGATGTCCTCAAAAAGCAGATTCTGAAGCGAAACCCTAGGAAAGAGGGTGTAGGGTTCGAGAGGAAAATGAATATTGATGGTTCATACTGGAAGCCTGAGCAGTACCCCAAAACCACATCGGTTGCTGCAAAGGAACCTTTAGTGGATCCGTCCACCTTACCTGGCTTCACTTGTGCTAATCCTATTATCATTGATGGATCCTTTGATGCAAACTATAAACTGTTTAAGAATCAGAATGGTGAAGGGTTTGCCAGGTATATTGGTACTAACTGCAGGAATGGGCCACCTGTGAAGAAGATCTGGGTTCCCAAAGGTTTTCTTGAGAAGCTTCCAGTAAACGTCATCATGACACCACCTGGGAAGAAGACAAACCCCAGACCAAAGGCTTCATACAGCCCTAAGGCTTCATACAGACAGAGGACTCACCTGAGTCACCCTAACGTCAATGTTTTGCAGGGAAATCATACTCAGACCCATGAATATGAGCGTGTTTCCTCAAACCGCTATATTCACAAAACAAAGAACTTTTCTGCTTATTCCTATGAGTATTTTTCTCCTACTGCAAGACTATTTGCTAGGGCTCCAAAGCCAAAATTCTCAGATGCTGCTCTTAGACTCATTGCTTCTAAGCCACCCCTAAAGATGTGGGTGGTTAAGAAGAATTAACCTTCTCTTGCAGGGGAAAGGTCTCCAGCCGAAAATCAAAGGCGTCTGATGCTATTGCTCGGGACCTAAAACAACTTGTAGGGCGCAAGATCAAATGCCCAAATGGTCTTACTATGTATTTTGTTCATGAATCGCTTGCCAATCATCTTATCAGTCCTAACTTGGATCTAAGCTTTCATAATCCGCTTGTTCGTCGAATGTTTATGCTTCACATGCTCTTTGCCAAGCCTATTCCCCTAACTGCACTGTAGGGTATGAAACCAAAGACTTCAGAATGGATTATGGACAGCGGATGCACTAATCATATGACTGGAGATCGAAGTCTTCTTATGGACTCAACCTTACGTCCATCTGACAAGAGTCACATCACATTTGCTGACACTGGTAAAAGCAAAGTATTGGGTCTAGGTAGAGTTGCAATCTCACGGGATCAGCACATGGATAAAGTCATGCTTGTTGAATCCCTTGGTTTCAACTTAATGTCGGTCTCAATGCTTTGTGACTTAAACATGATTGTGATATTTGGAAAATATCGATGCCTTGTACTAATGGAATCTAACAAGTCTCTAGTCTTTGAAGGATACAGGAAAGGTGATCTGTATATGGTAGATTTCTCTGCAGGACCGCAGATGGCCGTATGTCTTCTAGCAAAAGCTTCAGAGTGCTGGCTCTGGCATCGGAGGCTAGGACATGCCGGCATGAGGAACTTGCACACTCTCGTGAAGAAGAAGCACATCGTAGGCATCGAGGGCGTCAAGTTCAAGAAAGATCATCTGTGTGGTGCCTGCGAAGCTGGGAAGATGACTAGGGCCAAGCATCCCTCGAAGACAATCATGACGACATCCAAACCCTTCGAGCTGCTTCACATGGACTTATTTGGCCCTACTCACTACTCCACGTTCACTACTACAACTTGTCTCTATGGCTTCGTCATTGTTGATGATTATTCAAGATACACATGGGTGCATATAATTCTCTACAAGACTGAAGTGCAAGATGTCTTCACACGCTTCGCCAACCGTGCCATGAACAACTATGGCGTCAAGATCAAGCATATCAGAAGTGACAATGGAACTGAGTTCAAGAATACTGGACTTGATCTTTATCTGGATACAATGGGAATCACTCATGAGTTCTCAACTCCGTACACACCTCAGCAGAATGGCATCGTAGAGCGCAAAAACAGAACCCTAATTGAGATGGCTCGAACGATGCTCGATGAATACAAGACACCAAGAAAGTTCTGGCCCGAAGCTATTGATACTGCATGCCAGATCATCAACCATGTTTATCTTCACAAGCTTTTGAAGAAAATGTCCTATGAACTCCTTACTGGCAAGAAGCCAAATGTCAGTTACTTCAAGGTATTTGGAGCTAGGTGCTGGATCAAGGATCCACATCACAAGTCAAAATTTGCATCAAAAGCACATGAAGGTTTCATGCTCGGCTACAGAAAGGACTCGCACTCCTACAGAGTCTTTAACATCTTTCTCTATAAAGTGGTTGAAATGGTGGATGTGCGGTTTGATGAAACAAATGGTTCACAAAGAGAGTTCCTGCCAAATGTGCTGGATGAAGCTACACCTAGTGAATCTATCAAGCTAATGGGAACAGGTGAAATCATGCCTTCTGAAGCACAGCCTGACGAGGAACTCATCATTTCTGCTCCAAATCAACCTGAAGACAATGCTCAGCCTGAAGACAATCCTCCTGATGATGACAATGACCAGCAAGAGCAAAATCTTCGTTTAGCTCATCCTCGTGTTGCAAATGAAGTACAAGTTGAGAAGATAATTGACAGCATAAATGCACCTGGTCCACTCACTCGTTCAAGAGCAACACAACTAGCAAATTTCTGTGGGCACTTTGCATTTGTCTCAATATCTGAACCCAAGAAAGTTGCTGAAGCCTTCATGGAACCTGAATGGATTCAAGCTATGTAAGAAGAACTTCAACAGTTTGAGCTGAACAACGTATGGGAACTTGTCAAGCGTCCTGACCCTCGCAAGCACAACATAATAGGCAAAAAATGGATATACCGCAACAAGCAACATGAGCATGGTTAAGTTGTCAGAAACAAAGCTCGTCTCGTTGCTCAAGGATACACTCAAGTTGAAGGGATTGACTTCGATGAAACGTTTGCTCCTGTGGCTAGGCTTGAAGCTATTCGCATACTGCTGGCCTATGCAAATCATCACAACATACTTCTGTATCAAATGGATGTGAAGAGTGCCTTTTTCAATGGAAAGATTGAAGAAGAAGTGTATGTTGCACAACCACCTGGCTTTGAAGATCCAAAACATCCTGATATGGTATACAAGCTCAACAAGGCACTGTATGGCCTCAAACAAGCCCCTCGTGCTTGGTATGACACACTCAAAGACTTCCTGAAGAGCAAAGGCTTCAAACCTAGTTCCCTGGATCCCACACTCTTCACGAAGACATATGATGGTGAAATGTTTGTCTACCAAATCTATGTGGACGACATTATCTTCGGTTGCACTGACAAAAGATACAGTGATGAGTTTGGTCACATGATGCAAGAGCAATATCAGATGTCCATGATGGGTGAGCTGAAGTTCTTCCTTGGTCTTCAAATTTGTCAGCAAAGCAACGACATCTTCATATCTCAAGAGAAATACCTCAAAGATTGCCTGAAGAAGTTTGGTATGCAAGACTGCAAAGGATACACTACGCCTATGCCAACTAAAAGTCATCTGAGTCCCGACGCCAATGGTAAAGATTTCGATCAAAAGGTATACTGCTCCATGATTGGTTCTTTACTTTATTTATGTGCATCTAGGCTAGATATTATGCTTAGTGTTTGCATGTGTGCTCGATTCCAAGCGGCACCAAAGGAGTCGCATCACTTAGCTGTGAAGCGAATTCTTCGATATTTGGCTTACACCCCAACACTAAGATTATGGTATCCAAAGGGCTCAGAGTTTGATCTAGTTGGATTCTCAGATGCTGATTATGTTGGTGACAAAGTTGATCACAAGTCTACATCAGGCCCATGTCACTTTCTGGGACAATCACTTGTCTGTTGGTCTTCAAAGAAGCAGAACTGTGTATCACTCTCCACTGCTGAATCTGAATACATTGTTACTGGATCTTGTTGCGCTCAGCTTCTCTGGATGAAGCAAACACTCAAGGACTATGGTGTCCATCTGAAGCAAGTGCCACTCTATTGCAACAATGAAAGCGCCATCAAGATTGACAACAACCTAGTTCAGCACTCGAAGACAAAGCACATTGAAATTCGTCATCACTTTCTCAGAGATCATGTCATGAAGGAAGATATTGATATCATACACATCAACACTGAAGAGCAGCGGGCAGATATCTTCACAAAGCCCTTGGATGAGAAAAGGTTTTGCAAGTTGCGGTGTGAGCTAAATATCTTAGAATCCTCGAATGTCCTGTGATCAGGCACACATCCTAACACTTATGCATATTGATGACTTAGATGTGCAACACACGAAGTAAAGTATATCTTCAATCAATGAAGACTTACACTCTGAGTGTGAATACATTAACGCAGAATTTGACTTCAGAGCGCCACGATAATTGTGTGCCGTGTCTGGGTCCAATACTTCCTATACGGTGGGTAACGCCACCACCAAATCCTTGTTTGAAGTGTTTCTCTTGGCATTACATTTGCAAAGTCTTCGCATTTGGTTTATCTTCATATACGACTTATATAGACTTGTGTTCTGTCATCTACAGCATTCACGTATAGCTATGTCTTCTTATTTGAATCTTTTGAACTAAGCGAATGTGATCGTACCCTAACCTATCTATGCTTTCTCACCTCAAACTCTATCTATCCAAATCATATGCATTCTGTTGGAACAGTCGAATGTCTTCTCTGCATCCTTGTCAGCATAAGATACAGAGACAAACTTTAAATCTGTTTTTAATGCTCAATCCTTTATGCCTGAAACCCGGAGAAGCCGGAACGACCACCCCGACAGTCCAGGCGTGCGTGGGATCGTGGAACAACTCCCAATGTGTTACGCTAGCTCTCGACGACGCCACGCTCAGCAGCGCGTGATCATCCAAACCCTAGCGCCTCCGCTAGCTCTCGACGACGCCGGCGACGAAGCGCTTCGCTGCCGCGACCTCGTCGACGCCGTCTTCACGCCGGCCACGGACATCATCTTCTCCGCCGCCACCGTAGGTGTTCTTCGTCGCCAAATTAGGGCATGGAAGATCGAACTGCTCGGCATCCACTTCTTCTCCGTCTAGCAGTTCATCGTGTGGTAAATTAAAACTCTCTTTTTACCATCTTCTTGATCCAATAGATTCATCCTCTTTACCATAAGAAGTTTCTGCCCCCACATAATTGGATCTATCATGTCTGCATCTCATATTTTTGCCTAGTACATTCACATATGCTTCACACATAGTTATATTCCTCACTTGTACCTATTCTTGGATTCGTACAAATCTGGAACCAACTCTCAACATAAAAGTGAATGTCTTCGCGCTATGAGGTCAATGTCTTCTAAACTGATTTATCTTCAAAATCTTCTGAGAATGCATATGACCTCTTCCCCTTCCCTCGCATCTCTAATGCTGTCACAAGTACATGTCCGTGGGAGAATCCCTTGGTTCTCATAGTCTGCATTCATTTGCAGAATTCTTGCAGCGTCACATTCACTCTCCTAAAGCTAGTTCTTGTCTGACCAATAGACGGAAGCCTTTGACTGCATTGAAGCCTTTCAGTTTGAAGCCTTTCAGTTTGAACCCAATGGCAACTGAAAAATCTGTTAGGAAGGGTGGCAGACAGCGCAGTGGAAACACCTCCAAGGATTTGCCTCCTGACCTCATTGAAATGTACAAGACTGATCCAGAGGAGGACTACAATCAGAGGAAGACTTGAATCCAATGAATTCGAAGATATTGGGCAGAACAATGGTTCAAGTACAGATTTGTGACCCAAGAGTATGCTGAGAAGAATGCCATCAAGCGACCCTGGGGAGACATTCTATACAAAAATCTTCCACCCAGGACTCAAGCTGAAGCCATTGCTCAAGGCTTCTATCCTTGTATGGTCAGAGGGCCACAACCAGCAGATGCCGACCCATCATCAGTGCTATCATGTCGCGAGGACAATCTGTTCAAGCGAAATCTTCAGTATGCCAAGAACTTAGCCAAAGAAAACAAGAAGAATTGGGGATTAGACTTCAATCCTGGCCCCTCTGCACCTCGTGCCGATGGCACGCGTGAAGCTGAACCAAATCTGGTTGGGCCCTTCTACAACTTAGAAGGTCTCATCAGTCATATAAGGGTTCAAGGGGCAGATGTGGATCAACCTACAGACGACGCTGATTCTGATGAAGCGCCTGCATCTCCGAAGCCAAAGAAGAAGAAGAAATCCAAGGCTTCAAAGACCACTCCACCAACAGCTTCAAAAGTGAAGCCTTTGGCCACTGCTCCACCTGCACCAAGTGTGCAATCTAAAGAGCGCTCTCGCATTTCCAAGAGCAAGCAGCTAAGGAAGAAGCCCATGCACAACCCTAGTCCAGCCCTGACTCCTGATGCTGTTCTGAAGAACGCCAATGAAGCCATTGATCTATCAAGCGATGAAGATCTAGTTGATGACGCTCTTGAGCAATTGATCAAGAGCAAGCAAGATGCAGAAATCTTCAATGATCTGCCCCTCTTTGACGTGGAAGTGTTGAACAACTTCATTGATGAGTGGTTTGACACCCCCAACCTCAGCTTTGACGATCTGCAACTTCCCGTTGGCCTAAGTGTCTCCTTCAATGGCGCCATTGCTTCTGAGGTAGCTCTTGCTCAGAGAATTGTTGAGCTGAAGCAAAAGATTGACTATGAAAAGGCATTGTTCAAGAAGCATATGGCCAAGCTCAGCGTCCAAGAAATCCAAAATTTCAAAGTCATGATGCATGAGCTCAAGGAAGCCTTTCACAAGAGGCGTGAAGAAGCCAAAGGTTCTCGAGAGCGCATAAAGGCCTTGGCTGCCAAGGTCGTCCAAGCCTACAATGAAGCTGAGAAGCACAAGGCCCTTGGGCGTCCTAGCATCGACCCCAGGATGGCTGCAAATAAGAAGAAGCCAACTGTGGCCCAAGCTGAAGAATCAAGATAGGAAGAACCTAGCATTGTCTTCCCTGCCAGCATGACAGGTACGAAGCCTAAGATCTCCACAGTTGCTTCAGAGTGCAAGAAGACGAAAGTGGCTGAAGCTGAAGCCCGCAAGCGTAATAACACCACTGATGATGCTCCACCCACTAAGAAGCGCAAGACCAAGAAGGTCCGGGCTGCTCCCACAGAGCCACATGTTGTCGAGCCCATTTATGTTGCTCGTCATGCATCTGCACATCAAGAACGTCGTTTGACTGTTCATGAGCTTGCTCCCACAGAGGCCACTGAAGACATTCCAGTTGTTGACCCCACCGCAGCTGAAGACATTGGTCCTCACGACAATGTTGAAGATGATGAAGTCCTTCCTCAGATCGAGTATACTGTGGTATCATCGCCTGTTCTCACGAACAGCGAACACATTAGCTATGGTCGTCCATTGACGCCAATTGTACAGGATGACTCATGGGCTAATCATCCACAAGAATCTCCACGTGTTGAAGACACACCAGTAACTCCCCCAACTCAAGTCACCATTTCGGTGCTTGAAGATGAAGACTTTGAGGCCCAACCAACTCCATCTCCAAAAGCGTCGCCATCATTCCACAGGCTTCGCAAAGGACCAAGGCCTCAAGTTGATCCCTCCAGTGTTCCAGAAGGAGATGAGCACCAATCTGTTCCTGAAGCCTCTCCTACTGTGAACGTCCCAGAGTCTGAAGCCAAAGCGGCTGAAGATATTCCGGATGCATCAGTCGATGAAGAACAACCAAAAGAAGAAGAAGCACGTGTTGCCACACCCCCTGTTCTCGAGGAGAACGTGTCCGACCCTCCAGCTCCTGAAGTGGAGGTTACAAATGCTGAGGCTGCCACCAACACTACAACTGAAGCTAATGGCGTTGTCATGGCTGAAGCAAATGTGGCTCCTGAAGCCAATGTGGTGCTTGAAGCCAGTGCTGCACCTAAAGCCAATCAGCAGCCCGAAGCCAATGCCACTGCTCATGTTCCACCTCCAAGGCCACATACTATTGAGCAAGCATAAGATGATCAGCTCATCTCTGTCAAATGGCCTATTATGGTTCCTCCACCTGCTGCTGGGCCGCCTGCTGCTGGTCCTCAATTTGACTACCATGTCGAGCACATGCCTCAGGTTCAGAAGCCTAAACTAAGACTGCCAAGGTTCCCAGGTACTGTCACTTCACCAGGGTCCTTCAATGCTAATGGCTTCACTGCGCACAACACTTTCTTTGATAGCGCCAAGAACCCCTACTCCAAGCCAAGGATTTCATCAGATAGGTTCTGGAGCCACCAACAGCGCAGTTATTATTCATGAGTACTCTATGATCAAGGGCGCATCTTCCCTCATATGCGTCTTGACACTGAAGCCATTACTGGATTGCCCTGTCTTGAAGAAGCTCTTGATTGCTTCTGTGATGCTGGCCTGCTGAACTTTGTGACTGACAAAGAGCACTGGAATGAAGAGCTGCTTCTGCAATTCTATGCAACCCTCCACATTCGCGGCTACAGCAGGGATCCGAAAACATGGGTCCTTGAGTGGATGACAGGCAATGTCCATCATGAAGCCAAAGCCTTTGACCTCATTGAGCTTACTTGCCTGCCCACTCCAGGAGATCTATATGAACCTGGTTGTCAACTACACAGCGAAGCTTTGGAGAGTATCTTTCAGAAGCCCAAGCCCAACATGAGCCAAATGCTGAGCATGATGAAGCCTTTGCCACTTGATGCTGAATATCCAAAGGCGTTCTTTGTTGAAGACCTTGAGTATCTGCCACGCACCATATATCATATCATCAGGCGAACTCTATGGCATGTCAAAGGACACTCGTCATCAGCCAAGCTTGAAGGCACAATGAAGACATTGGTCTTCTATATCTTCAATGGCATCAGCTTCAATGCTCAAGACTTCTTTATCAGGCAGTTGGCTGTTTCAGGCTCTGATCTATTTGGACTCATGTTCTACGCTCCATGGATTATGCGTCTCATCAAGCTTCATTCTACTATCAACTATCAGCCTTCTGCTCGCAACCATCACATATTCTTGCTAGAGGTTGATATGCCAGCTGAAGCCATATACCAAGAGCCTGCCAAAGAGCCTGTTAGTCTTCACAACGCTGATCACCAGAGCTTCACTCAACCCATTGAAGGAGTTCCAGCGGTCACTCGTGTTTATCCTCTGGCTGGCTGTACTCGCTTACCTCGCCATGCAGAGACTGAAGCTACTGAGAGCACCATTGCCCAAAAGCCTCGGAAGCGATCTCGTGTTCTTAATGACAGAGAGCTTCTCGTTGCCTTACATCAGAAATAGGATAAGCATCACTACTGGTTGAAGCGTCAGATGCAAAGCCTCTTGGTGGACATCAATCGCATTCGCAACCTTGCCACCAAGAATGCCTTTGTTGCTCATGAAACCTGTCGGAGGTCATGGAAGAGTTTGACTTTGCTGAGTGCTGAAGCAGATCTTCAAGACGATGGCTTCACAGAAAGATTCAAGTTTGACCACACTCCCCCAAGGAATGTTGTTTTGCGTAGAACTTCGTCTCTTGAAGACTCTGACTATTCCTCCTCCGCTGCAACGGTTGATGCCAGGGTGATAGATGATCAAGATGATGCTACCTCACCACCTCCTCCTTCAGCGCGTGTCGACACTGCACCAACTACTTCTGCACCGCCAAACACCAACGATGACCCTGCATCTTCTCCTACTGCAACTCGGAACGAGTAGAGGCTCTATGTCTTCAAACCTTTTTGGTCCTTACTGACAAAAGGGGGAGAAGCATATGAGTTGATAGTCTTCAAGCAGGTCCATATGGGCGGGTGCTTTATATTTTGCCTAGTGCTTACAACTCTCGTTTTTGCTACATTTGGTTCTTTGAGTTGTAACACTTAAACTTGATGGTCTAGTGTAGTCTACCTTCCGCTGCATATAAATAGGATCAGTTCTATCGTTTGTCTTCGAAACTTCCATGTTTTGAAGACTTTCATAAAAATCGCCTATTCACCCCCCCCCCCCTCTAGTCGATATACAGCACTTTCAAAAACGACAAGGGTGAAGTGGGGGAGAGGAAAACGAGAGGCAAATAAATGTAATGTGAAGGATAAGGGTTTGTGATAGGTACTTGGTATATGACTTTTGCATAAGCCTCCCCGGCAACGGCGCCAGAAATTCTTCTTGCTACTTCTTGAGCTTGCGTTGTATTCCCTCGAAGAGGAAAGGGAGATGCAGCACAGTAGCCTAAGTATTTCCCTTAGTTTTTGAGAACCAAGGTATCAATCTAGTAGGAGACCACGCGCGAGTCCCTCGCACCTGCACAAACAAATAAGAACTTCGTAGCCAACGCGATAAGGGGTTGTCTTACGGTTACTTATGAGAGTGAGATCTGATAGAGATGATAGTTTATATTTTTGGTATTTTTGTTTATAAGAACAGAAAATAAAAGCGATAAAAGTAAAGTAGATGTAGATTGATATGTTGAGAATAGACCCGGGGGCCATAGTGTTCTCTAGTGGCTTCTCTCATGATAGCGATATTCTACGGCGGGTAAACAAATTACTGTCGAGCAATTGATAGAAAAGCAAATAATTATGAGACTATCTAGGCATGATCATTGTATATAGGCATCACGTCCGAGACAAGTAGACTGACTCCTGCCTGCATCTACTACTATTACTCCACACATTGACCGCTATCCAGCATGCATCTAGTGTATTGAGTTCATAAGAACAGAGTAACGCCTCAAGCAAGATGACATGATGTAGAGGGATAAACTCAAGCAATATGATATAAACCCCATCTTTTTATCCTCGATTGCAACAATACAATACGTGCCTTGCTGCCCCTACTGTCACTGGGAAAGGACACCGCAAGATTGAACCCAAAGCCAAGCACTTCTCCCATTGCAAGAACTATAGATCTAGTAGGCCAAACCAAACCAATAATTCAAATAGACTTGCAAGGATATTATGAGCACACATAAAAAGTTCAGGGAAGAACCAAATATTTCTCATAGATAATCTTGATCATAAACTCACAATTCATCGGATCTCGACAAACACACCGCAAAAAGAGATTACATCGAATAGATCTCCTCGAAGACCGAGGAGAACTTTATATTGAGATCCAGAGAGAGAGAGAAGAAGCCATCTAGATACTAGCTATGGACTCCAAGGTCTGTGGTAAACTACTCACAACTCATGGTGAGGGCGATGATGATGATGAAGAACTCCGTGATGGATCCCCCTCCGGTGGAGCTCCGGAACAGGCTCCAAGAAGGGATCTCACGGGAACAAAAGGTTACGATGGTGGAATTAGGGCTTTCTCTCTGTTGCTGATGGTTTCGGGGTACGTAGACTTATATAGGAGGAAGGAGGACACTGGGGGACGTTCGGGGGGCCCACGAGGCAGGGGGCGCACCCCCACCCTCGTGGACACCCTGAGGCTCCCCTGACGTGGTTCTCAAGTCCCATGTGCGTGATTTTCTCCAAAAAATATCTCTCGCGAAGGTTTCATTCCGTTTGGACTCCGTTTGATATTCTTTTTCTGCAAAACCCTGAAACAGGCAAAAAAACAGCAATCTGGACTGGGCCTTTGGGTTAGTAGGTTAGTCCCAAAAATAATATAAAAGTGTATGATAAAGCCAATTAAACATCCAAGACTTCATAAATAATAGCATGGAACAATAAAAAATTATAGATACGTTGGAGACGTATCAATCGTCTTGATAACAGTTAGTGTCAATAAGATAATTGAAAAAGGAGCCAAGAGAGTCAAGGGCTACCTCCGACTCAGAGTTGTCGTCTAGTTCAAACATATCAGAAGCACTTGGTTTTTTCTTCGTCTTCTTGGCGGTTTTCTTGGCAGTTTTCTTGGCATCCCTGGCCATTTTGGTAGCTTCACGGTCATATTTTTTCTTACAGAAATCGGATTTAGCCTGTGAAAATCAGCAAGGTTGAGTTAACAGAATATTCGAATGATAATGCAAGGTAAGGTGAAGTTAAGACTCACATCTGGTGCCAGATTAAGTTTGCTGAATGGGTTCAAAACCACTTTGTTGTAGTCTTCCAGACCTTCATTTAGAAGGGTCTTGGTCATTTCAGTGACTATTTCATCGGTCAAGCACAAGGGGTTGTGGCGTAATGGATCTTTTGTCGCACCGGTGTAAGTACACATTAAGCCGGATCGGCGACTCAACGGTATGACCCGCCACGAAATCCAGCACCGAACCAAGACAATTCTAGTTAGTCCATTTCCCAGCAGAGCCTTGACCTTTGCAATAGTGGGAGCAAGCTTTTTACGTTCAGCGGTGGTAAGCTTCTCAGGAAGATGATGCTTCGGGTCAAGACGTTGGACACGATAACCCGACAATGGATTTTTATCAGCCGGAGAGGTATCTTTGCAGTAAAACCATGTTTGGTTCCAATCCTTGGGATGACTCGGCAAGCGAGCATAGGGGAAAATGGCATCTCTTCTTCGTTGAATCGAGATTGCACCAAATTCCAAGCTGGGTCCGTTCGTGAACTCGTTATGGCAGTTTAAATAGAAATATTCTCTGAAGAGCTCGATATTGGGCTCCTCTTGAAGGTATACTTCACAGAAGACTTGGAAATTGCAGATGTTTGATACAGAATTGTGTCCGATGTCTTGAGGATGGAGTTGAAAGAAGTGTGAATGTCTCGGGAGAACTTAGAACCGGGCGGTGAAAAGCCCCAGTTCATGTGATCGGTAAAAAAAATGACTTCGTCGTCCTTTGGCTGAGGTCTTTCTTCACTTGGATTAGGAGCGCGATAATGCATGACGGTTTTCTTTGGCAAGTACCCGATATCGACAAAATCTTTGAGCGTATCCTCAGTGACAACGGAGGGAACCCATTACACGAAGTGACTATCTTTGGCGGCATTGCGAAGAGAGAAGCCTAAAAGAAGGAAACATTTTGCCGGTTCAAATTGATTCATTAAGCCGGAAATCAAGCTACAACATATATTCAGAACGACGGCTTAAATGGAGCCTAATGATATATGGATAATTATAAACCGGTGATATAAGCCGCCATGACAAGCACTGGTGTTCAATAATTGTCAAGAGCAAATTTTACTAAGTGTTGGGACAAACAGGTTTCACGAATTGGAGCTACAAGATTGGATCTACAGCAGTACAGAGAAATAAAATAAAACCTAAACCTAAAATGGTGGCAGCAGAAAAGTAAGAAGGCTCAGATGAGATCTATCACAATGAGGATATTTTCTAATATTAAAACAAGTGCTAAAACCGCTACTTCGCAGATTTTATATATCAATATTATAACTTTGGATCTACGGCACTGACGGAAAGTATTCAGATCTAAATACCAGTACTTGAGCAGTTCATGGGTTCAGATCGGTTTTCTTGTGCATACGAGATGTTCCAATAGTGAAAAAGGAATGCTATGAATACCACTGCATAGGAGGAGTATCAAGTTCAAGTCAAAAATTGCAACTGCAGTGAAGGGCGAAGATGAACTCCGATGAACTCGCAGGAACCCTAATGGATCTAAGAGAAGAGGAAGGAGGAGAACTTGCCTGGACTGTTGAACGGTGGCGGCGAGCGGACGAAATATGGTCAGATCAGGCTGATGTAGCCGCTGTTGTTGAGGCAGAGGCGAAGGTCGACGGCGCCGGCGGAGCTCGAGCGCAGAGGTGTCACGAGGAAGAAGACAAGAGACGAAGAGGCAAGGGGGGGGGGAGTGAAAGGTACCCCTGGCCCTATTTATAAGATGAAGGGATAAGTGACATGCACGGGAATCGAGGAGGCCAACAAACGGATATGTGACAACGCAGACGCCTCGATTTTCGGAGATTCATTAAAATGAGGAGATTTGTTAAGATTTGGTCCATATGCGATATTAATAACAGATGATGTCAGGGCAGGTCACCGCAATTTCAGGGAATGACATCATGGTGGCTTACAATATTTCAGAAGAAAATGAGGAGGAATTTTTTCTAAGTATTGAAGATTGACATGAACAAGTTCAAATCAACCTGGGGCCTAATGTTGGGGATATAACTATTTGATATGACCGGCCCAGCAGGGGCCGGGTTACCCCAATGGCGGCTCATGGGCCAAGCCCAGGAGCATGTGAAAGATAGCGGTTCAGGAAGATAGGCATATAAATGGCTCAAAACCCAAAGCGGCTTAAAGCCCGTAAGTGTAAATTGCCATGTATGTTCGACTTGTACTGTAAGGCATGTACATATAAGTCACCGGGCCGAACACGTTTGTATGAGCCGGCCGGGACTCTGTAAGCCGCAGGGCGTCAACCCGTGTATATAAGGGGACGACGTGGCAGCGGCTTAGGGCAAGAAACAATAGATCGAAAGCCAGGCTAGCGTATTCGCTCCCTAGCAATCGAAACCCTAGCAAGATCACCTCAAACTGGATTAGGCTTTTACCTTCACCACAAGGGGCCAAACCAGTGTAAACTCCTTGTGTCTTTTGTCCTGCTTTAACCCATTTAAGCTAACTACATCGCGATGGCTCCACAACTAAGTCCTTCCTCTAGGGCACCTGTCGTGACAACTCCACAACAACGCTCCTCGACTCAATGTTGGCGAGCCACCAAAGTGAGCACTAGTGTATGGGGCAATGATTTGGAGGCACGATAGTGGAGTAGCATAGGCCATCGATGGCAACTAAGGGATGGTTGGAGAACATGGGTTTGAGTGATAAGAGAGAGTGGAATAGTAGGGAGTTAATGCCGAACCGTGCCGTCTCCCGCACCTCCCAACACATGCAACCTCATGCTACGTTGTGCCTGTTAGAGCCTCGCTCTGACCAGGCCTAGGACTACTTTAAAAAGCCTGCGGGCCACAAATTCAACGCAGCCCAGACAACCAAAGGAAAAAGTCCATTTTAAACCCTGAACTCGTAGACATTCGGCGAAACGAACCCTCAAGTCGAAATCCCGGTCGATTGTAACCTAAACTATGCAATCCCGGTCTAAATCAAACCTTCGAGTCATTTGGATGGCCGGGATTGCTGGGATTTCGCTGAGGGCACACACCTCCACCCCGCTGGGCCGGCCCGCTTTATTTTTCCGTTAAGAAATAAAATTTCACAAAGGGCAATACACCTTACTTCTGGTGGGCCTGCCCGCTTTTGCTTTTTTTGTTAAAAAAAGCACACGATGTGCCTTGAACATGCGACCCCGTGCTGGTGCTGTTTAAATTTTTTCAACGTATGTAAAAAATGTTCAATGTATATTTTTAAAGAATTCAATGTATTTAAAAAATCACATTTGTTTCCAAGAATTGTTTAAAACTTTAAAAATACATGTCGCGATACATTGTACTTTAAAATTGGGGCTGCAATATAGACGTACTGAGTAGGTAGCTAGTGTGGTTGCCGTCGCTGCTATTTATTCACTTTTTCAAAATTTGTTCACAATTTTAATTGTTCAGTGTACATAAAAAATGTTCAACGGGTATTTAAATGGTTTTTCAGTGCATATCACAAAATTGTTCAATGTATAATCACAAAAATGGGTTTTCAGTTAAGAATTGTTCAGATTATATTACAAAAATGTTCAATGTATAAAATTTGTTCATCGTATATCACAAAAATGTATAATAAGTTTAAAATTATTTCAATGTATATCACAAAAATGTTCGCTGTGTAATTAAATTTGGTCATCGTACACCTAAAAAATGTTCAATGTATATTTGAAAATTGTTCATCATTTTTGCATGTTTTCAATAATTGTTCACGTTTTAACAGTTTGTTTGAGTTTTACATTTCTTCAAGAAAACATTGTTCTTTTTTTTAATGAAGATTAAAAAACGGATTTGTCACTGACCATAGTACTTTAAACTTACGCTGTACCATGAAACCAATTCCAATCGGTAGTTGCACTGGCTAGCAAAAGGTTGCGTGTTCGAATCCAACCCGCAGCATAACTTTTTAGTTTGTTACATTTTTTTTAGTACGTTCGCTCGTTTCCGGGCAATGGGCCGGGCCGTTTGCGCGAGCCTTACGCAGAAGCTCTTCTGTTTGACGCTAAAGACCGACAAAAAAATAAAGATTTTTTTTTAGCAAATAAAAAAATAAATGGGCTGGCCCAGCGCGGACAACGGGTGCTCCTTGGTCCATCAGCTAGACAAATCCCCATTGATATTTGTCAGGGTTTGATTTAAACCAGAATTACATAGTTCATTGTGCAATTGATCAGAATTTCGACTTTGGGATTTATTTCGCTGAACGTCTACGAGTTCAGAGTTTAAAATGAACTTTTTTCGCAACCAAATATGCCCTTTTTGTGTATGTGCTCACACCACGAACTCAGCGTCTATGTGTCGCCACTTCTCTGCTTCTTTACTTGTATCGAAGCGTACCAATTCCACCGCTTACAGTTGGTGTATACGCATTTGTCACATATCTGTATATACGTAACTACCAAAAGTTATGTATAGCCACTGACCATTTGGTGGACGCGGCTTAGTTATTCAATAATCACCACGAGCGTGACAATCAGCAGGATCCGGGGGCGAAGCCGACGGTCTTCTTGCCGAGGTCGTAGAGCACGCCGTAGGTCTTCTGCTGCGTGTTCCCGACGATGGCGACGCTCTCGTCGTCGCCGTTGGACGCGAACGCCAGGCACACCTGCGCCTCGCTGATGGCGTACACGATCCCGGACACGTCCACGTCCAGGCACGCGCCGCCCTGGAACACCAGGGACACCGTCGGCAGCGCCACATCACTCAGCCCCGTGAAGTCGTAGCAGGTGTCGAGGATCGAGTACGCCGGCGCCGTCTTGTACCCGCTCGCCGACATGACCTTGGCGAACGCCTTTGACAGCGCGCCGTAGGCGGTCGCCGGGAGCCGCGTGATCACCGTGCCGGAGTCCACCAGCGTCCCGGCCGTGGAGAACACTGACTCCGCGACGGGCACCTGCTGCCCGCCCACGCGGATGCCGGTCATGCCCACGTAGTAGAACGTCGGCCCCTTGTCGGCCAGCATCGGCGTGAGCCTCGCGTTGTTGCCCGCCGACCCCGGGCCGAAGTCCAGGTACCCTGTCCCCGTTGACGACGCCGGGAGGCAGTAGGCGAACGCACCGCCGTACTTATCGTAGGCCTGCACCGTCAGCGATGTCTTCCCGCGGCCGAGCCCCATCAGCCCCGCCGTCTTCCCGAACAGCCCGCTGTTCTTCTCCCCGCATCCGAACCGGAACCCCTGCAGCACGTCATGTCAAATATTGCTCGATCCGTGTCACGTGACGTGCGCATTGGCGCACGTGTAGACTACCTTGATGGCGTCGTGGGCGATGGTGAGGGTGTCCTGGGCGAAGAAGCCGACAGTGTAGGAGCCGTCGCCGTACTGGACGGCGTAGAGGCAGTGGCCGCCGGTGCAGCCGTTGCTGTCGAGGTCGCCGCAGGCGGGGTCGGAGCAGGAGACGTTGGCGTAGGTGGACGACTTGGCCGGGTCGAAGAGCGGCTCCTTCTGCCTGTAGCACTTGACTACGCAGGGGCGGCACTGCACCCACGTCGTGTCGCTGCCGGTGTCGAACACCACCGTGTACTTGGACGCCGGCGTGCCGAGCCCGACGGTCACCACGTAGTTGCCCGTGCTCAGCGCGCGGCCTGGCGTCGCCGGGAGCGACGGGGTGGAGGAGGACGCCGAGTGCCCGGGGCTCTTCTTTGGCCCGGGCTGGACGGGTGCAGCGCGCTTCGTCAGTTTGCCCCGGCCGGTGGTCGCCGACACCCGTCGCTGGATTGACTCGACGCGGTTCTGGTCGGCGGCGAGGATCTCATCGTGGGCCGGCGGCTTCCCGTGCGCATCGGCCAGAGGGGAGCATGGACCGTGGTGGTGGACGATCCTCATCCTCGCTGACGCCGCAGCGCTGGGTCCGCGCTCTGCATTTTCAGGGGCATGTTCGGCTTGGATCAGAAAATTCAGATTTTACGGCTAGATAATATTAAGGATGGAAATTAAACTCTTTCTAGTAAAAATAAATTCGAATTACAGGTGTAATCAATGAAATCGAACCATCCTTGTCAGGAATTGCAGAAAATCTGTACTGGTGGTGAGTTTTGGTCAGAGGTGTCACTAATAGCTACTTGGCCTCTAGTTGGTCGCGTTCGACCAGTCACAAGACAACTCACGTATTTTCGTTCACTTCACCTGTTCTGCAGCAAACAGCCTTTTGTTGCATTATTACTTCCGTTCAAAAAGTTGAGCTCCGTACATGGAAGAATACTACTCTCTCCATCGCATAATATAGTACGGAGTACGTTTCTTTGACAGTACTGTAATGCCAACATTATAGGACAGAGGGAGTATTTTCCAGCCATGTATGCAATATTCGGTGGATGGATCCACCGTCCACCACTACTCTGAGATTCATGCTACTCCTTTAGTATTGGGAATTTTTTTTTATTTCAGTGTGTTATATAATGTTTCATTGCATTTTTCTAGAAAAAAGTATATCATAGGGTTTTGTTCTGTATCAGAAAAAAGAGCGCACTCTTTTTTTTTCCTATAAAAAAGAGCAGACTTGTTTTTCCCTAAGAAAGAAGAAGATTTTTTATGTCTATTAAACCTATAAAACATAACATAGCACGAACCACAAAGCAAACAATTTTTTCTTCTCGAATATGCACGAGTGTGCGTATTTTATATCGGTTGACGGTGGATTGTAGAATTGATTTTCTTGAAGAATATTAGAAAGTTTTTATTCAACGGTTCTTGTAAGTCTGGACTATTTCTGGTGGGACAAAAATCACACTTCACTCTCTGTCGATCCAATACTAGAGAAACTAAACCATCTATATTTATACTTGTAGTCATCGCTAGGTGGTCTATGAACGTAGATGTAATTTTTACTTCTACGGTTCTTTGTACTAGTCGTCGCTAGGTGATCTATGAAGCAAGATGTACTTTTGTACTTCTAAGTACCCCTCCC
>LR738715.1:732221220-732280740 GCA_902687465.1 Secale cereale
CCCCAAAAAAAAAGACCCAAAGAGACTAATCCAATTAATCTGTTAAAAAACCACATAGTATTTCAATAGCGGTCGTTTAACATGTTTAGCATGCAATTAATATCATAATAAATATCAATGTTTGTTCTTATCACAAGTGAGATATATTCTATCTAAATAGTAATTTTGTTTCTAATATCAACCTACGTTGCAGTATGCATTTTTTTTGGGGGCGAATGAGTATGCATTTATTAGTTGGTGTCAAAGAAGAGACGAAACTAGTAAGGCCAAAAAGCACAAGCAATTCAAGCATGGCCGGATTCAATTAGCTAGACGCAGCAGTCAGCGACTGACAGAAAAAAATCGACCAGCTTGACGGGCGACGATCATGAGCTCGGCCGGGAATTAACCTGCTGTCGTGGGGCACGCCGGGCCGGGGAACAGGGACGCCACGCTCAGCATCGCGCGATCATCCGAGCTCCCGGCAGCACGGGCAGCCCCGACCCCGAATGCCGCGAGGACGGCGGCGGCGGCGACCAGGCGAAGGAAGCCATGGCGAGAAGAAGCGGCAGCGGGGGCGGCCATGGCGTGCACCACCGCACAAGTGGCCGTCAGGTAGTGGGGCGGCTTGGGTCCCGGTGAGTGGAGGGAACACAAATTGAACGGTCCATCACACAGCTCCTATCCTGTCATATATATAGCCTGGGGCCGGCTGATTAGTCGAGACTCGAGAGGAGCCGTGCGCACTGGCCGTTGCTCGGTCGCCTTTCTTCGGGTGTCCGGCCCCTCTCCGCACTGCCCTTCGGGGCAGGGACGAACTTGGGGGGTGCACTGATTGGTGATTGCGCTTGGCAATTGGCACCGTGTGATTTGTGATAACCCCTGCGGTCTGGCGGCAACTCGATCACATCCGACCCAACAGGGCCTTGAGAAGATCCAAGATCGTCGGCAACTGGTGAGTGGCGCCTCTCTCATTGGTGACTCGCGCTTCTCTCTGGACCGGGAGCAGAAGTCCTGGAAGTCTGGAACCGGCCGTACTGACAGAACGAGTTGGTGCAAGTAGCTTGCTTGCCAGGCAAGGGCACCTTCAACACACGGACTCTCAAATCCCCGCATCTATTCGGATTGATTGGTCCGGGCCTATTTTGTCATTCAACGTGATACATCATCAATCTTTGGACTGGTCGAGATGTCTATTTTCCCGTAAACCGAAGGTAAACCGGGGGGCTTTGCGGCCGTCCGAACCGTTGCCACGTACTATATGTCAAACACATGGACCCACCGAGAACCCTCTCCCATGTCCCCATCCTCTCCAGCGCAAAGTAGTTTTTTTTTTTTTTTGCGCGAAAACTTTCAATCTATTCATCTTTCATCATGATAGTACAACGAACACTAAAAATAATAAAAATTACATCCAGATCCGTAGACCACCTAGCGACGACTACAAGCAATGAAGCGAGCCGAATGTGTGCCGCTGTCATCGTCCCTCCCTCGCCGGAGTCGGACAAAATTTTGTTGTAGTAGACAGTCGGGAAGTCATCGTGCTAAGGCCCCATGGAACCAACGCATCAGAACAGCAGCCGCCGCAGATGAAGAGTGTAGATCAAAAGAATCCAACCTGAAGACACACGAACGAAGATGAACGACGAACAGATCCGAGCAAATCCACCAAAGATAAACCCGCCGAAGACACGCCTCCACACGCCCACTGATGATGCTAGACGCATCACCGGAACGGGGGCTAGGCGGGGAGACATTTATTCCATCTTCAGAAAGCTGTCGCCATCTCGCCTTCCTGAGCTGGACACAAACCCAAATAAAACTCAAAAACAGATCTAAAACCGGAGCCCTCCCACCGGCAAGGGCCGAGATCCACTCCACCTTCATGGCCCTAAGACCACCAGAGACGGGACAGACTGGCACCGGTGCCGGCGGGAGGCGGCGGCTGTAACTAGATGGGACTTCTGTTTACGAGCGGTGGTTGCCTTTCCGACGCAAAGTAGTTGCCGTGCATTCATGTCAAGCCAGAGCTCCAGCGCAGCATTCATACCGGCTGAGTGCGAACGTGACCTCTCAATGTGCGCTGGCTGATAACGTCACCTGCACCGCGTCCTGGTCTCCGCACCTGTTTAATGTCGGAGTGACGTGACTAGAGGGGGCAGGACGACTATCTACCGCATTCAAGCCGGTTGCTCGTTCGTCCGCCTGCCAGTAACAGGCGCGACGGCTAAGAAACCCACTCTCGCGCCCACATTGACACTGCCCGCCGCTTGGCCTTGCCGATACCCGCTATTTAAATGTTGCCTCGCCCGACATCACCCACACCACAAACATGTTGCTTTTAATACTCCTCCTCGGACCACCTTTGCCATGACTGTGGGCTCTAGGGTGGTGTGGAAGAGCCTCTCGACAGAGTAGGAGCACGAGGTGGTCGGTGAGGGAGTCCTGGATTGAGGGGTCCTCATGTGGCCGGATAACTCGTGGTGGGCCGGACTAGTGGGCCGTGAAGATCATTGTTGAAGATCGTCTCCCGTATCCAGATAGGACTCCTGTATTCGTATAATGGCAGGTTTTAGGTTCGGGTGTAACCTCTACAAGATAGTTATGTACAAACCCTAGGCCCCTCCGGTGCATATATTAACTGGAGGGTTTAGTCCGTAGAGGCTAATAGAGAATCACAAATCCTCATAGGCTAGACTTTAGGGTTTATCCAATACGATCTCGAGGTAGATCAACTCTTGTAATCATATTCATCCATATTAATATAGCAGGAAGTAGGGTATTACCTCGATCAAGAGGGCCTGAACCTGGGTAAACATCGTGTCCCCAGCCTCCTGTTACCATCAATCCTCAGACGAATAGTTCCGGACCCCCTACCCGAGATCCGCCGGTTTGGACACCGACATTGGTGCTTTCACTGAGAGTTCCACTATGTCGTCGACCGAAGGACTGGTGGATCGCGTCATCAACCACGACGGCAACACCGAATCTTCCCTCCCGGACAGCTCTTCGTGTTCGGCGGCTTCGAGCTCCGTGCTAACACTGAAGGCCACCTCGAGCAGGTTGAGAGCTACGCCCCTGGCCATCAAGTCAGGTTTGGAAGCTTAAACTACGTTGCTGATATCCGCGGAGACTTGATCTTCAACGGATTCGAGCCCATGGCGGCCTCTCCCTGCCACCACGATGAACACGACTTAACCTTGTCATCGGATCAGGAAATATCACATGTAACAGTTCTGGCCCTAGATCCAGAACATATCGCATCGACCGAGGACGGGAAGCTCAACCCCACCCCGGAAGCTGCAGACTCAATGGCGTCAGAGCCGCACACGGACCTGAGTTCGAGCAGGATCTGTGTTACCGGAACTACGGACTCGTCTCTGGCCTTAGATTCCGAATCATGCACATCTGTGCCCTTCAAGCTCGATCAGGCGTCTATCGCCAAATTCAGCGCTACAGATATCTTCCAGCACTCGCCCTTTGGCGACATGTTAAAATCGTTAAAATCCCTCTCCTTAGCTGGGGACACACAGCCGAATTATATCTGGTTCGAACTAGAGGCTGATGGAGAATTTTGCTCCCCACCCACCACCCACTTGGTAGCCACGGTCGAAGATCTAACCGATCTACTTGACTATGCTTCCGAAGACTTCAAAGGGATGGACCTCGAAGCGGAAGCAGACCCATATCAAAGCCGGTCCGTAACCAAACGGTGGACAGCTACGTCTTCATACGACGTGTACATGGTTGATACACCTAAGGAGAAGGAGGGCGACGGCGAAAACGATCCCTTAAAGGACAAGCCTGTCGAAGAACCTCCCAAACATCGGCGCCCGAAACGCCGAACTAAATCCCGCAAAGGAAAAATATAGCAACACTGTCACTAACGACGGTGATAGTCTGGAACAAGCCGAAGACCCCGCAGACCCAGCGATGGAGCGGGAGGAGCGAGAGGATGATGACCATAGTCCAAAGCCGCTGTCCGATGACAGCGATGCCGAAGACAGTAATTACGAACCTGTCTCTGAAGAGGAGGTTAGCCTGGGCGATGACGAATACATTGTCCCAGAAGAACCCTCAGAACAAAAGGGCTTCCATCGGAGGCTTATTGCCACCGCAAGGAGCCTGAAAAAGCAGCAGAGACGGCTTCGAGCCGCACATGACACGCTCAATGGTAGATGGAACGAAGTGTTAGACGCTGAGCAAAACAATGGCCATAATCGCCAAACCAAAGGCTATCCCAAGTGTAAAATGTTGCCCGATTTCGACGACGAGGCCACTGCGCCTATACCGCCGAAGAATAACACCGCTGATAAGCCGGACCGACCACCTCGCGGACGGGGCAAAGTGGCTAGCAACGGCGTACACAAGCCCGCATCCCCACCCCGTAAAGGAAAGGAGGATGCGGCGCATGTCCGGAAACACAATTTGCATGAGGACCTAAACAACAAGGCCGGCAAGACCAGATCCATCTACGGATCTAAGGACCGCACTCCCGCACGGGACGGTGGCTATCAAGCCAATCGCGTCGGTCATATACCAGTTCGGGGTCAATACCGAACATCACAACCATCGGACATACGCCATGATATAGCAAAATACAGAGGGGCCGCGCACTCTCTGTGCTTCACCGATGAGGTGCTGGATCATGATTTTCCAAAAGGGTTTAAACCAGTGAGCATCGAGGCGTATGATGGAACGACGGGTCCTGCCGTCTGGATAGAAGACTTCATCCTTCACATACACATGGCTCGCGGAGATGATCTCCACACCATTAAATATGTACCCCTCAAGCTGAAAGGACCAGCTCGGCACTGGCTAAACAGCCTCCCAGAGAACTCCATTGGGAGTTGGGAAGAACTTGAGGACGCTTTTCAGGCCAATTTTCAAGGGACCTATGTCCGGCCCCCGGATGCTGACGATCTAAGTCACATCATCCAACAGCCCGGGGAGTCAGCCCGCAAGCTTTGGAATCGGTTTCTCACTAAGAAGAACCAAATCGTCGACTGTCCGGACGCCGAAGCCTTAGCGGCCTTCAAGCACAGTGTCCGGGACGAATGGCTAGCCAGACACCTCAGACAAGAAAAGTCGAGGACAATGGCAGCCCTAACTACACTCATGACCCGCTTTTGCGCGGGCGAGGATAGCTGGTTAGATCGTAGCAGCACCAGCGACCCTGGAACATCTAAAGTCAGGGACGGCAATGGAATGCCACGACGTAACAAAAACAAACGTTGAAATAATGCTGGAAGCCCAGATGACACAGCGGTAAACGTCGGATTCAGCGGATCCAGACCCGGTCAACGGAAGAAGCCATTTAAAGGCAACAAAAATGGTCCATCTAGCCTGGACAAAATATTAGATAGGCCCTGCCAAATCCATGGCACCCCAGAAAAGCCTGCAAACCATACCAACCATAATTGTTGGGTTTTCAAGCAGGCCGGCAAGCTCAATGCCGAACACAAGGGAAAGAGACCTCAGAGCGAGGACGAGGATGAACCTTGCTAGTCGAATACAAGGGGACAGAAGAAATTTCCACCGGAGATCAAAACAATAAACATGATATTTGCCACTCATATCCCAAAGAGGGAGCGCAAGCACGCACTCCGAGATGTCTATGGCGTCGAGCCTGTCACCCCCAAATTTAACCCGTGGTCAGCCTGTCCGATCACATTCGATCGCAGGGATCACCCGACTAGTATCCGTCATGGGGGTTCGGCTGCCCTAGTCCTCGATCCAATAATCGATGGATACCATCTTACCCGAGTCCTTATGGACGGCGGCAGCAGTCTCAGTCCGTTATATCAGGACACTGTCCGCAAGATGGGGATTGACCCACCAAGAATAAAGCCAAGCAACACGACCTTTAAAGGAGTAATACCGGGGGTAGAAGCCCGCTGCACGGGCTCTTTAACATTGGAGGTCGTATTTGGATAACTTTTGAAGCCAAGAGTTAATCTTCGACATAGCTCCGTTCCTAAGTGGCTACCATGCACTACTCGGAAGAACGTCTTCGCCCGCTTTAATGCAGTCCCGCATTATGCTTATCTAAAGCTTAAAATGCTTGGACCACGTGGTGTCATCACGGTCAATGGAAATATGGAGCGCTCTCTCCACACAGAGGAGGACACCGCGGCCTTAGCAGCCGAAGTCCAAAACGGCCTATTCAAGCCAGACAACCTATCAGTCGTTAAAACCGCAGACACAGTTAAACGTGTCCGGCACACGCCTCAGTGCGGTAGCTCAGATGAGCATGAGCTCGATTAACAGTTACGCCCCCATCGACTATCCCATAAGGTGACAGCACATGTGCCTCGAGTACATAATTATGCCCTAAAAATCCCTTGGGCGACGCTGGGGGCACACTGCATATAGTCCATAGTTTGCCTTGACCCTATTCGGACTCTAAAAATTATCTTTAAGGTTCACTAAACAAACCAGTCTTATTTATGGCCACACTGGACCTTTTTTTCTTTTCCAGGTTTCTTTTTGTTTTTACAGATGGTCATCGTACTCCCCCCTTCAAGGACACACCACAGAGGAGGAAACGACGCAGACGTGCAGCAGGGACCTGTGCTAAGGTTTCTTTTTAGATTAAGACCCTATGCAATCTTTTTTCTCTTTCTTGTTATATACCTTGCTGGCATGTAAAATGTCCAAGAAAGTCATCGGCATTATATGTAAACTTACGGCTCGCCATACTATAAAGGGATTTTAATAGAGCAGGTTGATTCACATTATGTTCGAAGTTTCATTCACTCACCATAAATGTTCTCTCCCCACATCAGATTGCCACATGTGCCTTGTCAACAGGGTCTATTACCAGGTGTTGTATTGAGCCTGGTATATGTCAAAAAGACCGAACACCTATAGGGAGTGTTCGGCGTCCTGGATTTTGCCTTATATGCATCGGTTCCGAATCATGTCTTGGGTCAATAGTTGGGTTGCCGGCTCCTGTGCTTACCCCTACGTTTTCGATTGTTCGGCTAGGGTGTAAAGGGAGAACTGCTGCGATTGTACTTTTGGCTCGTCCGGTCAAGTACCTCAGTAGTGAAAGCTGAAAACTAACCGTCATGATAAGCGAGAACCTGGTCCGCAATCCGGTGACTTAGTTTTATACTACGATCGATAGAGATCCACCCCGTGTTATACGAAGGGTTGGTTTTTTCGCCCAGCCAGGTGCAATTGGATACCTTAATTAGGGAATATCATATCCGCACCAGGGGCTAGTACCTAGCCCCACATGTCAAACTCCCACGACTAAGTGAAAGCAATAACGCCGCATAGTCTGATTGCCTGGTTCGCTCCGCATACACCTCCTATACGGACCAGGACGTTGGATAAAGAGTGTATATGCATATGATCGAATACCCCAGTACTATGTACATGGTGGCTGAAGCCAACTACTGGAAACTTTCAGATTTACATAAACAGTCACACAGGAGGTAAAAGTCGCTCACATTATAATAAAGCGTAAAAGTCATATACATTGGTTCATAAGCTTAAAAGTCTTTACAACCGGATACAATTACTCAAAGATAACATCCTTTGAGCAATGGCCTTCTACAAGGTGGGCGCCTTCTATGACGTCCTCAAAGTATTTCTCCGGCTTGCGGTGCTCCCTGCGTGCGAGCGGGTTAGCAGTAGCTATATGCTCTGCCCTCATCTGAGCCCAGTGCACTTTTAAACGAGCGAAGGCCATCCGAGCACCCTCTATGCAGGCCGAACACATCAATACGTTGACCAGCTAACTCGCCTCGATGAGCCGCTTCACCAATCCGAAGTAGCTACTTGGGATTGGATCTGCGGGCCATAGCCGGACTATCAAGTCCTTCATGGCCGAACCCGCCATATTGTGCAGCTCAACCAGCTGCTTCATCTGGTCGTTGAGGGGCACCATATGTTTTGGCGCATAGAACTGCGACCAAAACAACTTCTCCGTGTCATTCCCCTCCTGGGCTCGGAAGTAATGGGCAGCGTCAGCACTGCTCCTCGGAAGATCAGCAAACACGCCTGGAGAAATCCATAACCGTATCAGCCCTAAGATACTTCTGCCCTTCGAAGATGCTTTGTAAGAGAAAAGTCTTACCAGATGTTATCTGTCGTGCCTGCTTGATTTCTTCACAGGCGCTGCGCGACTCGCTCCACGCATCCTGGGCAGCCTTGATTGCCTCCGCAAGCTTGGAAGCTTGTTCCGAAGCCTCCTCTTCCAATGCCTCGCATTTGCAAATGGCATCGTTGAGCTCAACCTCGACTTCGGACACCCGAGCCTGGTGCTTCTTGCACAAGGCATTTTCGGCCTCTAGTTCGGCAACCGCTTTGTCAGTGGACGCCTTGCTCGCCTTGGCCTCCTTCTTGGCCTTCGCGAGCTCGCCCTTCAGGGCCTCGAGCTTACTGGCGCCAACTGTGTAATACAGAATATCATAAAAGAGTTTATACCCATACTCAATTAAATATTGTTAGTCTTCTTGACATCTTAATTTTTTTTAAATCTGCATACCTTGTGTTTCATCTAAACGCTGGTTGACGCGGTCGAGGTCCGCGTTGGCCAACAAGAGCTTCCGATTTAGTTCGGCAACCTCTGCATCTCGTGCAGTTGCCGTAACTAGTGAAGCTTGTTCAAATACAAAACAAAAAACATATAGTTCAACTCTAGAATATGCTAAACTATGGATACTTCATCCGATTCTGTTCAGAATCACACAAAGCATCAGGGGCTACTGGCTATGTATGTGTATTTAAAACAAATAAAGTTCCATAAATATCATTACATTGCTTACCTCAAAGCCTGTTAACAGGCTGTTGAAAGCTTCATTCAGTCCGCCCTTGACGGACTGAATCTTCTTCATCGCCACACCCATCACGGTGCGGTGTTCCTCCACGATGGAAGCACTTTGCAGTGCTCCCTCCATAGGGTCCGGCGCCTCCGGATTGACTTGGGCGTCGTCGTATCCTCCCCTGCCTGGGGGGTCTGGTCTTCGGACCCCGGAGCCGTACTAGGATCCGGGTCAATATTCGGGAGGGCCCCGGATTGTTTGGGCCCCCCATCTTCGGTCTCCATGGGGACTGTTTCCCCATGGTCGGCGGCAGCCGGGGCATTACCCCCGGTCGCCCCATCACATGCCTCGCCCTCATCTCCTTGAGCGGAGGACACCCGCTGGGAGGACACTTCGGTGTCCCCGCCGATCATGGGCGATGGAGCTCGGACCAGCGGGTCACTCTCCGTCTCTCCTGGAGCTAGAGAGTTTCCCTCCGATAAGGATGCGTCGAGGTGTCCTCGAGGAGGGTTGTAGGTCAGCAGGTGAGAAATACTAAGTAAGCATAAAAAAATGCTAAACAAACAAAGGTGTGGCAATTAATGTATCCGGACAAACTTATGTTTCGGCCAGGGGCTTCTCCCTGGGCTTCACCACAAAGCTCTGTTCGGATGATGAGTCCGAACGAGTAGAGAGGTTTAGCCTCCTCCGGGGTGCGGCCGTGATCGCGTCACCGGCGGCCTCCCTCTTTGTCCCCCTGCCTTGCACAGGGGGATCCTCTACTTCTTCTTCTTCTTCTTCTTCTTCTTCTTCTTCTTCTTCTTCTTCTTCTTCTTCTTCGTCCTCCTCCTCCTCTTCGGAGGAGAGGATGTTGATCTTCTCGGACTTCTCGTCCGTAGGGCGGGGGCTGTCTCCGGCCCCCTTGCCCTTCCTCTTGGGTTTCTTGATCGGCGCCTTGTATGGCGCCGGGACCAGCATCACCGTCAGTCAAGGCGATTCTGGGTCTTCTCGCAAAGGCGTCGGACACTTCATCCGGGTCGCCTTCTTCGTCCAGCCCTATATATCACGCAAAACTCCAATTCCTGTTATCATTAAATAAGAAAGGGGATATGTGTTCGGCAAAATATTCTGTTACCTCGGGGCCGGAGAGCGCGGTACTATAGCCCGCGTCCTCGGTTTCTTTCGGCCACTCCTTCTGGCTCTTGAAGAGATGCTTCCAGATCTCTTTGTGCGTAAAGCTGTAGAGATGCTTCAGAGGCCGATCTCCTGCCGGATCGAACTCCCATAGGGAGGAGTCCCGGCTTTGGCAAGGAAGGACAAGCCGGGCCAGCATTACCTGGACCACGGACGAGAGCTGATAACCCTTGGAAATCACGGCGGACACATGGCCCTAGAGTGCCATCACCTCAACCTGAGATCCCTAGTCCAGACTCTTTTTGGTCCAGGAGGTCAACCTCTCTGGGGTCCGGATCTGAAAGCGGGTTCCGCCGCCCATTTGGCGTCGTGGGGTTCGATGATATAAAACCACTCCTGCTGCCAGACCTTGTTCGTTTCCACGAACGACCCTTTCGGCCAAATGACATTCGGGAGCTTGCTTATCATGGCGTCCCCACACTCCGTGTGCTGCTCGTCCACCACCTTCGGCTTCACATTGAAGGTTTTAAGCCATAGGCTGAAGTGTGGAGGGACACGGAGGAAAGCTTCACACACCAATATAAAAGCGGAGATATGAAGGATTGAGTTCAGGGCTAGATCATGGAAGTCTAGCCCGTAGAAGAACAGTAAACCCCGAACAAAGGGGTGGAGTGGAAACCCTAGCCCCCTAACAAAGTGCGATAGGAACATGACTCTCTCACCCACCTCTGGGACGGGAATCACCTGGCCCTTGGCGGGGACTCGGTGTGCGATATCGGCAGCGAGATAGCCCGCACTCCAAAGATCCTCCACGGTTTCTCAGTGACCGTGGAGGCCTGGCACTTGCCCCTGGCACCGGATCCAGCCATTGCTGGAGAGGGAAGTAGTGGTTGAGGAACGAAGAGGGGTGGGTGCAGGCGATGAGGATGCTGGGGCTAGGGAGATTGGAGAGCTCGAGCTTGAGGAAAGTGTGGGGCTGATGAAAGGGATTGGCATCCTTTTATAACATTGTGAATACAGAACGTCCCCCCACTTTAGCCATAAACCTCGCCGGTTCCCAAAGCGGCCGTGCGTAATGCGTGGTGTGGATGCTCACGTCACATTGATAAGGATCCCACAATAAGCGGGCACGATCTCTATTCTGATAAGACGTGTCGATGAGGATATACCTCGAAACGCGAAACTAGGACCAAATAAAACGGTTCGATATGTTAGTGGGATGGACGCGACGCTTCACCAAAAAGTTTTCAGTAGACACATTATTCATTTTCTTTTAAGAGCCTTGCCTTCGAGGCCAAGGGTTATACTAACCACACAGAGCCGGACACAATACACTCCTTTGCAGAAGATATATTCAGAAGAAGGAACCCGCCTTGCAATGCCGAAGACAATATGATAACCCACAAGTGTAGGGGATCGCAACAGTTTTCGAGGGTAGAGTATTCAACCCAAATTTATTGATTCGACACAAGGGGAGCCAAAGAATACTCTCAAGTATTAGCAGTTGAGTTGTCAATTCAACCACACCTAGAAGACTTAATATCTGCATCAAAGTATTTAGTAGAAAAGTAATATGGTAGTAACGGTAACAGTGGCAAAAGTAGCGATAGTAGTTTTGCAGTGATTGTAACAATAGCAGCGGTAAAGTAACTAAGCAACAAGAAATATGTGAAAAGCTCGTAGGCATTGGATCAGTGATGGATAATTATGTCGGATGCGTTCCTCGTGTAATAGTTATAACATAGGGTGACACAGAACTAGCTCTAGTTCAGCAATGTAATGTAGGCATGTATTCCGAATATAGTCATACATGCTTATGGGAAAGAACTTGCATGACATCTTTTGTCCTACCCTCCCGTGGCAGCGGGGTCCTATTGGAAACTAAGGGATATTAAGGCCTCCTTTTAATAGAGTACCGGACCAAAACATTAACACATAGTGAATACATGAACTCCTCAAACTACGGTCATCACCGGGAGTGGTCCCGACTATTGTCACTTCGGGGTTGTCGGATCATAACACATAGTAGGTGACTATTGACTTGCAAGATAGGATCAAGAACTCACATATATTCATGAAAACATAATAGGTTTAGATCTGAAATCATGCTCTCGGGCCCTAGTGACAAGCATTAAGCATGGCAAAGTCATAGCAACATCAATCTTAGAACATAATGGATACTAGGGATCAAACCCTAACAAAACTAACTCGATTACATGGTAAATCTCATTCAACCCATCACCGTCCAGCAAGCCTACGATGGGATTACTCATGCACGACGGTGAGCATCATGGAATTGGTGATGGAGGAATGTTGATGATGATGACGGCGACGATCTCCACTCTCCGGAGCCCCGAACGGACTCAGGATTAGCCCTCCCGAGAGAGATTAGGGTTTTGTGGCGTCTCCGTATCTTAAAACGCGATGAATCCTTCTCTCTGATTTTTTCTCCCCGAAAGTGAATATATGGAGTCGGAGCTGAGGTCGGTGGAGCATCAGGGGGCCCACGAGGCAGGGGGCACGCCTAGGGGGCGCGCCCCCACCCTCGTCGACAGGGTGTGGGCCCCCTGGTCTGGTTTCTTCTGCTGGTATTTTTATATATTCCAAAATAATTCTCCGTTGATTTTCAGGTCATTTCGAGAACTTTTATTTCTGCACAAAAATAACACCATGTTAGTTCTGCTGAAAACAACGTCAGTCCGGTTTAGTTCCATTCAAATCATGCAAGTTAGAGTCCAAAACAAGGGCAGAAGTGTTTGGAAAACTAGATACGTTGGAGACGTATCAACTCCCCCAAGCTTAAACCTTTGCTTGTCCTCAAGCAATTCAGTTGATAAACTGAAAGTGATAAAGAAAAAACTTTGACAAACTCCGTTTGCTCTTGTTGTTGTAAATATGTAAAACCAGCATTCAAGTTTTCAGCAAAGATTATGAACTAACCACATTCACAATAACTTTTAGGCCTCATGTTTACTCATATCAATGGCAAAATCAACTAGCGAGCAATAATAATAAACCTCGGATGACAACACTTTCTCAAAACAATCATGATATGATATAACAAGATGGTATCTCGCTAGCCCTTTCTGAGACCGCAAAACATAAATGCAGAGCACCTTTGAAGATCAAGGACTGACTAGACATTGTAATTCATGGTAAAAGAGATCCAGTCACAATCATACTCAATGCAAATTAATAGTAATACATGCAACGACAGAGGTGCTCTCCTACTGGTGCTTTTTTATAAGAGGATGATGACTCTGCATAAAAGTAAATAGATAGGCCCTTCGCAGAGGGAAGCAGGGATTTGTAGAGGTGCCAAAGCTTGATTTTCAAATAGAGATGAATAATATTTTGAGCGGTATACTTTCATTGTCAACATAACAACCAAGAGTTCTCGATATCTTCCATGCTACACACATTATAGGCGGTTCCCAAACAGAATGGTAAAGTTTATACTCCCCCAACCACCAACAAGCACACTCCACGGCTGGCCCGAAACAACGGGTACTGTCCATACTAACAACAGCCCTGGGGGAGTTTTGTTTAATTATTATGATTTGAGCATGGGACTGAGCATCCCGGTTACCAGCCATTTTCTCATAAATGATGAGCGGAGTCCACTCATCTTTAGAATAACCCACCTAGCATGGAAGATATAGACATCACTAGTTGATACATGATCTGTTCGAGCATACTAAATAGAATTTCATTTGAAGGTTTGGAGTTTGGCACATACAAATTTACTTAGAACGGCAGGTAGATACTGCATATAGGAAGGTATGGTGGACTCATATGGAATAACTTTGGGGTTCATGGAAGTGGATGCACAAGCAGTATTCCCGCTTAGTACAAGGGAAAGCTAGAAAGAGACTGGGAAGCGACTAGCTAGAGAGCGACAACAGTGATGAACATGCATTAAAATTAATCAACAATGAGTGCAAGCATGAGTAGGATATAAATCACTATGAACATAAATATCGTGGAGGCTATGTTGATTTTGTTTCAACTACATGCATGAACATGTGCCAAGTCAAACCACTTGAACCGTTCAAAGGAGGATACCACCCTATCATACCACATCACAACCATTTTAATACCATGTTGACACACAAGATAGACCATTATAAACTCCTAGCTAATTAAACATGGCATGAGCAGCTATGATCTCTAATTGTCATTGCAAGCATGTTTCATTCATAATAGGCTGAATCGGGAACGATGAACTATCATATTTACAAAAACAAGAGAGGTCGAGTTCATACCAGCTTTTCTCATCTCAATCAACTCATCACATATCATCATTATTGCCTTTCACTCGCATGACCGAACGGTGTGGATAATAATAATAGTACACGTGCATTGGACTAAGCTGGAATCTACAAGCATTTGATACAAGGGAGAAGACAAGGTAATATGGCTCATGGTTAAATCAACAGTAATGCATATGAAAGCCACTAAACATTTTCATCATGGTCTTCTCCTCTTGACCCCCAAAGAAAAGAAAAGAAACTATTTACACGGGAAAGCTCCCAACAGGCAAAAGAAGAACGAGAAATCTTTTTGGGTTTTCTTTTAATTAATACTACTACAGGCATGAAAAGTAAACTAGCTAAAAAGCTACTACTAATTTTTTTCTTAAGGTTTTTTCAACAGACAAGAAAAAGACTAAGAAAATAAATGAAAATAAACTAGCATGGAT
This sequence comes from Secale cereale, assembly GCA_902687465.1. Taxonomy (NCBI): domain Eukaryota; kingdom Viridiplantae; phylum Streptophyta; class Magnoliopsida; order Poales; family Poaceae; genus Secale; species Secale cereale. Next base: position 732,235,792 of record LR738715.1, read on the forward strand.
GGTACAATGAAAAAGTATGAGCACCGACTACTGGAATAAGTGTGTGAACATGAATGTAATGTCGGTGAGAAATACGTACTCCCCCAAGCTTAGGCTTTTGGCCTTAGTTGGTATATGGCCAGTACTGGCCTGACGGATATCCAAAGTCGTAGTTGGGGTTGTATTGAGATGCAGCGGCTACTGCCTGACGAGCTGCATCTTGAAGACGAGCCGCCTTCGTCCTCTCATACTCATTTGCCTCCTCCCTGGTTATAACATATCTCCTTTTCGCCTGAAAGTCAATGAAAGTAGGAGCAGGGAGAGAAATATGGATAGTGTGACGTCTTTCAAAGATTAGTCGGTACTAGAGGGATTGTTCATCCCTTTTAACGAACTGATGGCGAATCATGGCATTATAATCTAGAAAAGCAGGAGGCAACTTCGCATCGTTCTTGTGTATGGGTACATGAAGATAGTTAGCCAAGCGATTTGCATAAATTCCACCAAACAAATCGTCATTTAAACCGTTAAGATGTAACATTTGTGCAACAATGGCCCCAAATTATATTGTCTATCACCTAATACCGCACTTTTGAGGACACTAAGATCTGGTACGCACATGTGGCAAGCCTCATCTTTACCGTTAATGCATCTAGCAATGAAGAGAGCAAAATAATGTATAGCAGGGAAATGAATGCTCCCTATGGTAGCTTGTGTGATTTCTCTAGATTCCCTCACAGTGATACTAGCTAGAAAGTCCGTATACTCAGACTTGCGAGGTTCACCAACATTACCCCACTGTGAGAGTTTACAAGCATCATTAAAATCTTCTAGGTCCATAGTATAAGATTTATCATAAAGATCAAACAAGACAGTGTGAGAATTATGTGAAGATGTAAATTTAAATCTTCTCACAAAGGAATCAGTTAGGTAATGATATTGCGGCACTTATCTGACATGAAGTCCTCAATATCAGCATTACGCACATATGTGTAAAATTCTTCCTTAATACCCGCCTGGATCATGAACTTCTCTAACGGCCATTCACAAGGCCGCACTTGAGCTTCCCTCGGTAGTTCTTCGTCCGGCTCACGTATCGCGAGCCTTGATCCTTGCTTCCTTGAGGAACCACCTTGGTAAAATTTCCTATGCATTTTTTTTTCTGAAAAATTTCTGAAATTTTTAGTGACTCAAAATAAAAGTGAACCAAACTCAACAAGATTGATAGCAACTACTCCCACAAGTGCCAAGAGACTATATCATGCATTAGAACTACTTGGGACCACATAAATTTGACATGCAAGCTCAAGAACAGGGTCACCTAAGCAGCAAAAATTTGCAATAAATAAAGCACTAGAACAAAAACTAATTGGACCATTGGAGGAGTCACATACTGAAGAACAATCTCCCCAAACAGTTTTGTGAATGGAGCTTTGAGCAAGGAGATCGAAAATGGCAGCAAGATGAGCTAGAACACGAGTTTGAGCTGTGGGAGGATTTTTTTCTAGAGGAAGATGAAGTGTGTGGGTGCTGGAATAAGTGGAGGGGGCCACATGGGGCCCACGAGGCAGGGGGGCGCGCCCTGCACCCTCGTGGCCAGGTGCTGGCTCCCCTTGCTGTGTTCTCAGTGCCAAATATTCTTAAATATTCTATAAAAATCATATTTTATTTTCGGGGCATTTGGAGAACTTTTATTTTTGGGGTATTTTTTATTGCACGTTTAACTCAGAAAACAGACAGAAAATACTATTTTTGCTTTATTTAATCTAATTAACAGAAAGTAAAAGGAGGGTACAGAAAGTTGTGTTTTCTAAATTCAACCATCTCATGCTCATCAAAAGGAATCCATTAACAAGGTTGATCAGGTATTTTTAATAAACTCTTTCCGAATGACATGAAACCGGAGAATTTTCGAATAACACTAGGTTACCTCAATGGGGATATTTATGTCCCCAACAATAAGAATATCATATTTCTTCTTGACAGTAGGAAGAGGAAATTCAAAACCTCCAATAGTAATCATTGAAATTTTTCCAATAGAATTGATACTGTGGACCTGAGGTTGTTTCCTCGGAAAGTGTACCATATGCTCATTACCATTGACATGAAAAGTGGCATTGCCTTTGTTGCAATCTATAACAGCCCCTGTAGTATTCAAAAAGGGTCTACCAAGGATAATAGACATACTATCGTCCTCGAGGATATCAAGAATAACAAAGTCCTTTAGAATAGTAATGTTTGCAACCACAATAGGCACATCCTCAAAAATACCGACAGGTATAGCAGTTGATTTATCGGCCATTTGCAAAGATATTTCAGTAGGTGTCAACTTATTCAAATCAAGTCTACGAGATAAAGAGAGAGGCATAACACTAACACCGGCTCCAAGATCACACAAAGCAGTTTTAACATAGTTTCTTTTAATGGAGCATGGTATAGTTGGTACTCCTCGATCTCCTAATTTCTTTGGTATTCCACCTTTAAAAGTATAATTGGCAAGCATGGTGGAAATTTCAACTTCAGGTATCTTTCTTTTATTCGTGATAATGTCTTTCATACACTTAGCATAAGGATTTGTTTTAAGCATATCAGTCAAACGCATACGCAAAAAGATAGGTCTAATCATTTCAGCAAAGCGCTCAAAATCCCCATCATCTTTTTCATGGATGGTTTAGGAGGAACAGGCATGGGTTTCTGAACCCATGGTTCTCTTTCCTTACTGTGCTTCCTAGCAACAAAGTCTCTCTTATCATAACGTTGATTCTTTGATTGTGGGTTATCAAGATCAACAGCAGGTTCAATCTCTACATCATCGTTATTGCTAGGTTGATCATCATCATGAACATCATCATTAACATTATCACTAGGTTCATGTTCATTACCATATTGTGTTTCAGCATCAGAGATAGAGATATCATTGGGATTCCCAGGTGTGTCGGCAACAGGTTCACTAGAAGCATGCAAAGTCCTATCATTTTTCTTTTTCTTCTTCTTAGAAGAACTAGGTGCATCTACATTAGCTCTCTGAGAATCTTGCTCAATTCTCTTAGGGTGGCCTTCAAGATACAAAGGTTCCTGATTCATTCTGCCCCCTCTAGTCACAACTCTAATAGCATTATCATTTTTCTTACTATTTAATTCATTGAGCAAATCATTTTGTGCTTTAAGTACTTGTTCTACTTGAGTGGTAACCATAGAAGCATGTTTACTAATGAGTTTCAGTTCACCTTTAACTCTAGACATATAATCACTCAAGCGTTCAACCATATAAGCATTACGTTGCAATTGTCTACCAACATAAGCATTGAAGTTTTCTTGTTTAACAATAAAGTTGTCAAACTCATCTAAATATTGGCTAGCAGACTTATAACGAGGAATATCACCTTCATCAAATCTATAGAGAGAATTTACATTTACTACCTGTGTCGGGTTATCAAGACCATGTATTTCTTCAATAGGTGGTAAATTTTAACATCTTCAGCTTTAATACCTTTTTCTTCCATAGATTTCTTTGCCTCTTGCATATCTTCGGGACTGAGAAATAGAATACCCCATTTCTTTGGAGTTGGCTTAGGAGTTGGTTCAGGAAGTGTCCAATTATTTTCATTAGTCAACATATTATTTAATAGCAGTTCAGCTTGAGCGACAATTCTTTCCCTGAAAACACAACCAGCACAACTATCCAGGTGGTCTCTGGAAGCATCGGTTAGTCCATTATAAAAGATATCAAGTATTTCATTTTTCTTAAGAGGATGATCAGGCAAAGCATTAAGTAATTGGAGAAGCCTCCCCAAGCTTGTGGGAGACTCTCTTCTTCAATTTGCACAAAATTATATATTTCCCGTAAGGCAGCTTGTTTCTTATGAGCGGAAAAATATTTAGTAGAGAAGTAATAAATCATATCATGTGGACCACGCACACAACTAGGATCAAGAGAATTAAACCATGTTTTAGCATCACCCTTCAATGAGAACGGAAATAACTTAAGGATATAGTAGTAATGAATTTTTTCCTCGTTGGTGAATAGGGTGGCTATATCATTCAGTTTAGTAAGATGTGCCACAACAGTTTCAGATTCATAGCCATGGAAAGGATCAGATTCAACCAAAGTAACTAACTCAGGATCAATAGAGAAATCATAATCCTTATCAGGAACACAGATAGGTGAAGTAGCAAAAGGAGGCTCATATTTCATTCTAGCATTCAAAGACTTTTCTTTCAGCTTAGCTAATAATTTCTTAAGATCATATCTATCATTGCAAGCAAGAAAGTCTCTAGCAGTTTCTTCATCCATAACATAACCCTCGGGCACAACATGCAATTCATATCTAGGGGAAGAATCTTCATCATCACTTTCATGATCAAATTATTAGTTTCATTAATTGCATTCTCTCTAACCCTGGCTATTTGTTCATCAAGAAATTCACCTAGTGGCACAGTATTATCAAGCATGGAAGTAGTTTCATCATACATATCATGCATAGCAGAAGTAGCATCATCAAGAACATGTGACATATGATTCAATAGCAGGAGTAGGTGTCGCAAATTTACTCATAACAGAGGGTGAATCAAGTGCAGAGCTAGATGGCAGTTCCTTACCTCCCCTCGTAGTTGAGGGATAAATTTTGGTTTTTTCGTCTTTCAAGTTCTTCATAGTGATCAATAGATATAAATCCCAAGTGACTCAATGAATATAGATATGCTCCCCGGCAACCGCGCCAGAAAATAGTCTTGATAACCCACGAGTGTAGGGGATCGCAACAGTTTTCGAGGGTAGAGTATTCAACCCAAATTTATTGATTCGACACAAGGGGAGCCAAAGAATACTCTCAAGTATTAGCAGTTGAGTTGTCAATTCATCCACACCTAGAAGACTTAATATCTGTAGCAAAATATTTAATAGCAAAGTAATATGGTAGTAACGGTAACAGTGGCAAAAGTAGCGATAGTAGCGATAGTAGTTTTGTAGTGATTGTAACAGTAGCAACGGTAAAGTAACTAAGCAACAAGCAATATGTGAAAAGCTCGTAGGCATTGGATCAGTGATGGATAATTATGTCGGATGCGATTCCTCATGTAATAGTTATAACATAGGGTGACACAGAACTAGCTCCAGTTCATCAATGTAATGTAGGCATGTATTCCGAATATAGTCATACGTGCTTATGGGAAAGAACTTGCATGCCATATTTTTTCCTACCCTCCCGTGGCAGAGGGTCCTATTGGAAACTAAGGGATATTAAGGCCTCCTTTTAATAGAGTACCGGACCAAAGCATTAACACATAGTGAATACATGAACTCCTCAAACTACGGTCATCACCGAGAGTGGTCCCGATTATTGTCATTTCGGGGTTGCTGGATCATAACACATAGTAGGTGACTATTGACTTGCAAGATAGGATCAAGAACTCACATATATTCATGAAAACATAATAGGTTCAGATCTGAAATCATGGCACTCAGGCCCTAGTGACAAGCACTAAGCATGGAAAAGTCATATCAACATCAATCTTAGAACATAATGGATACTAGGGATCAAACCCTAACAAAACTAACTCGATTACATGGTAAATATCATCCAACCCATCACCGTCCAGCAAGCCTATGATGGGATTACTCACGCACGGCGGTGAGCATCATGGAATTGGTGATGGAGGAAGGTTGATGATGACGACGGCGACGATCTCCACTCTCCGGAGCCCTGAACAGACTCTAGATTAGCCCTCCCGAGAGAGATTAGGGCTTGGCGGCGGCTCCGTATTGTAAAACACGATGAATCCTTCTCTCTGATTTTTTTTCTCCCCGAAAGTGAATATATGGAGTCAGAGCTGAGGTCGGTGGAGCATCAGGAGGCCCACGAGGCAAGGGGCGCGCCCCCACCCTCGTGTATAGGGTGTGGCCCCCCTGGTCTGGTTTCTTCTGCCGGTATTTTTTATATATTCGAAAATAATTCTCCATTGATTTTCAAGTCATTCCGATAACTTTTATTTCTGCACACAAATAACACCTTGGCAGTTCTGCTAAAAACAGCGTCAGTCCGGGTTAGTTGCATTCAAATCATGCAAGTTAGAGTTCAAAACAAGGGCAAAAGTGTTTGGAAAAGTAGATACATTGGAGACGTATCACAATACGGAAGCCGAACTCATCGTCATCGAAGACAGGTTCAAGGGCTACTAGGGGAGTCCTAGATTGAGGGGTCCTCATGTGGCTGGATAACTCGTGGTGGGCCGGACTGGTGGGCCGTGAAGATCATTGTTGAAGATCGTCTCTCGTATCCGGATAGGACTCATGTATTCATATAATGGCAGGTTTTAGGTTCGGGTGTAATCTTTCCTTCCTCTGCAAGATAGTTATGTACAAACCCTAGGCCCCTCCGATGCATATATAAACAAGAGGGATTAGTCCGTAGAGGCTAATAGAGAATCACAAATCCTCATAGGCTAGACTTTAGGGTTTAGCTAATACTATCTCGAGGTAGATTGATACATCTCCAACGTATCTTTAATTTTTTATTGTTCCATGCTATTATATATTCTGTTTTGGATGTTTAATGGGCTTTATTACACACTTTTATATTAGTTTTTGGACTAACCTACTAACCCAAGGCCTAGTGCAGATTGCTGTTTTTTTTCCTATTTCAGGGTTTCGCAGAAAAGGAATATCAAACGGAGTCCAAACGGAATGAAACCTTCGGGAGAGTTATTTTTGGAACCATATCTTCACGGAAGACTTGGAGTACATGCGAGGGAATGAAGGAGGTGGCCACGAGGGTCCAGGGCGCGCCCTCTCCTACAGTGCGAGCCCCCCACCCTCGTGGCCCCCCTCTGGCTCCCCCGATGCCCTCTTTCCTCCTATATATATCCATGTACCCTGAAAACATCGAGGCAACAGAGAAAACCCTAATTCCACCGCCGCAACCTTCTGTTCCCGTGAGATCCCATCTTGGGGCCTGTTCCGGAGCTCCGCCAGAGGGGGGATCTACCACGGAGTGCTTCTACATCAACACCATAGCCTCACCAATGAGTTGTGAGTAGTTTACCACAGACCTTCGGGTCCATAGCTATTAGCTAGATGGCTTCTTCTCTCTTTTTGGATCTCAATACAAAGTTCTCCTCAATCTTTGAGGAAATCTATTTGATGTAATCTTTTTGCAGTGTGTTTATCGAGATCCGATGAATTGTGGGTTTATGATCAAGATTATCTTTGAGAAATATTTGATTCTTTTCTTAAATCTTTTATGTATCATTATAATATCCTTGCAAGTCTCTTCAAATTAGTGGTTTGGTTTGGCCTACTAGATCTATAGTTCTTGCAATGGGAGAAGTGCTTGGCTTTGGGTTCAATCTTGCGGTGTCCTTTCCCAGTGACAGCAGGGGCAGTAAGGCACATATTGTATTGTTGCCATCGAGGATAAAAAGATGGGGTTTATATCATATTGCTTGAGTTTATCCCTCTACATCATGTCATCTTGCTTAAAGCATTAATCTGTTCTTATGAACTTAATACTCTAGATGCATGTTGGATAGCAATCGATGTGTGGAGTAATAGTAGTAGATGCAGAATCGTTTTGGTCTACTTGTCACGGACGTTATGCCTATATATAATGACCATTCCTAGATATTATCATAACTATGCGCTTTTCTATCAATTGTCTGACAGTAATTTATTCACCCACCGCAGAATTCTGCTATCATGAGAGAAGCCACTAGTGAAACCTATGGCCCCCGGGTCTATTCTCAACATATTAATCTTTCATCTACTTTACTTTGCTTTATTTACTTTATGTTCTTATATCCAAAAATACCAAAAATATTATACTATCCTATCTATCAAATCTCACTTTCGTAAGTGACCGTAAAGGGATTGACAACCCCTTATCGCGTTGGCTGCGAAGTTCTTATTTGTTTGTGCAGGTGCGAGGGACTCGCGTGTGGTCTCCTACTGGATTTATACATTGGTTCTAAAAAACTGAGGGAAATACTTACGCTACTGTGCTGCATCACCCTTTCCTCTTCGAGGGAATACAACGCAATCTCGAGAAGTACCAAGAAGAATTTCTGGCGCCGTTGCCGGGGAGGCTTACGCAAAAGTCATATACCAAGTAGCTATCACAAACCCTTATCTTTCGCATTACTTTTATTTGCCTCTCGTTTTCCTCTCCCCCACTTCACCCTTGCCGTTTTATTTGCCCTTCTTTCTGCCGTGTGTTTACTGTTCGCTTGCTTCTTGTTTGCTTGTGTGTTGGATTCTTTGCTTGTCACTATGGCTGAGAACAATACCAAATTGTGTGACTTTTCCAATACCAACAATAATGATTTTATTAGCACTCCGATTGCTCCTATTACCGATGTTGAATCTTGTGAGATCAATGCTGCTCTGTAGAATCTTGTCATGAAAGATCAATTTTCCGTCATTCCTAGTGAAGATGCCGCTACCCATCTAAACAACTTTGTTGATTTGTGTGATACGAAAAAAAGAGGGATACAGATAATGATATTATTAAATTGAAGCTATTTCCGTTTTCACTTAGAGATCGTGCTAAAACTTGGTTTTCCTCTTTGCCTAGAAATAGTATTGATTCATGGAATAAGTGCAAAGATGCCTTTATCTCTAAGTATTTTCCTTCTGCTAAGATTATCTCTCTTAGAAACGATATGAATTTTAAGCTACTAGATCATGAGCATGTTGCACAAGCTTGGGAGAGTGTGAAATTAATGATACGTAATTGTCCTACACATGGTTTGAACTTATGGATGATTATACGATTTTTTTATGCTGGCTTGAATTTTGCTTCTAGAAATCTTTTATATTCGGTCGCAGGAGGCACTTTCATGGAAACTACCTTAGGAGAAGCTACCAAACTCCTAGATAATATTATGGTTAACTACTCTCAATAGCACACCGAAATATCTACTAGTAAAAAAGTACATGCTATTGAAGAGATTGGTGTTTTGAGTGGAAAGATGGATGAACTTATGAAATTATTTGCTACTAAGAGTGCTCCTTCTGATCCTAATGATATGCCTTTATCTGCGTTGATTGAAAATAATAATGAATCTTTGGATGTGAATTTTGTTGGTAGGAATAATTTTGGTACCAATGCTTATAGAGGAAACTTTAATCCTAGGCCTTTTCCTAGTAATTCCTCTAATAATTATGATAATTCCTACAATAACCCTTATGGAAATTTTGGTAAGGTGCCCTCTGAATTTGAAACTAGTGTTAAAGAGTTTATGATTTCACAAAAGAATTTCAATGCTTTGCTTGAAGAAAAAATGCTTAAGATTGATGAGTTGGCTAGGAACATGGATAGAATTACTCTTGATGTTTACTCTTTGAAACTTAGATCTATTCCACCCAAGCATTGTATCAATGAGTCTCTCAAAGCCATGAGAATTTCCATTGATGAATACAAAGAAAGAACCGCTAGGATGCGTGCTAAAAAAGAGTGCTTTTATGAAAGCATGTTCTTCTAGTTATCATGAAAATAAATATGAAGATCTGAAAGTTATTGACGTGTCTCCTATTAGATCCTTGTTTTCTAGTATGAATCTTGATAAAGATGGGACTGGAGATGAGTCTACTTTAGTTAAAAGGCGTCCCAATGATTCAGAGTTTTTAGATCTTAATGCTAAAATTGTTAAAAGTGGGATTGAAGATATTAAAATTTGCATAGTGAACAACCCACTATTTTGGATTTCAAGGGATTCAATTATGATAATTGCTCTTTGATAGATTGTATTTCCTTGTTGCAATCTATACTAAATTCTCCGCATGCTTATAGTCAAAATAAGGCTTTTACCAAACACATAGTTGATGCTTTGATGCAATCTTATGAATAGAAACTTGAATTAGAAGTTTCTATCCCTAGAAAGCTTTATGATGAGTGGGAAACTACTATTAAAATTAAAAATAAAGATCACGAATGCTTTGCTTTGTGTGATTTGGGTGCAAGTGTTTCTACTATCCCAAAAACTTTATGTGATTTGTTAGGTTTCCATGAGCTTGATGATTGTTCTTTGAATTTGCATCTTGCGGATTCTACCATTAAGAAACATATGGGAAGGATTAATGATGTTCTTATTGTTGCCAATAGAAATTATGTGCCTGTAGATTTCATTGTTCTTGATATAGATTGCAGTCCTTCATGTCCTATTATTCTTGGTAGACCTTTCCTTAGAACGATTGGTGCAATTATTGACATGAAGGAAGGAAATATTAGATTCCAATTTCCGTTAAGGAAAGGGATGGAACACTTTCCTAGAAAGAAAATCAAATTACCTTATGAATCTATTATGAGAGCCACTTATGGATTGCCTACCAAAGATGGCAATACCTAGATCTATTCTTGTATCGTGCCTAGCTAGGGGCGTTAAACGATAGCGCTTGTTGGGAGGCAACCAATTTTCTTTGTTTTTGTTTCTGTTTAGGAATAAATATTGCATCTAGCTTCTGTTTAGATGTGGTTTTGTGTTTTAATTAGTGTTTGTGCCAAGTAGAACCTTTGGGAAGACTTGTGTGAAGTTTATATGATCATTCTGTGAAAAACAGAAACTTTAGCGCTCACGAGATTAGCCACCAGATTTTACTAGAGAGTGCTATTTAGTTGATTTGTTTTGCAGATGATTAATAGACAAATTCCTCATGTTTACAAATTTATTTCAATTTTTTTGGAGTTACAGAAGTATTCAAAAGTTACATATTACTATAGACTGTTCTGTTTTTGACACATTCTGTTTTTCATGTGTTGTTTGCTTATTTTGATGCATCTATGAGTAGTATTGGAGGATATGAATCATATAGAAGTTGGAATACAGTAGGTTTAACACCAATATAAACAAAGAATGAGTTCATTACAGTACCTTTGAGTGGTGGTTTGTTTTCTTATACTAACGGAGCTCACGAGATTTTTGGCTAAGTTTTGTGTTGTGAAGTTTTCAAGTTTTGAGTATGGCTTTGATGGACTATGGAACAAAGAGTGGCAAGAGACTAAGCTTGGGGATGCCCAAGGCAACCCAAGGTAAAATTCAAGGACAACCAAAAGCCTAAACTTGGGGATGCCCCGGCAAGGCATCCCCTCTTTCGTCTTCATTTATCGGTAACTATACTCGGCACTGTATATTTATTCACCACATGATATGTATTTTGATTGGAGCGTCATGTATGATTTGAGTCTTTGCTTGTTAGTTTGCCAAAATCATCCTTGCTGGACACACCTTTTGAGAGAGATAAATAGGATTTAAAATTTGTTAGAATACTCTATGTGCTTCACTTATATCTTTTGAGCTAGATAGTTTTGCTCTAGTGCTTCACTTATATCTTTTAGAGCGCGGTGGTGGTTTTATTTTGTATAAATTGTTGATCTATCATGCTTCACTTATATCCTTTTTTGAGAGTCTTTTATAACAGCATGGTAATGTGCTTTGGTTATAAAACTAGTCCTAATATGATAGGTATCCAAGATGAATATAGTAAAAACTTTCATATAAAGTGCATTGAATATGATGAGAAGTTTGATACTTGATGATTGTTTTGAGATATGAGGATGGTGATATTAGAGTCATGCTAGTGGAGTAATTATGAATTTGAGAAATATGTGTGTTAAAGTTTGTGATTCCCGTAGCATGCACGTATGGTGAACTGCTATGTGACGAAGTTAGAGCATGAGGTATTTATTGAGTGTCATCCTTTGTGTGGAGGTCGGGATCGCACGATGGTTAACTCCTACCAACCCTTCCCCTAGGATCATGCTTTGATTACTTTGTTTTGATGACTCATAAATTTTTGCAATAAGTATATGAGTTCTTTATGACTAATGTTGAGTCCATGGATTATATGCACTTTCACCCTTCCACCATTGCTAGCCCCTCTTGTATCGCGCAACTCTCGCCGGTACCATACACCCACCATATACCTTCCTCAAAACAGCCACCATACCTACCTATCATGGCATTTCCATAGCCATTCCGAGATATATTGACATGCAACTTTTCACCGTTCCATTCATATGACACGCTTCATATTGTCATATTGCCATGCATGATCATGTAGTCGACATCGTATTTGTGGCTAGGCCACCATGCATAATTTCTCATACATGTCACTCTTGATTCATTGCACATCCCGGTACACCGCCGAAGGCATTCATATAGAGTCATATTTTGTTCTAGCTTCGAGTTGTAACCTTTGAGTTGTAAGTCAATAAAAGTGTGATGATCTTCATTATTAGAGCATTCTCCCGTGTGAGGAAAGGCCAAAAAAAGAGAGATGGCCCAAAAAAATATAGAGAGGGGCTAAATAAAAAAATAAAAAATAGAAAGCCCCTCCAAAAAAATGAGAGAAAAGAGAGAAGGGACAATGCTACTATCCTTTTCCACACTTGTGCTTCAAAGTAGCACCATGATCTTCATGATAGAGAGTCTCTTGTTTTGTCACTTTCATATACTAGTGGGAATTTTCATTATAGAACTTGGCTTGCATATTTCAACGATGGGCTTCCTCAAATTCCCTAGGTCTTCATGAGCAAGCAAGTTGGATGCACACCCACTTAGTTTCTTTTGATGAGCTTTCATACACTTATAGCTCTAGTGCATCCGTTGCATGGCAATCCCTACTCACTCACATTGATATCTATTGATGGGAATCTCCATAGCCCATTGATACGCCTAGTCGATGTGAGACTATCTTCCTCTTTTTTGTCTTCTCCACAACCACCACTCTATTCCACCTATAGTGCTATATCCATGGCTCACGCTCATGTATTGCGTGAAAGTTGAAAGGTTTGAAATTTTTTGAGTATGAAAACAATTGCTTGGCTGAAACCGGGGTTGTGCATGATATGAATATTTTGTGTGATGAAGAGGGAGCATAGCCAGACTATACGATTTTGTAGGGATAGCTTTTCTTTGGCCATGTTATTTTGAGAAGACATAATTGCTTTGTTAGTATGCTTGAAGTATTAATATTCTTATGTCAATATAGACTTTTGTCTTGAATCTTTTGGATCGGAACATTCATGCCGCAATAAAGAAATTACATTGAAAATTATGTTGGTTAGCATTCCACATCAAAAATTCTGTTTTATCATTTACCTACTCGAGGACGAGCAGGAATTAAGCTTGGGGATGCTTGATACCTCTCCAACGTATCTTTAATTTTTGATTGTTCCATGCTATTATATATTCTGTTTATGTTTAATGGGCTTTATCATACACTTATATATTATTTTTGGGACTAACCTACTAACCCAAGGCCGAGTGCAGATTGCTGTTTTTTTGCCTATTTCAGGGTTTCGCAGAAAAGGAATATCAAACGGAGTCCAAACGGAATGAAACCTTCGGGAGAGTTATTTTTGGAACCATATCTTCGCGGAAGACTTGGAGTACACGCGAGGGAACTAAGGAGGTGGCCACAAGGGTCCAGGACACGCCCCCTCCTATAGGGCGCGCCCCCACCCTCGTGGGCCCCCTCTGGCTCCCCCAATGCCCTCCTTCCTCCTATATATATCCATGTACCCTGAAAACCTCGAGGCAACAGAGAAAACCCTAATTCCACCGCCGCAACCTTCTGTTCCAGTGAGATCCCATCTTGGGGCCTATTCTAGAGCTCCGCCGGAGGGGGGATCTACCACGGAGTGCTTCTACATCAACACCATATGTGGGGACCCCGACTTAGAAGTCGAGATCACCGATATGCACGTGTACAGTGATCCCAGAGATCAATGCTCACTGAACACACAGAAGCTGAAATAACAAGAGTCTTACATCCATACAAATAGTCTTACACGAATTAAGGCCATTATGACCAAGTCTTACATAGATAGAGCCTCACGGGCTGAATAGGAAATAACTCAAGTAGCGGAAGTCTTCCATAAACGGGTAGAACCCATGCCATCTGCCTTAACCCTACAGGCATTCTGACTGGAATAGCGTCCTAGTTCGCATGTTCGTCTCCAAAGAACTCTTCCTCATAGTCCTGTTCTTCCATGCCTGGCCAATTAAATAACCAGTGGCAAGCCAATGAGTACTTTGAATGTACTCGCAAGCAACCCATGATGTGGTTCAAGTAACAATGCAATTGAATAATAATGAACAATCTAGCAGGAGGCTAGAACAATATGTTATCATCAAGTTTATGCATCAATAACCTCGCGTAACCTCGAGAACAGGTTACCGACATCAACATGAATATGATTCAACTCACCGAGTCAAGTCACCACCTTGACTCATCACACACAAGTCAACACTGATGAAGTAAAATTCTGGACATAGTTTAAGTAGCACCACCCAACAGTCCATGACCGTGGACACGGCTATTCGAATAGTTTTACACTCTGCAGAGGTTGCGCACTTTACCCACAAGATCCGGGGAACTTCCGTGTCATCCACGACCCACGGTACCTCAAGTACCCGGGGTAAGCACCCGGTCATTACATTTCCTTAGACGACACTAACAAGAGTCCACTCGTTGGCACACGGCCCTCGGGTACAAACAATAGATCACGGGACTTGCCCTAATTTCAATGTTCACGCGTACCCGAAGGGACCAACGGTGTGTCCGGTGCCCTGCGAAAACAGTCATGGCCGCCTATCCAAGCACGACCCCGTCCCGGAAAAGACCTCAAGTCTTCCCGTCACTAGTAATGCGGGCACCATGCTAGTATCGACCTAAGTAATCAATAAAGCCCCGTCCCATAAGGGGTAGTGTGGTTGCACATGTTTGGTTGGGACGGTAGTCACACATAAATCTAATCCATCATTCCACCATGCACATGATCTACCGGCACATCACTTCTTTCTCAAGTGATGACCTATCACTTCATCACCCTCGGGCATTAGGGGCACCCGACGGGTTCATGCAAAGATTTCAACTACGAGGGTTCATATCACACATGCATCATGTAAGCATCATGACCAATTATTTGCATGTCATCTAGCACATAGCAAGATCAACAATAAGGCATGCATCATGTGGTGGTTCATCTAGGTTACCATCGTAACCCTATCATCATGCATCGGAAACAAACGGGTTCCGAGAACAAGTGTATCATGGTCAAAGGGCTGCTTGCCTGGATTGGCTTGGTCTTCAAAGTCTTCAAGTCCTTCTCCTTCTTCTTCCACAGCAACCTCGTCAAATACGGGATCTATACGTCGCATAATAACCACGGGAAAATAAGAATAAATAAAACAGAAAAACCAAAGTGCTCAGAAAAATGTCAACTCATTTTTGTAAAATACTAGAGAGATTTCTAAGATGGGAAAAAATCTTAGTTGGAGTTTTGGAGTTACAGAATAGGACCTATTGATTTTTGAACATGAGTTATACTGCCCAAATTTGAATTTAAATTTGAACAGTACAACAAAGTTTCATGGATTTGAATGAAAGTGGTACCATTAAATAGGTTGGAATATTACAAGATTTTAGGAGTTGGAAATATTTAATTTGGATCAATATTGTTTTCTGTATAAATGTTTAAAACATCAACAGAAAAGAAAAAGAAAAAAAAGGGTCCTGTGCACTGGGCCAGAGAAGGCCACAGTGCACGGCCCAGACGGCTCGGCCTGACCGCACGGGAGCCAGCGCGCGCACGTCAGGTTTTCAAACCTGACGGGCGGGACCCGTGGGTCAGCGGCACAGAGGAGGGGGAGAGAGGTGGGGGGATGACAGGCGGGGCCCGCCTGTCATCTCTAACCCTCGGCCACGGCGGCGGCGAGCTCACCGGCGATGATTCCGGCCACGGCGACGGCAACGGAGGGCAGGGTTGAGCTCAGCGTCGTGTCGCGGTTGTAGTGGTGGTAGTGCGGCACGGCGGGGAAGTCTGGTTCGCCGGCGATGAGGTGCGACGGCGGAGGCTCGTCGGAGGGTAGTTGCTGCGGCCGTTTCCGACTGCAAACGGAGGGGGAAAAAGAGGGGAAAGACTCAGTGGAGTGCGGCGGTTCCGAAATGAGTGGAAGGAGAGGCAGGGGAGCCCTGTACCTCGAGATCGCCGGCGGCCCGACGCGGCGGAGCTCCGGTCGATCCCCAGCACTGGGGCGTCCTGGGGTCGAACTGGTGGTGCAGGAGTGATGCTGGGGAGGAGGAGGTGCTACTGGTGCTGTTGGAACGGCTCGGGGGGTCCTATTTATAGGGCCTCGACGAGGACCCGTGGTCCAGTGCGCCGGTGAGCTCACCGGCGAGGCTACAGCGCACGGGAGGCTAGGGGAGTGAGTCTGGGGAGTTCCTGGACGAGCTCCACGTCCAGCTGAGGTAAGAGGAGGAGCAGGGGAGCGTCAGAGGGGTGCGCGCGTGTGAGGCAGAGGAGTGGCCGCCGCGGGCGGCCAGCGCGCGTGCAACGGCGGCTACTGGAGGGCGCAGGAGGAGGAGGGACAGCACCGGGGAGGTCGCGGACGTCGAGGGGCCTCGACTGGCGCGAGGGGGAGGCCCGAGGCTGTCGGGGAGCGGAGATTGGCCAGGACCAGCGTGCGGGATGCACTGTTCACGCGCTCTGGAGTGTGCGTATGACCGGCATCAGCGTGCTCTCGCCGGCTTGGTCCGTCCCAGCGTGTCTAACAGTGTCCAGTGAGTAGAGGGAGGAGTAAAGAAATGCCCTGAGGCCTTGGATGCCCTGGGGAGGCAGTGAGAGAGTGAGAGTGTTGGTGAAATGGTAGAAGCTGGCTGCACAGCAAGGTAAAACTGGGGTTTCACCCCTCAATCATGGAGCTGAGGTGTTGGGGGAGTTACTGGAGGTAGCTGGTAACTCATTGAGCTTGTGGTAAGAAGTTGAGGCCATGGAGAAAAGAAAAAGTGATCAAGTTGAGGGTTTTAGAATTTCTGCAGAAGGTGTTTGATTAGTGTTTGATTAAGCAAATGAAGTCCACTTGACATGGCACTTGACAGGGTTAAAAGGCATGAGAAAATAGGGTGCTTCACCAAATTTGGGCTCATTTGAAGAAACTAGCCTATGTAACTTTGGTGAACCCTAGAAATCAACAGAAACAGTTTCATCTTGATTGAGTCAAGCTATTCATCTCCCCTTGATGCACCACTTGGTGTAGCATCATCATTTGGGGTATTGATCATGCTCACAAAGTTTGAAGCTCCAGATAAAAAGTTGGTAATGTAAAGTTGTTCAAATTTGCATTTGAACAGAAGGGGTTTTGAGGTGATCTGATCAAGTTGCTCTATTCAAAATCTTGTGCCATTTGGTCTAGGTGCCCTAATAGGTCATTCTAGCATGTGCACCAAGTTTGAGAGCATTTGGATAAGTTTGGCAATGTAAAGTTGCTCAAACTTCAAATATGGACAGAATGGTTATGAAGGGGTTTGAGGGGGTTTTCTTGCTTCCCAAGGCATGGGACTTGGCAAGATCATCAAATATGCCATATATGACATGATAGAATTTCCCTGGAATTTTTGGAGAAAGTTTCCTTTGTAAATATTTCAAAAGCTTGAAATATCCAGAAAGGGTTTTAGAGGGTTTAGCCCATTATTTTGAACATGACCAAGTGCTGAAACTCTTATATATGGACAATATATGTCCTATGAGTCTCTCTGAATTTTGGCAAATATTTTTGAAACAGTTAAATAATTTCCCCCTATCAAAGACCATTTCTGGCCTTAAGAAAAAGCTTTTAAATAAAATAGGAAAATAACTTTTAAAATTATACCTTTGTGGTTTCTGGGAGTCCTATGACTACTAGGTCTCAAATAAACCTTTTGAAATAATTTTCCCACCCTAAATCAAGTACTTGCAGTGCAAATCTCAATTCAGGGGTTTTTGGAAAACTAATTTTATAAAATACTTTTTGGCCAAATTAATTTTGTAAGAAAATACTATACTGTTATATAACACTTGGCATGATCATTGGGCAGAGGTTTTGGGCATGGAGATGAAATCTACAAGAGGTCATAGTTGACTTTAATGAGCACAAGAAAAGCAAATGAAGAAAACTCAATTCCAAATAAAAGCCAAATGATGCCAAAAAAAATTTTTTGCTGGTCCAAATTTTCATGCTTCAAGGTTACAAATAACATGTTACAAAATGCAGGGTGTGACAGACCTACCCCCCTTACAAGAATCTCGTCCCCGAGATTCCTAAACTAGGGCTTAAAAGAGATCGGGAAACTCGGATCTAAGGTAGTCTTCCCGTTCCCAGGTTGCTTCTGCTTCGTTGTGGTTGCTCCACTGGACCTTGAAGTACTTGATGGTACGGCTCCGCGTACATCATTCTGCTTCGTCTAGAATACGAATGGGCCTCTCGCGATAGGTCAAGTCAGGCTGCAGATCAATGGCTTGGTGATCCACATCCTTGTAGAGATTGGGCTTGTCTGGAACCTGGAGACATTTCCGGAGTTGTGACACATGGAATACATTGTGCACATCGGATAGCTCAGGTGGTAGTTCCAACTGATAAGCCACTTCTCCTCGTCGTGCAATGATCTCAAAGGGTCCAATGAACCTTGGTGCGAGCTTCCCCTTGACGTGGAAACGCTTGGTTCCCTTCAGAGGAGTTACCCGCAGGTACACATGGTCCCCGACACGGAAACTCACGTCTCGGCGTCGAGTGTCGGCATAACTCTTCTGCCTTGACTTGGCTGCCTTTAATCGCTCTCTGACTAGTTGGACTTGCTCTTCTGCTGCGCGGAGAATATCCGGTCCAAAGACTAGTCCTTCTCCAGTCTCTGACCAATTGAGGGGTGTGCGGCATCTGCGTCCGTACAACACCTCAAATGGTGCCATCTGAAGGCTTGACTGGTAACTGTTGTTATAGGAGAACTCGGCAAAAGGAAGACATTCTTCCCACTTGGCTCCATACGCCAGGACACAGGCTCGGAGCATGTCTTCGAGAATCTGATTGACTCGCTCAGTTTGACCTCCGGTCTGCGGGTGGAAAGCTGTGCTGAAAGACAACTTGGTTCCCAAGGCTTCTTGGAACTTCTTCCAGAACCTTGAGGTGAACTGGGTTCCTCGATCTGACACAATCTCCTTGGGAACACCGTGAAGACTTACGATTCGGTCAATGTAGAGAGCTGCCAGCCGGTTGCCATCATAAGTGGTCTTGACAGGAATGAAATGAGCCACCTTGGTCAAATGATCGACTATGACCCAGATAGAGTCATGTCCTCTATTCGACCTTGGTAATCCAGTGATGAAGTCCATTCCGACTTTATCCCACTTCCACTCAGGAACCTTGAGTGGTTAAAGCAATCCAGCAGGTCGTTGATACTCAGCCTTGACCCTTTGGCACACATCACACTTTGCAACATAGGTTGCAATCTCTCTCTTCATACCGTGCCACCAGAATCGTGCCTTCAAGTCTTGGTACATCTTGGTTCCTCCGGGGTGGATGGAATACGGAGTGTCGTGGGCTTCTTGCAGAATCAGCGTCTTCAACTCGGTGTTGTTTGGTACGCAGAGACGACCTTTGTACCAAACAATCCCGTGCTCGTCTTCGGAGAATCCTGGGGCCTTGCCCATCTTCATCTTCCTCTTGATACCTTCGATGCTTGCGTGTCCATCTTGAGCCTTCTTGACATCGTCCATCAGGGTCGGTCTGACTTCCAAATGATCCAGAATTCCGGGGGTGACCAATTCCAAACTGAATTGTTCGATCTCCTTAAACAAGGTTGGCTGCCTTTCTTGAATAACGGCATTCAAAGAACAAGCCTTCCTGCTTAAGGCATCGCCACCACGTTAGCCTTCCCGGGGTGATACTGAACACTGAGGTCATAATCCTTGATGAGTTCCAACCATCTCCGCTGCCTCATGTTCAATTCCTTTTGGGTGAAAATATACTTCAGACTTTTGTGGTCTGTATAAATCTCACACCGTTTCCCTAGGAGGTAATGCCGCCATGTCTTCAAGGCATGAACTACTGCCGCTAGCTCAAGATCGTGAGTAGCGTAGTTCTCCTCATGGGGTCGTAGCTGCCTGGAAAGGTATGCTATGACGCGGCCTTCTTGCATCAGAACGCTTCCCAATCCGGTTCGAGAGGCATCACAATATATCACGAACTCCTTGTGAATATCAGGTGTTGCCAGAACGGGGGCGGTGGTCAATCTCTTCTTGAGCTCTTGGAAGCTCTCTTCGCATTTTGGCGTCCACTCGAACTTCTTGTCCTTCTTGAGGAGCTAAGTCATTGGTCGTGCAATGCTAGAGAATCCTTCCACGAACTTGCGGTAGTAGCCCGCAAATCCGAGGAAGCTTCTGACTTCCTTGACGGTCGTTGGAGATTGCCATTGGGTCACAGCTTCAATTTTTGCAGGATCAACAGATAATCCTTCCTCGGTCAAGACATGACCTAAGAATCCAACTTTATGTAGCCAGAACTCGCACTTGCTGAATTTGGCATACAGTTGGTGCTCACGAAGCTTGTCTAGGACCATCCTCAGATGTTGCTCATGCTCTTCCTCCAACTTCGAGAACACAAGGATGTCATCAATGAAGACAACAACGAACTTGTCCAAATATTCCATGAAGACTTTATTCATGAGATACATGAAGTAAGCTGGGGCATTGGTTAACCCAAAAGACATGACCGTGCACTCGTACAGGCCATATCTGGTTACGAATGCCGTCTTCGGAATATCTTGGGGTCTAATCTTCAGCTGGTAATACCTAGATCTGAGGTCGATCTTGGAGAATACCTTGGCTCCGCTGAGTTGATCAAACAGATCTTCGATCTTGGGAAGTGGATACTTGTTCTTGATTGTAACTTCATTGAGGGAACGATAGTCAATGCATAAGCGGATGGTACCGTCCCTCTTTGCCACAAACAGAACAGGAGATCCCCAAGGGGAGGCACTCGGGCGGATAAATCCCTTCCTTAGCTACTCTTCTAGCTGCTTCTTCAACTCGGCTAATTCCTCCGTTCCCATTCTATAAGGCTTCTTATAGATGGGTCCTGCTCCGGGCACGAGCTCGATGATGAACTCAATGTCACGGTCAGGGGGCATTCCCGGCAGTTCATCCGGAAAGACATCAGGATACTCACATACCACCGGTACTTGATCTAGCCCAACTTCAGACAGACAGTTGACTTTAGCGGCCTGAGCGGAAGAGGAGTTGGGGGCAAACTTGACTTCTACTCCTTGGTCATTGGTCACAGTGACTGTCCGATTGGCACAGTCTAACAAGCCTTGGTGCTTACTGAGCCAATCCATACCTAAGATCACATCCAAGCCTTGCGATCTCAGGATGATAAGGTCTGCTAGGAAGTCTACACCATTAATGGTAATACCGACTCCTTTACAGCCTATCTTGGCTCTCATCTCGGCTCCGGGGGTTTGTACCACCATAGGGTTATTCAGGGGTGTAGGGGTCATGCCACTTTTTGATGCAAATCTTTGAGTGACAAATGAATGCGTTGCTCCAGAATCAAACAAGACAGTTGCAGGTGCTGAGTTGACAAGGAACGTACCCAGCACGACGTCCGGGTCTTCCTGGGCTTCTTCAGCAGTGACGTGATTCACACGCCCCTTCCCATAGTTCGGTGGATTGCGAGGAGCTGGGTTCCTTGGTGGCATACCACGGCCTTGTCCCTGGTTCTGCGCATTGGGGCGCGGGGCATCAGGCTTCTTGTTGGGGCACACCCTGGAGATGTGTCCGGGCTGACCACATCCAAAGCAAGTGACTTGGTTTGGAGTGTTGATCTTGTTGCCACCACTGGTATTGGGGTTGAAAGCTGGCCTGGGGTTGGCATACTGCTGAGGCTGAGGATTGGCACGAGGTGCAGGAGCTCTTGGCTGCTGATAGGTTGGCTTGGCCGGGGCTGACTGCCACGGACGAGGCTTCTGGTTGCTGGAACTTCCCTTACTGACCAACTTGCGCTTGCGAGTGTCTTCCAAAGCACGCCGCTTGTCTTCAAGCATAAGTGCCTTGTTCACCAGGTCAGGGAAAGACGGGCAGTCGCACACGACAAGCGAGTATTGCAGAGTCTGATTAAGGCCTTCCATGAAGCGCTCCCTTTTGGCAGCATCAGTGCTGACATCCTCAGGGGCATACCTTGACAGAATGCTGAACTTCTGCATGTACTCCTTGACAGTGCCACTTCCTTGCTTCAGGGCTCGGAACTCGCGCTTTTTGATAGCCATGATTCCGGAAGGAATGTGGGCCTTGCGGAATTCTGCCTTGAAGTTCACCCAAGTGATGTCTTGTTCAGCATGCATGACCTTGAATCCATCCCACCAAGCTCTTGCGGTTCCCCCGAGGCAGTGGGCTGCATAAGCCACCTTCTCGCGATCTTCGGTGCATCCGACCAGTTCCAGAATTTCCTCAATGGAACGGACCCAGTCATCTGCATCCAGGGGTTCAGCAGTCTCGATGAAGGTTGGTGGTGCATGCTTCTTGAACTCTGCCAACGTGGAACGTCCATTGCCATTCCCCGCCGGCTGGCGGTTGTTGGCGACAGCTTGAGCAATCAGCTGGAGAGCTGCAGTGTTGGCTTGGCGTTCCTCTCGGAAAGCTTGGAGAAGCTGAGCCATGTCCATGCTTGGAGGAGGTGGTGGTGGAGCTTGGTCGTTGGTTTGGTCGTGGTCTACCTCTGGCTGAGAGGATGCTCCGGCTTCGGGCTGCTGGGTAGAGGTACCAGTACGAGTTACAACAGGCATCCTGTTGGAGCGGTAAAAGGTCTCATGACTTGGAAGAGGGAAAGCAAGATAGATAGGTGCCTAGTAAGGGGGTGGGTGTGACACTAAATCAAATCATGCAAGGGCCGAGAGGCCAAAACACATTCATTAAAAATCCAAGGGGGTGATGTAGTCGTTTACACATTCCCGAAGGAAGATTACGACTTACATCCAGACACAAAAAAAGCAAACACTAGGTGGTTTCATATGAACCATACAAGGACTCGACTGCGCATAGGGGGGTACACGACCTATCCTACCGTAGGGGTTACAGCTGGCATATCCGAGTAGCGAATAATGCCTAAGCGGCGGAATGCTCGGTCGCGTATTCCGGCTCTTCTGGGTCTTCCTCCTTGTCTTCATCTGGCTGGGCTCCCTTGTCACTTGAGGGAGTAGGGGAGTGGAGGAGTTGGATACGACGGTGCTTCGACGGTGGTGCAGGGAAAAGCTTGCGATATTCCCTTGCTGTCATCCGGCGTCGCCGAGGTGGTTCTTCACCCTTGGAAGATACATCCTCAGAGGGCCTTCCGCCTCGATATGCGATAGCGGATTGTCCAGAAGGTGCTCCTTCCTTCTTGACCCTGTTTGCCTTCTCTTGAGCTCGACGAAGAAGTGCCTTGGTCTTGTAAAGTTCTTCTCGAAGTTTCATTGATTCCGAGGCCAAGTCTTGTGCCAAGCTGTCGGCACATAGACTGAAGTAGGTCTGGAACCGAAGCGAGAGTCCTTCCTTCAGTGGAGGAGCTAGTGCACTGCTTTCTTCGTCACCTTCCTTCCGGTAAGGTAAGAAGCGAGTTGCCTTCTTGGCTGCCATCTCCGGAAGAAGCTCGCGGAGACGGGTTAATGCCTTGAGTGCAGCAGCCTCGACAGTGAGTGGTAGTGTCGCCATCTGGGGTCCCTCAAAGAACCAACTTGTGGGAGGATCGTTTGCCTTCACGATCACTTCCACATGGTACTCCACCTCAGTATCGCTCACCCAATGCTCAAGGTAGGTGAGGATGGGTGCTCGGTGGAACTGACACTCCTGGAGGCTATCCTCGAGAAGTAGGGGAAACCCAGTGGTCAGGTGCTCTTCGGGAACAGCGGCCATCTACAAAGGTGGAATAGGAGGTGTTAATAAGCTGAGGAAATCTCAGGTTTAGAAAAGAAGAGAGGTTCAGAAGGTTTTGAAAAGGGGGTCTCAACTAACTAACGCCCATGCTAACTAAGGCTTCCTACAGTCAGGATGGCTCTGATACCAGCTCTGTGGGGACCCCGACTTAGAAGTCGAGATCACCGAAATGCACGTGTACAGTGATCCCAGAGATCAATGCTCACTGAACACACAGAAGCTGAAATAACAAGAGTCTTACATCCATACAAATAGTCTTACACGAATTAAGGCCATTATGACCAAGTCTTACATAGATAGAGCCTCACGGGCTGAATAGGAAATAACTCAAGTAGCGGAAGTCTTCGATAAACGGGTAGAACCCATGCCATCTGCCTTAACCCTACAGGCATTCTGACTGGGATAGCGTCCTAGTTCGCATGTTCGTCTCCAAAGAACTCTTCCTCATAGTCCTGTTCTTCCATGCCTGGCCAATTAAATAACCAGTGGCAAGCCAATGAGTACTTTGAATGTACTCGCAAGCAACCCATGATGTGGTTCAAGTAACAATGCAATTGAATAATAATGAACAATCTAGCAGGAGGCTAGAACAATATGCTATCATCAAGTTTATGCATCAATAACCTCGCGTAACCTCGAGAACAGGTTACCGACATCAACATGAATATGATTCAACTCACCGAGTCAAGTCACCACCTTGACTCATCACACACAAGTCAACACTGATGAAGTAAAATTCTGGACATAGTTTAAGTAGCACCACCCAACTGTCCATGACCGTGGACACGGCTATTCGAATAGTTTTACACTCTGCAGAGGTTGCGCACTTTACCCACAAGATCTGGGGAACTTCCATGTCATCCACGACCCGCGGTACCTCAAGTACCCGGGGTAAGCACCCGGTCATTACCTTTCCTTAGACGACACTAACATAGAGTCCACTCGTTGGCACACGGCCCTCGGGTACAAACAATAGATCACGGGACTTGCCCTAATTTCAATGTTCACGCGTACCCGAAGGGACCAACGGTGTGTCCGGTGCCCTGTGAAAACAGTCATGGCCGCCTATCCAAGCACGACCCCGTCCCGGAAATGACCTCAAGTCTTCCCGTCACTAGTAATGCGGGCACCATGCTAGTATCGACCTAAGTAATCAATAAAGCCCCGTCCCATAAGGGGTAGTGTGGTTGCACATGTTTGGTTGGGACGGTAGTCACACATAAATCTAATCCATCATTCCACCATGCACATGATCTACCGGCACATCACTTCTTTCTCAAGTGATGACCTATCACTTCATCACCCTCGGGCATTAGGGGCACCCGACGGGTTCATGCAAAGATTTCAACTACGAGGGTTCATATCACACATGCATCATGTAAGCATCATGACCAATTATTTGCATGTCATCTAGCACATAGCAAGATCAACAATAAGGCATGCATCATGTGGTGGTTCATCTAGGTTACCATCGTAACCCTATCATCATGCATCGGAAACAAAGGGGTTCCGAGAACAAGTGTATCATGGTCAAAGGGCTGCTTGCCTGGATTGGCTTGGTCTTCAAAGTCTTCAAGTCCTTCTCCTTCTTCTTCCACAGCAACCTCGTCAAATACGGGACCTATACGTCGCATAATAACCACGGGAAAATAAGAATAAATAAAATAGAAAAACCAAAGTGCTCAGAAAAATGTCAACTCATTTTTGTAAAATACTAGAGAGATTTCTAAGATGGGGAAAAATCTTAGTTGGAGTTTTGGAGTTACAGAATAGGACCTATTGATTTTTGAACATGAGTTATACTGCCCAAATTTGAATTTAAATTTGAACAGTACAGCAAAGTTTCATGGATTTGAATGAAAGTGGTACCATTAAATAGGTTGGAATATTACAAGATTTTAGGAGTTGGAAATATTTAATTTGGATCAATATTCTTTTCTGTATAAATGTTTAAAACATCAACATAAAAGAAAAAGAAAAAAAGGGTCCTGTGCACTGGGCCAGAGAAGGCCACAGTGCACGGCCCAGACGGCTCGGCCTGGCCGCACGGGAGCCAGCGCGCGCACGTCAGGTTTTCAAACCTGACGGGCGGGGCTCGTGGGTCAGCGGCACAGAGGAGGGGGAGAGAGGTGGGGGGATGACAGGCGGGGCCCGCCTGTCATCTCTAACCCTCGGCCACGGCGGCGGCGAGCTCACCGGGACGATTCCGGCCACGGCGACGGCAACGGAGGGCAGGGTTGAGCTCAGCGTCGTGTCGCGGTTGTAGTGGTGGTAGTGCGGCACGGCGGGGAAGTCTGGTTCGCCGGCGACGAGGTGCGACGGCGGAGGCTCGTCGGAGGGTAGTTGCTGCGGCCGTTTCCGACTGCAAACGGAGGGGGAAAAAGAGGGGAAAGACTCAGTGGAGTGCTGCGGTTCCGAAATGAGTGGAAGGAGAGGCGGGGAGGCCTGTACCTCGAGATCGCCGGCGGCCCGACGCGGCGGAGCTCCGGTCGATCCCGAGCACTGGGGCGTCCTGGGGTCGAACTGGTGGTGCAGGAGTGATGCTGGGGAGGAGGAGGTGCTGCTGGTGCTGTTGGAACGGCTCGGGGGTCCTATTTATAGGGCCTCGACGAGGACCCGTGGTCCAGTGCGCCGGCGAGCTCACCGGCGAGGCTACAGCGCACGGGAGGCTAGGGGAGTGAGTCTGGGGAGTTCCTGGACGAGCTCCACGTCCAGCTGAGGTAAGAGGAGGAGTGGGGGAGCGTCAGAGGGGTGCGCGCGTGTGAGGCAGAGGAGTGGCCGTCGCGGGCGGCCAGCGCGCGTGCGACGGCGGCTACTGGAGGGCGCAGGAGGAGGAGGGACAGCGCCGGGGAGGTCGCGAACGTCGAGGGGCCTCGACTGGCGCGAGGGGGAGGCCCGAGGCTGTCGGGGAGCGGAGATTGGCCACGACCAGCGTGCGGGATGCACTGTTCACGCGCTCTGGAGTGTGCGTATGACCGACATCAGCGTGCTCTCGCCAGCTTGGTCCGTCCCAGCGTGTCTAACAGTGTCCAGTGAGTAGAGGGAGGAGTAAAGAAATGCCCCGAGGCCTTGGATGCCCTGGGGATGCAGTGAGAGAGTGAGAGTGTTGGTGAAATGGTAGAAGCTGGCTGCACAGCAAGGTAAAACTGGGGTTTCACCCCTCAATCATGGAGCTGAGGTGTTGGGGGAGTTACTGGAGGTAGCTGGTAACTCATTGAGCTTGTGGTAAGAAGTTGAGGCCATGGAGAAAAGAAAAAGTGATCAAGTTGAGGGTTTTAGAATTTCTGCAGAAGGTGTTTGATTAGTGTTTGATTAAGCAAATGAAGTCCACTTGACATGGCACTTGACAGGGTTGAAAGGCATGAGAAAATAGGGTGCTTCACCAAATTTGGGCTCATTTGAAGAAACTAGCCAATGTAACTTTGGTGAACCCTAGAAATCAACAGAAACAGTTTCATCTTGATTGAGTCAAGCTATTCATCTCCCCTTGATGCACCACTTGGTGTAGCATCATCATTTGGGGTATTGATCATGCTCACAAAGTTTGAAGCTCCAGATAAAAAGTTGGTAATGTAAAGTTGTTCAAATTTGCATTTGAACAGAAGGGGTTTTGAGGTGATCTGATCAAGTTGCTCTATTCAAAATCTTGTGCCATTTGGTCTAGGTGCCTTATTATGTCATTCTAGCATGTGCACCAAGTTTGAGAGCATTTGGATAAGTTTGGCAATGTAAAGTTGCTCAAACTTCAAATATGGACAGAATGGTTATGAAGGGGTTTGAGGGGGTTTTCTTGCTTCCCAAGGCATGGGACTTGGCAAGATCATCAAATATGCCATATATGACATGATAGAATTTCCCTGGAATTTTTGGAGAAAGTTTCCTTTGTAAATATTTCAAAAGCTTGAAATATCCAGAAAGGGTTTTAGAGGGTTTAGCCCATTATTTTGAACATGACCAAGTGCTGAAACTCTTATATATGGACAATATATGTCCTATGAGTCTCTCGGAATTTTGGCAAATATTTTTGAAACAGTTAAATAATTTTCCCCTATCAAAGACCATTTCTGGCCTTAAGAAAAAGCTTTTAAATAAAATAGGAAAATAACTTTTAAAATTATACCTTTGTGGTTTCTGGGAGTCCTATGACTACTAGGTCTCAAATAAACCTTTTGAAATAATTTTCCCACCCTAAATCAAGTACTTACAGTGCAAATCTCAATTCAGGGGTTTTTGGAAAACTAATTTTATAAAATACTTTTTGGCCAAATTAATTTTGTAAGAAAATACTATACTGTTATATAACACTTGGCATGATCATTGGGCAGAGGTTTTGGGCATGGAGATGAAATCTACAAGAGGTCATAGTTGACTTTAATGAGCACAAGAAAAGCAAATGAAGAAAACTCAATTCCAAATAAAAGCCAAATGATGCCAAAAAAAAAAAATTGCTGGTCCAAATTTTCATGCTTCAAGGTTACAAATAACATGTTACAAAATGCAGGGTGTGACACCATAGCCTCACCAATGAGTTGTGAGTAGTTTACCATAGACCTTCGGGTCCATAGCTATTAGCTAGATGGCTTCTTCTCTCTTTTTGGATCTCAATGCAAAGTTCTCCTCGATCTTCGAGGAGATCTATTCGATGTAATCTTTTTGCGGTGTGTTTGTCGAGATCCAATGAATTGTGGGTTTATGATCAATATTATCTTTGAGAAATATTTGATTCTTTTTTGAAATCTTTTATGTATGATTATAATATCCTTGCAAGTCTCTTCGAATTATTGGTTTGGTTTGGCCTACTAGATCTATAGTTCTTGCAATGGGAGAAGTGCTTGGCTTTGGGTTCAATCTTGCGGTGTCCTTTCCAAGTGACAGCAGGGGCAGCAAGGCACGTATTGTATTGTTGCCATCGAGGATAAAAATATGGGGTTTATATCATATTGCTTGAGTTTATCCCTCTACATCATGTCATCTTGCTTAAAGCATTACTCTATTCTTATGAACTTAATACTCTAGATGCATGTTGGATAGCGGTCGATGTATGGAGTAATAGTAGTAGATGCAGAATCGTTTCGGTCTACTTGTCACGGACGTGATGCCTATATATAATGATCATGCCTAGATATTCTCATAACTATGCGCTTTTCTATCAATTGCTCGACAGTAATTTGTTCACCCACCGTAGAATTTTGCTATCATGAGAGAAGCCACTAGTGAAACCTATGGCCCCCGGGTCTATTCTCAACATATTAATCTTTCATCTACTTTACTTTGCTTTATTTACTTTCATTTCTTATATCCAAAAATACCAAAAATATTATACTATACTATCTATCAGATCTCACTTTCGTGAGTGACCGTAAAGGGATTGACAACCCCTTATCGCATTGGCTGCGAAGTTCTTATTTGTTTGTGCAGGTGCGAGGGACTCGCGCGTGGTCTCCTAGTGGATTGATACCTTGGTTCTCAAAAACTGAGGGAAATACTTACGCTACTGTGCTGCATCACCCTTTCCTCTTCGAGGGAATACAACACAAGCTCGAGAAGTAGCATAGATCAACTCTTGTAATCATATTCATCCTTATTAATATAGCAGGAAGTAGGGTATTACCTCGATCGAGAGGGCCTGAACCTGGGTAAACACCGTGTCCCCAGCCTCCTGTTACCATAAATCCTCAGACGCTTAGTTCGGGACCCCCTACCCGAGATCCGCCTGTTTTGACACCGACAGTCGGCCTTGCGAAAAGCTGGTAGGCCCATGATGTCTACACACGCTTCTACTCTTGTAGACTATGTTGGGCCTCCAAGCGCAGAGGTTTGTAGGACAGCAGCAAATTTCCCTCAAGTGGATGACCTAAGGTTTATCGAACTCAGGGAAGTAGAGGTTGAAGATGGTCTCTCTCAAGCAACCCTGCAACTAAGATACAAGAAGTCTCTTGTGTCCCCAACACACCTAATACACTTGTCAGATGTATAGGTGCACTAGTTCGGCGAAGAGATGTTAAATGGCAAGTAATATGGATGGCAAAACAAAGTAATATAATTCTGTAATAAAAAGTGCAGCAAGCAAACATGTGGTAAACGTGAGCACAAATGGTATTGCAATGGTGGAAACAAGGCCTAGGGTTCATACTTTCACTAGTGGCAACTCCCAACAACATTAACATAATCGAATCACATGATATTTCCCATAAAACATGCAAAGGGGACACACTCGGAGGTCATTCCTTCGTGGTCAAGAGAGGACGAGAATTATGTAGGGCTACAAAAGCACACCTCAAAGTTCGTAGTTCTCAATCTAAGGATTTCCCAATGTCACCGCGGCCATCCAAAGAGAGTCCCACAATCACCACAACATATCTAAAGGATAGTCAAAGACAAGCACCAAGAGACTCTCAATCTTCAATCAACACACAAGAGATTAATCACTCATGAAAATACTTTTCTAATCCATGTCCAATAGACCGCTGTCACCTTGGTCTCGGGGATTATACTAGATAAAGACAAGTGAGTACATCAATCCAATACATAGAGGAAGGGGAAACATCATGGGATCACCCTAGATTAACATAGCCTATGATCACAACGAAGATCACATCATGGGAGAGAGAATTGACCACATAGCTACTGGTAAGAACCTCAGCCCCGAGGAGGAACTACTCCCGCATCATGGAGGGAGGAAGCAACGTCGATGGAGATGAATCCGGGGGCACTTCCCCGTCCCGGCAGGGTGCCGGCGCAGGAATTCTGGTCCCCCGAAGCTTAATGGCGATGGCGGCGGAGATCGGAATCGCGTCTGGAGAAAAGGGGTCCGGAATCAGGGTTTCCTCGACACGCTTTAAATATATGCCAAAGGGGGGCATCGGAGGTGCCTCGGGGGGCCCAGGCGCCCCCCCGGCGCGGCCCAGGGGGGGCGCCCACAGGCCGCCTGGAGCCCCTGTGGGTCCCCCCGGCTGTACTTTGGCCGCACGGTAGCTCATGGAACGCTGATTTTTTATATATTTTTTTGGATTTTTCCTGGCAGTTCTCGTAATGTGAAAACCAAGAATACAAAAACAGCCGAAAACAGAAACTGGCACCGGGGTGCACTGGATTAGTAGGTTAGTCCAAATATGATCAAAAGTGTATGGAAGTGTATGAATATCATAGCAATATCACCCAAAAGTGGCATGGAGCAAGCAGAAATTATAGATACGTTTTGGACGTATCAACATCCCCAAGCTTAATTCCTGCTCGTCCTCGAGTAGGTAAATGATAACAAGAATAATTTCTGTGGTGACATGCTATTAACCATATAGGACTTCTCATAGTGATATGACAAAAGCTTACAGAGACAATGATTCTATAGTAATTAAGTTGCCTCATGAGAAAATCACAAATGACTGGAAGTTTTACAATATGAAACTGAAACATCAAAAAGATTTGCAATGAACATGATATGCAAATATGATAAAGTGATATCTAGCTTGCCCCCTTTAGTGAAGCAAAACATAAATGCAGGGGCACCTTCAAGGTTTAAGTGATGACTAGATACAATGATTTCAAAATAAACGATATCACAATCATGCAAAAGACAATGCTACTTTGGGACAATGCACATGACACTCAGGATGGCAATCATGCTCTCAGTAGTTGGTGCTTTTAAAAGAAGGTGGAGACTCAACATGAAAGTAAAAGAATGGTTATGTGCTAGAGCTTTTTATTTTAAAAAACATATAAGCAATTTTGTCAACGGTAATAGTACTTCATATGTGTCATGCATAACACATCCTATAAGTTGCAAGCCTCATGCATCGAATACCAATAGTGCTCGCACCTTGTCCTAATTAGCTCGGACTCCCATGGGTTATCATTGCATTACATATGTTTTAACCAAGTGTCACAATGGGGTACCTCTATGCCACCTGTACAAAGGTCCAAGGAGATAAATTGCATTTGATTTCTCGTTTTTGATAGATCTCAACTTGAGGACATCCATACCGGGACAACATAGAAAATAGATGATGGACTCCTCTTTAATGCATAAGCATATTCTCATAAGAGATTGAGGATTAAGTCCAAGCTAAAACTTCCACAATGATGCATGGCTTTGGTTGGCGGCCCAATGTTCTTATCTAACAATATGCATATCATTCAACCCACGGAAAATCACCCTTACTTCAGACAAGACGAACATGCATAGCAACTCACATGATATTCAACAAAAGTGTGACAGTTGATAGCGTCCCCAGAAACATGGTTACCGCTCAGCAAGCAACTCATAAGAAATAAGATACATAAGCAACATATTCTTTACCACAATAATTTTTAGGCTACTTTCCCATGAGCTATATATTGCAAAGATTGGTTTTAAAGGTAGCACATGTAAATTACTTGGAGTGGCGGTGAAATACCACGTATAGGTAGGTATGGTGGACTCGTATGGCATAACTGGTTTAAAAGGATGTGGATGCACCAGCAGTAATTCCGCTTAGTACAGGTGAAGGTTAGCAAAAGACTGGGAGCGACCAACTAAGAGAGCAATGACGGTCATAATCATGCAGAGCGACAAAGCAATATTGAATCAGGCATGGTAGTTATATCGCTACTCAGAAATAAAAGATCATCAAGGCTTGACAGACTTTCTTTGCAGTCTTAAATATGCGTGAGCATACGCCAAGTCAATCAAAATAAATTCTCGAAGGAAGATATTACTAAACCATACCACATCATAGGCAAACAAATCATGTTGGCACTCCAATAACACATTGGGAATCCCCCAGCTATTTGAGACTAACCATAAGAAAACCTGAACTACTAAGCGCCATCATGCACGTAGCATCTTTATCATAGACATATTAACCAATGCTACGGAAGCAAACTCTCTTAATAAGGTGAGCATGATAAAGAGAGTTCAAGCAACCAACTAAACAAAAGCTCTTTGAAAAGATAAGCATGAATACTAAGAGCAGAACATGATAGTAGCTATTTAAAAGACAAAGAACACACACAGCAAAGATAGACATGAAAATTATATGTTATGTTCTAGGTAGAAGTGGAGCGTGTTTCTCTCCCACATAAAGGAATGCTGAGTTCCGACTCGTTATGAAAAACTAAAAAGAAAACTAAAAGCAAGACGCTCGAAGCATAGCACATAACACATGAAGTGATAAAAATATAGCGGAACGAAAGACGAACTGATAATGTTGATGGAGAAGGGGATGCACGGGGGCATCCCCAAGCTTAGACACTTGAGTCTCCTTGAATATTTCTTGGGGGTGCACGGGGGCATCCCCAAGCTTGAGCGCTTGACACTCCTGAATCTTTTTATCATCTTCCCTCGCACACTTGAAAACTCCCTTCATACATAACTCATCATAATCTGATTAGCGAGGTTAGTACCCTTAATAAAATAATTATACCTTGCTGGAAATAAATATATTCTTGAAGTTCTACTGTTTCTCAAGATTGCCAAAAGGTTTTTGCAAAGAAAAAGCAAGCTCTTGGTTTGCAAACTGAAGGAAAGGCAAAACAGGACAGAATCTGTGAAAAACAGAACAGCAGGTAGTAATCGATCTGTTCGGGATACTTCTGCAACTCAAATAAAAAAACTCAGAACAGGCACGAAAGACAATTATATAGAGAACGCTGTCGAAAAAATTCAGACCAAAAAGATTATCTGGTGATTTTGTACGAATTTATCTATCCAAGGACAGAATCTGTTTCCTGGACAGCACCTCACAACTTTTGAACTTTCTAGCAATCAGAGGCTATACTTGGCACAAATATGAAAAGCAAAGATACAATGATGATGCTACCGTAGTAAACAACATCAAGACACAACAAAAGCAAAACATAAAATTTTTATTCATTGTGGGCTGCCTCCCAAAAGCGCTTTCTTTTATGCCTTTAAGCTAGGCATAGGACTTTAATTATGCTCTCGTAAGAATAAGAGTTGAAGAACAAAAGAGAGCATCAAGAAGCAAATACCAAACACATTTAAACCTAACATGCTTCCTATGCATAGGAATTTTTCAATAGAATAATTCATTGAAGCACAAAGCAACTAGCATAGGAAGGCAAAACAAGCATAACTTCAAAGTATTCACCATAAAGAGAGGAAACTTCTTATTATTAAGATATTTAGAACCAAGTCTCCCTCTCTCATTATAAATTTCAGTGGCATCATGGAGGAACTCAACAATATAAGAATCACATAAAGCATTGTTACAATGATCCACATGCAAAAAGGTACTCTTACTCTCCACATAAGCATAATCTTTCTCATTGGTAACAGTGGGAGTAGGACTATCATAAACAACTTGAACACTATAGATTAATTGTATATTAGGAGGGTGGTGT
Source organism: Secale cereale (assembly GCA_902687465.1). Taxonomy (NCBI): domain Eukaryota; kingdom Viridiplantae; phylum Streptophyta; class Magnoliopsida; order Poales; family Poaceae; genus Secale; species Secale cereale. Next base: position 732,269,826 of record LR738715.1, read on the forward strand.
TCAACAAGGGAGTAATTCCCTCCATGATTATGACAAGTTTCATAAGAATAATTTCTCCTTATGTCATAGGTACCTTTATAATCACTATAGATTGGAGTTATAACATCATCATGGTAGAGAAGAGCATTATCATTGCTAGCAACTATATTTGTAAACATGTTGTCTTTATTCTTACTAGCAAAAGAATTATCAATTATCACATCACTAGTGGGTAAAGGACTTGCAATCCTATCATCCCCAAGCTTAGAGCTTCCCATATCATCACTTTCAGAGTTGGTACCAAAAAGACTTTTAAGATCATAAGTAGCATTATCATCATTTTCCCAATCGCAATAAGTAACATGCATATCATAATCAAAATCATCTTCAATAGTACCTACGGACGTATCATCAAGATGATAATTAAGGCAATAAACTTCACCTTCTTCTTTAAACTTACAATCGTTAGGATAAAAGTTGATGGGAGGAATATGCTCAGGCCAGGTTGATACCCATTCTTCTTCCTTCTTGCTCCTCCTCCTCCTCCTCTTCTTTTTCTTCTTCTTCACCTTAGGAGGGGATGGTTGGAGATGAAGCTTCTCCACATATCCTGGTTTATCATTAGAAACAATAGGGGAAACTTGGGAGAAACTCTCCTTTTTATTAGCAGAAATATAAGAGACATTTTTATACTTTGGTAAAGTTCCCTCCTTTCTAATCTTACTTATGTAATCATTTTCATGGCAATTAACAACACAATAGAGATGGAAATTTTGCAAAGTGTTTTTTATTCCTATGGCATTATCATCTAGCCAAGAAGTCTTTTCTGATAACTCTTCACACATCAAAAATAACATAAGCTCATCATAAAGATCAGAGGTGATCATGTTATCACACAAGCGGTTAACAGTTATGTTTTGAGAGTTCATGCATTGAAAATTAAAGTGACCCTCTGTACGGCAAAGTTCACAAGTAAAAGGATAAAGGTCACACAACTCTCTAGCAATTTCATTTAAATCTCTGACCCAAGTGATTGTTCTTTCATGCTTATGTTTCTTACAATACTTCTCTTCTTCAATCATAGGCCTTTCACAAGGTCTATCCACTCCACAAAAATTAACATGCTTATATAAAACTTCATTTTTAGGAATTGGATCATGCATGTTGCAATCATCATGAACAATTTCATTTTCTTTGCAAATCTCTTTAAAAGGTTTATGATACTTGATCCAATCCTCCTTAGGCATATTAAGATGTGAAGCAAATGATTTGAGGAAATCAACAAGGAGTTGAGAATCAAGCCCAAACTTAGCACTAAACTTATTAAAACTTGTAGTTTCAACAAAGGACTTAATGCAATCATACTCATAAATTATACCTGACTCTTTACCTTTGTCGATCTCCCAATCTTCAGTGTTGCGTTGAATTCTTTCAAGGAGTTCCCATTTAGCATCAATCTTTTTGTTTGTGAAAGAACCCGTAGAGGAAGCATCGAGCAAATCTTTATCCTGTCGAGAGAGCCTCGCATAGAAGTTAGTAATAATAATATCTTTGGGGAGCCCATGGTTAGGACATTTTAGCATTAACGTTTTCAGTCTCCCCCAAGCTTGAGCTATGCTCTCTCCGTCATGAGGATAAAAATTATAAACATAATTCCTCTTCTTATGGACTTCATGAAGAGGATAAAACTTGGAGTAAAAGAGAGACTGGATCTCTTCCCACTCTAGCAGGTGAGAGTCATTTAGTAGCCTATACCATTCCAATGCTTTTCCTTTCAGTGACAAGGCAAATAATTTCCTCATGACAAACTCCCTCGATAAACCTGAAAGCTTAAATAATGAACATAGTTGTGACAGATATAGCAAGTGTTCATCGGGATGTCTGTCTCCTGCATAACGATTAGCCAAAACATAATCGATAATACCAGCTGGTATTTCATAGGGCACAATTTCAGTAGGGGGAGGAGCAACCACCACCGGTGTGGGGCGTCTTCCCGCAAGCAACGATCCAATAACAGGGTTGTCCATAAGCATAACTAGTGAAATAAAAACAAGAAACAAAAAGATTTAATTGCAAGATCTAAAGATATACCTTCAAGCGCTCACCTCCCCGGCAACGGCGCCAGAAATAGCTTGATGTCTACACATGCTTCTACTCTTGTAGACTATGTTGGGCCTCCAAGCGCAGAGGTTTGTAGGACAGCAGCAAATTTCCCTCAAGTGGATGACCTAAGGTTTATCGAACTCAGGGAAGTAGAGGTTGAAGATGGTCTCTCTCAAGCAACCCTGCAACTAAGATACAAGAAGTCTCTTGTGTCCCCAACACACCTAATACACTTGTCAGATGTATAGGTGCACTAGTTCGGCGAAGAGATGTTAAATGGCAAGTAATATGGATGGCAAAACAAAGTAATATAATTCTGTAATAAAAAGTGCAGCAAGCAAACATGTGGTAAACGTGAGCACAAATGGTATTGCAATGGTGGAAACAAGGCCTAGGGTTCATACTTTCACTAGTGGCAACTCCCAACAACATTAACATAATCGAATCACATGATATTTCCCATAAAACATGCAAAGGGGACACACTCGGAGGTCATTCCTTCGTGGTCAAGAGAGGACGAGAATTATGTAGGGCTACAAAAGCACACCTCAAAGTTCGTAGTTCTCAATCTAAGGATTTCCCAATGTCACCGCGGCCATCCAAAGAGAGCCCCACAATCACCACAACATATCTAAAGGATAGTCAAAGACAAGCACCAAGAGACTCTCAATCTTCAATCAACACACAAGAGAGGAAATCACTCATGAAAATACTTTTCTAATCCATGTCCAATAGACCGCTGTCACCTTGGTCTCGGGGATTATACTAGATAAAGACAAGTGAGTACATCAATCCAATACATAGAGGAAGGGGAAACATCATGGGATCACCCTAGATTAACATAGCCTATGATCACAACGAAGATCACATCATGGGAGAGAGAATTGACCACATAGCTACTGGTAAGAACCTCAGCCCCGAGGAGGAACTACTCCCGCATCATGGAGGGAGGAAGCAACGTCGATGGAGATGAATCCGGGGGCACTTCCCCGTCCCGGCAGGGTGCCGCCGCAGGAATTCTGGTCCCCCGAAGCTTGATGGCGATGGCGGCGGAGATCGGAATCGCGTCTAGAGAAAAGGGGTCCGGAATCAGGGTTTCCTCGACACGCTTTAAATATATGCCAAAGGGGGGCATCGGAGGTGCCTCGGGGGGCCCAGGCGCCCCCCCCGGCGCGGCCCAGGGGGGGGGGGGCGCGCCCACAGGCCGCCTGGAGCCCCTGTGGGTCCCCCCCGGTTGTACTTTGGCCGCACGGTAGCTCCTGGAACGCTGATTTTTTATATATTTTTTCTGGATTTTTCCTGGCAGTTCTCGTAATGTGAAAACCTAGAATACAAAAACAGCCGAAAACAGAAACTGGCACCGGGGTGCACTGGATTAGTAGGTTAGTCCAAATATGATCAAAAGTGTATGGAAGTGTATGAATATCATAGCAATATCACCCAAAAGTGGCATGGAGCAAGCAGAAATTATAGATACGTTTTGGACGTATCAACATCCCCAAGCTTAATTCCTGCTCGTCCTCGAGTAGGTAAATGATAACAAGAATAATTTCTGTGGTGACATGCTATTAACCATATAGGACTTCTCATAGTGATATGACAAAAGCTTACTGAGACAATGATTCTATAGTAATTAAGTTGCCTCATGAGAAAATCACAAATGACTGAAAGTTCTACAATATGAAAATGAAACATCAAAAAGATTTGCAATGAACATGATGAAGTATCAGCCCGCACGTACATGTTGGATACAGGCAGGCTTGCCCGCGAGCTCATCCGAGGTCTCCGACAATAACCTGACGATGGTGGAGTCCTCCTCCAACGAGCCGGAGCCCCTGCTCGCACAGGTCCATGCCGGCATGACCATGGAGTAGAGCACTTCGACACTGTCTTGGCGGGGGAGCACCCGGCGCAACAGTCGGTGTCGTCGTACTGGCAGGCACAGGAGGAGCACCGGTACAACATCTCCTCCCCGTGCATCACCGGCTGGCGGAGGGCCAAATCTATGGCGAGTTCACGTGCGTGAAGGCTATGATGGCCATGGCCATGGAGAACCCCAACTTCATTGAGGATCAAGATGCGCTCTACGAGGCCACGCATAGCGCTCGCGTGGCGGAGTCGGATGCGTAGGCAGTCCCAAGCGGGAACGCCGACACGTGCATATCATTGGCGCCGGTACGACAACGAGGTCAACCCGTCCACATCCATAGTCAACCTCACCTCCACCGGAGACGACCAGGCCGCGGACTCCGAAAAGGAGGAGTAGGGCATGATAGAAGACGACGCCTTGTATCCCATGTGGGCCAGTCCATGTTACATGTTCTATTCTTCCTCGCTGGTAACCGCACCTTCACTTCATGGGGTTAACGGCCATTGTACATAGACATTGAAGGAAATAACAAGAACGTGGAGGACGGGGGCCGGCGAAGATTTAGATTAGGTTAGGGTCCGGACGCTTTTATTTAATGAAATGTGTAAAAAATGTAATGAATGTGATCCGGATTAAATGAAAATCATCCGATTTGCTGAAATTCATCTGGTTTGTTCATATTTGCTTCGAAATGTATGCGAACATGATTAGATGGTTGGCCCCTATATCACTCATGTGGCTTTCCCTATAAAAAAAGTTTGCCATGTAACTCGTAAATTATGTGGCAGACTATTTCTCATTTGTGAAAATAATCAGATTCATTCCATCCTCACCTTCTACTTCTTCTCTCCTACCGTCGACATATACGCTAACCGCCACCAGTCAAACTGTTGTCCCACACCACCGATGGTCAATTTTGCCGCCACGCCATGCCACGTCCAGGTCACCACCAGCTCGACCATCCCTTCACCCACCTTCTCCATCGTGGTCATCCCTCTCCCATGAACTGAAATTTGTTAGGGGGGTTTGTAAGCACTAATGAGTTGTTATTCAACAATCATGAGCTGCACCACCTCCTTCTCATCGGTCCGAGTGGGGCCGAAAGCACTCGAGGATGTGTTCCTCCAGGCGGTGGGGCGCGTCCGCTTCGAGGTTGGATAGTCGCATTAGACAGTGATTGTATCCTTAGGTTTTTGCTCCAACTCCTCGACAGTGAGTGGGGCGACCTCGGTGATGGGAGAGATGGCGTCAGAGGCGCTAGATCCACCCCACCCATTCGTGCCGCCACCACTGCAGGCTTCTTCTCCCCCGTATCCACCACCGCTGGAGGCTCGATCTTCTCCGCATCCACGGCCACAAGAGACTACATCTCCCCTATGCTGGCTGTCATGGTATGAGGATGTCCTTGCTGCTGCGGCTAGTGTGCTATTGGGAGAGTTCGCCCTACGGTTGTGCGACAACATTGTCGCGGGGAGTGCAGTATATGGGAGGGGAGGAGGCGGGAAAGAGGGGGAGGCGTCGGCTAGAGCTTTGATGATAGGACGTGTCATCGCTAGGCTTTTATAGTTAGGCACTGATGTCGTGTGGCGGCTATCCGAAATGCCACCTCGGGAAATCGGTAAGCGGACACACCATTAATGTGTGACGGTTAATGGTCACATCATTCCATTTTCCAGTGATTAACTAGTTAACACGGAGGTGCGTGGACAAGCGTCAAGATGCTTCAAACCTGTGGCACGAGGAAGAAGAAGCTAAAACTTTACTCCTGCACTGGCAGTTAGGTTTGGAGTGAGCAGCATATTGGACCTCCACATCCTCCAAATATAAAGGCTACGATCTTGTTTATGGTGCGAACACCGTAAATTATGTTGAAGGGCCGTAGGCCGAATTTTTATTAAGGAGAAAGAGAGGGTAACAAGAACTAACAGTCTAGGCGATCTAGAGATGTGTAGTCCAACAACACGGAGCGATGGCTCCACGCCAGGTGCCTGTCACAGACAGACTATACAACATACTCTACAAGGTAGTGTCAATGATACAACCAGCAGCCCTCCATTCCCTAATCTCTTCTCTAATCACATCGAGCACCTTTTCGGCCGTGCAGTGAACTCCATCGAAGATGCGAGAGTTACGTTCCTTCCAGATCCGCCAATGGACTAGGATGCTGATAGTGTCGAAATTTCTCCTCATGGGCTTGGGAATGCCAACTCTTGCCACCAGCCACCAGCTTTCCGTGCTCTCAAAGTCATTACTTGGGGTAATAAAATCCGCCTGGGACCAAGTTTTGAAGAGAGTCCAGACCTGCTTGGTAAACTCACAGTGCACAAACAAGTGTGAACAATCCTCCGGTGAGACATGACAGAGCGGACAAACCTGATTAGATGGCCAGCCTCTGCGCTCAAGGTTGTCGGCGGTAAGGCATCTGCGGTGGACAGCTAACCACATGAAGAATTTTTGCTTGGGCGGCGCCTTGGACTTCCAGATGGGCTTACAGCAGGCAAAGCGCATCGAGGCCATGAAGAACAACCTATACGCGCTCTTAGCCGAGAATTCCTGGTTGTCAGTGAGTTTCCAAATTAGCTTGTCCTGTTGCCCTTGATGCAGCGTTAGCCCATTGACCAAATCCCAGATTGTGAGGTACTGGGCGATGGCCTATACTGAAACCCCTCCAGAAATCTCAACTATCCACGAGTTCCGTTGCATTAAATCTTTAACCGACCACCTTTTGTCTTGGATGAATGAGTAAAGGGCAGGCGCCGCCTCCGCAATGGATTTACCGTCCGGGAGCCACTTGTCCGTCCAGAATTGCGCGGTAGCACCGTTCCCCAGCTCGACGGACGTAGAAGCTTTGAAGATAACATGCACCTCCTTCTCCACTTTATCTGGGATCTGTGCCCAAGGACGGTCACCGGCGCTCCATCTCAGGCATGGCCAGCGACACCTAAGGGCAATACCTTCCCATCTTAGGTTGAGTACTTCTAGACCCCCAAGCTCTCTCGTCATACAAACACGCGCCCAGGGAAGTAGGCAGTGGCCGCCGCTGATCTTCTCCTCGCCCTTCCAGATGAAAGACCTGCATTTCCTGTTAATGGCTCAATCTCCCAAACCGGCAGAGGAAGGACCGAGAGGAAATGCAGAGGGAGCGCCATCAGGACTGAATTGCTCAAGGTTAGTCTTCCAGCCGGCGCCAACATCTAGGGCTTCCATCCTTTAAGCTTGCGTGACACTTTATCAATCATCGGATTAATATGGTGCCGTTGGAGCCTGAAGATTGATAGGGGTAGGCCTAAGTACTGAATTGGGAAGGAAACCCTCTCGCATGAGAGAAAAGAGGCCACAAAATCCGCTAGTGTGTCATCGCAGCGAATGCAGGTGATGGTGCTATTCTGGAGGTTTATTTTTAGTCCTGAAACGTCCCCAAAGATCTCCAGAACCCTGGCAATAACCTGGAGATCGTTGCTCGTCGGCGCAAAGAACATGACAGCATCATCGGCGAAAATGGAAACTCAGGGCACCCGACCTCCAAGCCTCAAGTTGGATAAGAGATTCCTGCTGACCGCCGTGTGCAGCAACACATGCAGGGCGTCCATGGCTAGTATGAACAGCGCCGGAGATAGGGGATCTCCCTGCCGGACACCTCTGGCAAGGGCGAAGGGTTGGCTGCATTCCTCGTTGATCAAGACTGAGGAGGTGGCCGTGCTCAACAAACCACAGATCCAGCTCCTCCACTTATTACCAAAGCCTCTCTGCTGCAGTACTTGTAGTAGAAAATCCTAGGAAAGGGTATCGAAATCCTTCGAGATGTCCATCTTAAAAAGCACTGAGGGTGTCTTTGTTGTGTGCAGCTTCCTGGCCATATTCCGGGCAAACTTGAAATTCCCGTGAATGCTTCTCCGGTTAACAAAGGCACTCTGGGCCTGAGAGATAAGGGACGGTAGATAGATGGCCACTCTCACCGCCAAAATTTTGGCAAAAATCTTCGCAATCCCATGGATCAGATTTATTGGCCTGAATTCCGATACCGCAAGCGAGTTCTCTTTCTTGGGTAGCAGTGTGAGAATGGACGAGTTCAGGCGCCCAAAATTTGCGAACCTTCCCAAATGCATAACTCTCAAAACTGCCATGAGATCCTCTTTGATTGTTTCCCAGCATGTTTTGTAGAAGAGGCCAGAAAACCCGTCCGGCCCGGGTGCCTTATCTCCCGACATCTCCATGATCACCTTCCTGACTTCCTCTTCGGTGAAACCCTCCTCCAAGGCTCTAGCTTCCGCTGGTGCGAGTCTGTTCATCCTCACCTCCTCCCAGCGCAGGTTGCGAGAGGTTGACCTAGTCTTGAATTTTAGACATATTTCTTTATTTTTTCAAAATGTAAATGCTATATATTGCACTCACTGGATATCCATTGAGAATAGGATACCCGATGAGTATGGGCATATATTAAACACCGTAAATTATGTTAATTCAGAGGCATATCACCACTCTGTTGGTGTGTTGTTTTGGGCCAAAAATGTCATATTGGCAGTTAATATGACGATTGGGCCAATATGGCGACTCTGCTAGAGTTTCTTTTGCATCCACCCTCTAAATCGTATATACTCGCACTCGTATTCCCTTGCCGCCTCCAAGAGGTCGCCCATTGTATGATGCCGCATATGTGCTAGACTGCTCGCCCATTATCACTTGAATTTTAGACATATTTCTTTATTTTTTTCAAAATGTAAATGCTATATATTGCACTCACTGGATATCCATTGAGAATAGGATACCCGATGAGTATGGGCATATGTGTCAATTTGTGCCGATGAGTATTGAAGTGGATGGGTATAGAAGTTTTCTTTCTCGCAAAAAAAAAAGGTATAGAAGTTTTCTGTAGGTACGGATTTGGGCAGAAGGAGGCTGTACGCACGCATACCCTACCATTGTCATCTTATGGTGTATCCCCACTAATCAGAAAAGTATTATTAAAAAGTCCCCGTAAGAGATTATTGGGTGAATTTTTTTGAAGATGCTTTTATATATAGTAAATGACAAACGTTTTCATACCTAGCCACTGCATATACATTGAGAAACGATTCCTTCAGTCCCCAAAAATAACGTACTCCCTCATATTCAAATTAATTGACGCAACCTATAACCTCTATGGTGCTTGGATACGTTTTAGTCTCATGATTAAAAGTAATGAGACTAAAACTTGCTAGCCTCACCCATACTCGGATTCAAATACTAAAGAGACTAAAATCAAGTTAATGAGCATTTATTATCCTCCAAACCCTCCAATTCAGAACTCGCATGTGTTAAAGAAGAGAAGTTAAATGAGAAGAGAGAGGACTAATCCACATGTTAGTAGGGGTACCCTGACTAAAAAAAATTAGTCTCAAGACTAGGTTTAGCCCCTCTTTGGTTAGGGGTGCTTGGAACTTTAGTCTTTTAAAGAGACTATTTTTAGTCTGACTAAAATAAGTACCTTGGATCGAAACACCCTCTATACAATGTTGTACAGAAGCTACGTCAATTAATTCGGATAGGAGGGAGTATAAATCCAGTCACGATAAGTTGAGCTCGCGTGTAAGCCTAAGCTGCATAAACTCCACCATCCACGCGCGTCCCTCTCGCGCGCAGGACCGTTCATGTCGACGTTGGGCCGGGACCAGCGCTACAACACCATCCAAAGTCCCTCTACCTCTCCCGGGTGGATTTCCTGCTAGCCGGCACCCATGACCATGCATGCATGACTGCGTACGCGTGCTCAATAACCTTCCCCGCATTAACAGTTTCTTCTCCGCGAGAGAGTAATAAACATGTTTTACACCCCTCCACTACAATTTGTGCACATCAACTTCAAGTTTTCTGATAAGAAGGCATGATGGAGGAGGCACACCAGGTTTGAAGTCGCACTACTTTTGAAGTTTGAACACGCAAAATTGGAGAATCCACGCAACTGCATGCATCTGCATCTGAATCTGCATCATCTGATCATCGTATAGCAGAAGCGTCTATGTATAATCAAGGCAGGACACATACAGCAGAAGCGTCTACGTATCTCCTCCCAACTACATCATGGAGCAGTGACGCAACGGTCAATGTTCCTTGCCCATCGTTCCAAGCTGGTGCCTTCCATTTGGGTGCAACGGTCAGTGTTGGCCGGACCATTCATTCGTCAGCGAGGTTGCCACTTACGTTCACTTGCCCAGTTGCATGCCTTTCCAGGTCTCCTCCGGCCATTTGGACCGTGATGCCGCATATCGTTAGGCTCCATGCCACCATGGCTTATCCTTGGCCAGATCTCTCGACCGGTCAAATAATAAAACAATCGGAGTGCGTTAACGTACGCAAGTGCGCAACTATCAGCTAGCTAGGTGGCGCATGCATGCATCGTTCATTGGGTCGATCATGGGGGCTGATGGATCTCCCCTATTCTGTTTCGTGCGCATACTGCCTGCGTACACGTCGTCCATTATTGTTCAATTGCTCGCATTGCTTGCTCCACCGCACGCACGTTGCCGCGCGTGTGATGTTTGAAGTCACTCTACGCCAGAAACAACATTGTAGTACTAGTATATAATTGATTGATTGCGCTGCCCGTCTCCCTGCCCCACTCACTAATCGAGTGGTGAAGTTTTCCGGTTTGCACAGTGGCTGATCTTAGTTTAATCTCTTCGTGCATGGGTGTGTTTGGTTGCCTGCATTATATTCAGCAGCTTGAGTTGAGCAAAAAAAAAAACGTGTTTGATTGCACACAGAAAGGCCTGGTTTGACTTGCATTGGCACGAATTTTAAAGCAACCTAGAGCCTAGCTCGCTGGGAACGCTCGAATCTGCGGTTTCTAGCGAGTCAGACTCGATGGGCGCAAAAAGGAGGCAGACACACGCAACGGTGCAAGGGGAAATCGAGCGGAGATGACGGGAGAGGGAAATCGATCGAGGCGGGACGGTGCAAAATCTAGCCTCACCAATCCACACCCCT